>WBMY01015139.1:257337-286972 GCA_013397315.1 Donacobius atricapilla
AGTGGGGCAGTGGAGCGGGGGTGCCAGCGGTGCCAGTGGGGCAGTGGGGCAGTGGTGCCAGGGGGGCAGGGGTGCCAAGGAGAGCCCTCAGTGGGCCTGGGGAGCAGCAGGGATGGGCGGCTGTGGGGCTGGGTGGTGTCACACAGCCCCTGGGGCAGTGGGACATTGGCAAGCCCAGCCCCAAAGGCCTGGGCTGCCTGCAGAGGGCACGGCCAGGCAGCAGGAGGGGCCTCCTGCTGTTCCTGGCTCCTTTACATCAGGAAAAAGTGCGGGGGCAGATCTCAAGGGAATCCCAGGATCTCAGGGGATGTTTCCTGCCCTCCCTGTTGGCTCACCCCAGCTGAAGCACTCCTGCTGCCAGCAGTGAAAGGTGAAATGTGGAATATGATTTCCTTTCTTGCCTTTGGCTTTTCCCCCCTCCATTCAGCACTGGCATGTTGGCTGCTGCGAGAGAAGCAGCAGTTCTTTCACTGTGCTGGCACCAGCTCCCTGCTCAAGCAAACTAGTGCTGAGGAGAGCTTTGCTGAGCTGCTCGTGCCCTGCTGCGTGCCCTGAGCTCAGCCTGGGGCTGGGCTGGGAGCTGGTCCAGGCTGTGGGTGCTCCCTGGGGCCCATGTGCTCCATGCGAAGCGCTCTGATCTGTTAAATCAGTGCCTGGGAGCCGCGGTGCTGCTCTTAGGGAGGGCTGGGGTGTGTCACAGCGAGGGCAGGGCATGACAGAGCTCTGACCAGGAGCTGAAACAGCTGCAAACAAGGGTGTTTGTGACTGTCTTGCTGCTCCAGCACTGGCAGTGCAGGTAGCAAACCGAAAGTGTGAAGAGGCTGTGTGCAAAGGGCATTTGGAAGTCTGTATGTGTGTGCACAGGGACGATTTCCACACTTCTGTGACCCTGTGTTGATGCCTGCACCAGCTAGGCACAGTCAGCTTTAATAACACAGGTGATTCTTCCCTGCTTAGCTCATACTAATGATATGTATTGACTTCTGCATATTGTAAATTGGGCATGAAATGACCCATCTCTGGCTGTGGAAATGGTTCTGGGCAATTTTTGTCTTGCTACTTAGAGAGAGCAAAATGTTCCCTAGCAAAGGAGTGTGTCCAAGCCCCAGATGTGCATTCCAGGACCAACCTAATGAATTTCAAACTGCCTGTTTACGAGGAAAGAAATGTCTCCCTCGTGGCACAGCCTGAAGGATTTCTCCTTGAACTCCAGCACATCCGTGTGTGTTCAAACACAAGTGATGGGACCTAAAAAATACCTGGGGCTATCGGGGCGGAGGAAAAGGTCATGCAGTGCTCACAGATCAGCCACGGAAGCACAGCACCAGGGAGTGGTTTGGGATGGCAGAGACCTCAAATCCCGTCTTGTTCCAGCCCCTGCCATGGGCAGGGACACCTCCGTGAGACCAGGCTGCTCCAAGCCCTGTCCCACCTTGGACACTCCAAGTCACTGTGCTGTTGCCATTGGTCCTCTCACGCAGTTGCTGGTATTTGTTTAAAACGGTGGCATTAAAATGAGGAAAATCAAGAATTTTTATGCTGCAAATTATTCCACTATTATGACTTTTTTTTTTCATCTTCATCCTGGAAAAGGGTCAATACAATTAAAAAAAAAAAGTAATAAAAATGAATAAAAGTTCATGGCACAAATATGGCAGGAAAGTACTGTGAGGTGGGAATGCTTTCCTCACATTTCTGCAGAGCACACTGAGCCATCCTCACCCAAAATGTTCCCATTTCAGGAATTGTGGACCAGCAAGGTAGAAAGTAAAACTACAAATGATAGAGCTGGAACAGCTTCAAAGTGTAATCCCCTAATTAATCCAAATAACGAGTATTTAGTATTAAAAAGCCTTTTAAAATTGTGTCATCCTAGGATACATCCGTGCTTTTCCTTAGCCTTTAAATAGCTCCCTGGCTGGATTTCCCTGCCAGTTCAGCTTACCCTGCCTCCTTTTTCTTTCTTGCATTTTTTTTCAACAATTCTTTCTTTCAATAGCTCCTTCACATATTTCATTAACATTGTGTCTTATTAAAATCTTTTTGCAGTGATTAGAATTTTAAATGTGTGTTTAAAGAGAAACCAAAGAGATTAAACGAATGTTAACAGAATTTAAGACACTCCATTAGCAACTTTTTGCCATATTTGTAAAATTCATGAAGCAACGTGTTTAATTATAGATGCTGATGGACTCCAGGTTGTAGGCTCTATGAGTGAATTAATATCATGTGTTAAGTTTAAGGCTGAACAATGCATCAATCTTCATGTTTTCTGCAATAAGTCATTCATCAGCGCTGTCAAAGTCACGTGGATCCATTTATCAGCCAGTTAATGACCATTTACAGAGGAGATAATCAGAAAGTTTGGTCATCTCTCCCTGAATCTTTTGCATCTATTCTCTGTTTTTCTGAATTCACGTTTTTGCAGCACCTCAGGAGCCTCATCGATGCATGTTCCTGCACTTGAAGAGACTCAAAATGACAGAGAAATAAAAGTCCATCTCATGGAAGGAAGTGAGGTAATTCCACCCCAAATATATTTTCTCTAGGATTCCGATGAAGCACTTTAACTCCCTGCAGGGGAGTCACAGCTCATGACCCAGTGCTCCCTGGCCTTAAAACCCATCTTCCACCATGGGATTCCGAGCTTTCTGTCCCCAGTTTGAAGCTTGATCTCAATTTATGAGCGATTTGGGGAGCAGTGCTCTAACAGGAGAAGGACAGGTGCCCACTTGAGCCCCAGCCTAAGGACTCACAGTGAACGAGCTCCACCTCTGCCCACAATAATTAGGATTTTGAGCAGGCGTGCTGCCCTCATTCCCAGGTTATCTCACACCATTTCAGGCCGGTGGTGCTGATGCCCAGGCACAAATTGCTGGGTTGTTCCCTTATTAACCCTGGGCAGGATGGATTTCAGGCTGTACTTTGTGAGTTAAAGCCTCAGCTACCTGATGGCAGCTGCAGAATGGAGCAATATGAAGGTAATCACTTATGTTCTGGCTTTCAAGGCTTTTCCCCCTGTTTTTATATCTTTGTAATTCTGCTCTCAAAAATAAGTTTGTTCTGTGTGAGCCATGAATTTGGGGACTGCCTGTCATAGGTGGCTTAATGCTGGGTTTGCAGGCACTCTGTATTCTCCTGATCCTGATTAACAGCCTTCCTGCTACTGTTGCCTGGAAGTTATCCACTATAACAATTTCACTGGAGAATGGGATTTCATCAAAATGTATTACAGGAGTGTGCCAGTTTCAAAAACTTTAATCAGAAAAGGGATCTGGGAGCCAGGCAGGTATTTTGTGTTGAAAAGAGACACTGTGTTGAATGCAGGTGTATTCTCGGTTCCTAAGCTCTTTTCACAATTTTCTTCCTACTTGGCAAAGCTACTGCTGGAAAGGGTTAGCTCTTCTTTGGTCCCAGCTCTCAGCACAGCCCCAGTGGGCACTGTGCAGGGGTTGGTTTTCCCTGTTGAAAGCAGTCCTGTGGTACCTGTCACGCTGCAAAGTCCAGCTAATTATTTAACAAGATCTTAAAAAAATAGAGAGGAAAAAAACCCCAACCCAACAACCAAGTCTGCTGAGGCAAGCACTGAACACTTGGAGCAAACAGAGCCCTGAGGCAGCTCGGCACGTTTGTGCCACTGTCCCCTCAGTGGTGGGCACCTTGCTGGCACTGCCCTGCTGCCCCGTATTGCCCTCCTGAAACAAAGAAAATCCTCAGGTCCTCACCAGCCACGGCGTGGCAGCAGCCCCAGGGCAGAGCCTGTCCCCTGGGCACTGCTGGCCACCCCAGTCCTGAGCCCAGCCCGGGGCCCCTCGTGTGGGAAAGACCTGGAGGGGCTGGAGCGCATCCAGGGCAGGGAACAGGGCTGGGAGGGGGCTGGAGAATCCCTGAGGGAGCTGGAAAGGGGCTGAGCCTGGAGAAAAGGAGGCTCAGGGGGGCCCTTGTGGCTCTGCACAACTCCCTGCCAGGAGGGGACAGCCGGGGGGGTCGGGCTCTGCTCCAGGGAACAGGGACAGGAGGAGAGGGCCGGAGTGCCCATTTCTGGAGGGATTTAAAGCCTGTGGATGTGGCACTTGGGGACAGGGGTTAGCTGTGGCCATGGCAGTGCTGGGGGACCTGGATGATTTGAGAGGCCTTTTCCAAGCCCTCCTAGAGGACTCTGTGATTCTGTGGCTCTGTGATTCTGTTTTCAGCCCCTCGGGGGCAGTCATGGAGCTGGGGGTCAGCCCTGGAGGGGAACAGGGCTCTGCACCACGGTGTCAGGGGGATTCCTTGAAAGTCTCTGTGTTCAGTCTGTGCCAACCCCCACTCATCTCTGGGCCCACTGGGGCACAGTGCTCGTGTTTTTGGGACAAGCCTCCAGCACTCCCCCCTTTGGGCTCAAGCAGGGCACTGCCCACCTGGCACAGTGGGAACTGTGGCCACAGGTGGTAGTGCTGGCACACGGAGCTGGCACCTGGATCATACAAGAAGGAAATATCAACCTTGGATGATGGCCTTAAGATTTGGTCAGCTCTGAAGTGGTCAGGCAGCGCGACCAGAGGAGAACTGTGGGTCCCTTCCAACTGAAATGTTCTGTTCTGTTCTGTTCTGTTCTATTCTATTCTATTCTATTCTATTCTATTCTATTCTATTCTATTCTTCTCATTCTCCACAATGCTTTTTGTTCCCTGATCATCTTCTACAAATTAAAAAAACCCCAAACAAACAACAAAATGTGAGGACCAAGTGAGGCCAGAAGAGCCCCTCAGGAGTCTCTGGCTCAGCCATGACCTCCAGCGCGGGCTGGCTCTGCAGTGAGCCCAGGCTGCCCAAGGTTTTACCCCCAGGCTGCCCAGGGTTTTACCCCCAGGCTGCCCAGGGTTTTACCCCCAGGCTGCTGGGCTTGGCCCAAGTCTGGCACTGCTGGCGCCATGGGAAAAGCTGGCTCATGGAGAGATGGGCTCCTGACCTGATGCACCGCAGAACAAGAGAATTTGCAAAAATCAGGGCAGCTGCATGAAAATCTCTGACTAGAATCCAGATTTTAGTTCCAGCTGCTGCTCTTCAGAATGAGCTTTTCTGGCTTCTGTCACTGTATTTGGTCCCATATATTCCATCTGCTGATTTTTTCCGCTTTCTGCTCTTGTCGGACTCCTGATTAGTGGTGACATCATTCTTTGATTTTGCTGTTGAAGAACATTTTATAATAAAAATCAGTATCTCAGCCAGATAAAAATAATCCTTGGTTTAGTGCCCATGGATTTATTAATGTGGCTCCCTGTCTCTGCTACTGATGTTAAGCCTGATGTATTTTTAAAAATCTCTTGCAAAGATCACTGAATGCGAGTCCCTGTCTGTTAGAGATACTCGGTATGGGAGCCCTTCATAGGAAAAGAGAAAGCATGAAAGGCACGGCAGGATTTGTCACCTGGGTACAGGTGCCTGGCACGTGAGGGGACAGGTCCCTCAGTTCTGCCTTTGGAAGTCCCAGGGAGTAGTGATGCTCCCAGGCACTGGTGCAGAGAAGCCCTTTCCTGTCAATCTCACCCATTTTCACATTAAATGCACCCAGAAATGGCTTTGATGGTGATGTAGAACAGCAAAGAGATGGAGGTGCCTGTGGGCTTATTTAGCACAAAACCTCAGTCTCGAAAAATTGTCTGGAGCGAAGGCAGGGAAGTGTGAGGCCGGTGCACATTGTGCTGCTCTTTAAACAAGGTTTTACTAAGCACATATTTAAAGAGGAGTTGCTGAGATCAGCCCTGGGCAGAGCAGCCCCCTGGGGCCCGGGTCACAGCCCCACGGATGCGGCTGCCAACACCTCGCTTTGTGCCGGATCCGTGTCGAACGAAGCTGCTGTCACTGCCCGTCCCCTGCTCCTGCTGCTAAGGCTCCAGCCCTGCCCTAATCCTCTCTTTGTCACTTAATTGCCACCGCTAAAATTGCTTCCTCTGAGCCATCGCCTCTTCTGAGCCTCTGCTCAGCCCCGGCTGTGGCTGTCCCTGTGCCCTTGTGCCTTTCGCTGCCCAGGGTCCCGTTGTAGGGGAAGGTTTGGGGTCCCCTCCCGTTACTGCCCAGCTTGGCCTGCCCAGGAGCTCAGGGGAAGTGCTGGGGTGGGGACAGGTGCCCTAAAGGGGCACAGGTTGCACCCCACTGCTCAAACTGGCTCTGGTTGATCCCCCAGGGATGGTGTGTTTGAGTGCACCTCAGTGCTCACAGCGGTCAGCTTTGTCTGACACAGCCAGCTTCTCTTGCAGGGAGCAGTAAAATCCCAAATCCTAGGCCTGCTGGTGCCACAGAAGATACAGAGAGAGCTGGTGCCAGCTGTGGGGAGATCCTGGCTTGGGGAGGGTGGGCAGCACATCCCACAGCTTGGTCAACATCCCATGGCTGAAGCTGGAGGGATGCTGTACCAGGCTGAGCACGAGGTGATGTGACATCTGCCACTCCCCACTTCTCCCTTTCCATTTTTGGAGCGTGTCACACGGTGCCCTGCGTCCCCCTGGATCTGTAGGGGATGGGAAGGATCTAAGAGGAGAGGTGGATGGACAGCTTCAGCCCCGAGCAAAGGTGGGGACACTTTACCTGCCCATGTTCAGCGGGTCCCAGCTGAGACCCACCTGCACACGGCTGCCGCTGCCTGTGCCACCCTGTCCCTCCCACAGCCGGCCACCGCCCAGCCCAGGGGCCACCACGGGTGTCCAGGTGCCACTGTGGCCCCCAGGTGCTTTGGAGGCTCGAGAGCACCCCGTGGGTGAGCCTCGGCAAGAGCCCCGGAGCGTCACTGAGTGCTGGGGTCAGTGGGGGTCAGTGGGCGTCAGCGGGGAGAGCCAGGGGGTCTCACTGAGGGGTGTCACTGAGTGCTGGGGGTCACTGGGGACAGCCAGGCGGTCTCACTGAGGGCTGTCACTGAGTGCTGGGGGGCACTGGGGACAGCCAGGGGTCTCACTGGGGGGTGTCACTGAGTGCTGGGGGGCACTGGGGACAGCCAGGGGTCTCACTGGGGGGTGTCACTGAGGGCTGGGGTCTGGGGGCTCTGGCACAGCCAGGGGCTCTCCTCACCCGGGGCCAGCGCCGCCTTCAGCGCCGTTTGCATCACGCCATTGATGTCAGCTGCAGACGGCTCATTGCCTTAATTGGGCCTGTTCCAGCCCGTATCAGAACACGAGATACCAAGTCTCTTCACTTCCTGCCTTAAAAATACAAATATAGGAAAAAGAGTGCAAAATCTTGGTGCCTAAGTAAGCAAGTTTCTGCTAAGGTGTTTTCTGAAATTTTGGCCAAGGTTAACTCCTTAAAAACTGCTAAAGAGCTCACTCCACATTGTCTTTGCCTCTGTAGGTTCATTTTTGCATTAATACCTCCTTTCATAAGTTGTGAAAATATAATCTTCTATTTGTTTACAAAAAGAGAAAAAAGTATTTTGATCTAACATAATGTCATTAAAAATTAATACTTTACAGCCAAGCTTATAGCTGGAGGGGCTTTATTTTTGCAGGATTATTCTCTCTCGTTCCATAAAATTAAAGGGCAGCAAAGATATCAAGTACTTTCTAATACCATCAAAAATTGCCTGGTTTAATTGACATTTCTAAATAAGATTAATTTAGCACTTGAGAGAGATGAAAGATTGATAGGTCAGGAAAGCAGAGGCTGGAGTTTGTGAACATGAGAGAATGTGGGCTCCAAATGCCCGGCTGACCTCTTTGAGCACAGCCTGAGCAGACCCTTGAGACAACAATTCGGCCTCGATCTCATTTTGTCCTGATCCTGGTGAGATGGGGAGTGACACTCCTTGCCCGTTTTGCTGAGCTGTGGGTAGCTGGGGCCGAAGGAGCCCGGTGCAGTGCCAGAAGTGCTGAGGCTGCCACATTCCCTGGAGAGATCGTGGAGGAGAAGTCCGGTGTCGGAGGGGACGCGCATGCAGGAAGTGAGATGGATTATCCCTCTTCCCTGCACACAGGGCCATCTCCTGAGCTAATGCTTGCAGTTTAAATACACCACCAAGGATTAATACCCTCCTGGTTAAGGCAAGGACTGCTTGCTATGAATGATGGGATTATTGTGTATTTGAGTATGTCTGAAATAGCACACTCAGATCGCCCTCAGAATTTAAAAGACGTGGCAGTTGTAGGAAATGCAGGGCTTTTTCTTGTTCCCCTTTCTTTCTCTTTCAGAGGGAAAATCAGAGCTGAAATGCCGAACAACCCAAAATATTCCTTAAAGTTCATTGTAGATGGAATAAATGACCCATTCCTTAGAGGTCATCCCAGCTGTGTGGTATCATCTCCAGCTTCATTATGTTTTCTCCTCAGGTGCAGGAGGAGATTCTGGCTGATCAGTATTTTCCAGACATTGCTCAGACCAGCTTCCCTTTGAAGTCTGTTATGAAGAACAAGAACACTTGCTTTAAATTCAGGGATCTGGGGGCTTTGCCATGGTGGGAGCAGTGAGGTCAGCAGAGCTTGGGGTGGGGCCAGCAGAGGAGGATCCCCCCTCTGCCACAGATGTGCCAGCACCTCGAATCCTGGGGGACATCCTGGGCACCCCATGACAGAAAAGACGTGGAGGGGCTGGAGCATGTCCGGGGAAGGGAACGGGGCTGGGAAGGGGCTGGAGAATTCCTGAGGAAGCTGGAAAGGGGCTCAGCCTGGAGAAAAGGAGGCTCAGGGGGGCCCTGGTGGCTTTCCACAGCTCTGTGGCAGAAGGGTGGAGCAGGGGGGTTTGGGCGCTTTTCTCAGCAAATATAAAACAGAACAAGAGGAAACAGCCTGGAACTGCACCAGAGGAGGTTTAGATTGCATATTGGGAACAATTTCTTCCTGGAAAGCACCGTCCAGCCCTGGCACAGCTGCCCAGGGCAGTGGGGGAGTACCCATTCCTGGAGGGATTTAAAAGCCATGTAGATGTGTCTCTTGGGGACAGGGGTTAGTGGTGGCCTTGGCACTGCTGCGGGAACGGTTGGACTTGATGGGCTCAGAGGGATCTTCCATCCTGAACAATTCAGTGATTCAGTGAGTTATGAAGGGAGAGAGCAGTTCCCCAGCCAGCTGTACCTGTGAGTGATGGTTCTCTTGTTGTGGACAGGGAAGGTCCGTGAGGCCAGCCCAGCCCACGGCCCTGTGAGCAGAGCGGGGCCGGAATCCCACCAGTCCCAGGGAGTGACCACCAATGGTGTCCAGGGTGTGATTGGTCACCAGTGGTGCCCAGGGTGTGATTGATCACCAGTGGTGCCCAGGGTGTGATCACCAGTGGTGCCCAGGGTGTGATCACCAGTGGTGACCAGTGTGTGCCATGCTGCAAAGCTCTGCCAGGCAGCCAGGGATCACTGGGATCCAAGGGATCACTGAGCTCTGTGGGATCACCAAGCTCTGTGGGATCACCTGCCTCCAAGGGATCACCAGGCTCCAAGGGTTCACTAAGCTCCAAGGGATCACCAAGCTCTGTGGGATCACCTAGCTCCAAGGGATCACCAGGCTCCAAGGGATCACTGAGCTCTGTGGGATCACCAAGCTCTGTGGGATCACCTGCCTCCAAGGGATCACTAGGCTCCAAGGGATCACTGAGCTCTGTGGGATCACCAAGCTCTGTGGGATCACCTGCCTCCAAGGGATCACCAGGCTCCAAGGGTTCACTAAGCTCCAAGGGATCACCAGGCTCTGTGGGATCAGCCAGTTCTGAGGGATCCCCAGGCTCCAAGGGATCACTGAGCTCTGAGGGATCCCCTGCTCCGCGGCCCTGCCAGGCTCAGGAGGAAGGCAGCATTTACCCGATGATGCACTGGAGTGCACAACGCAAGTGGTGATCTTTAAAGTGCTCGATGAAGTACACCGAAACGCTGCCAAACAACTGTTCTTAAGAGGCTTCTGGGGACAGGGCTTTGAAAAGATGAGTTTCATTTCCTTTGT
This sequence comes from Donacobius atricapilla, assembly GCA_013397315.1. Lineage (NCBI taxonomy): Eukaryota > Metazoa > Chordata > Aves > Passeriformes > Mimidae > Donacobius > Donacobius atricapilla. Next base: position 267,228 of record WBMY01015139.1, read on the forward strand.
GTGGTGTTCCAGGTCAGCGGGCCTTTGTTCTGCTCCTGTGAGCCCTCGCTGGAACGGCTGCCATTGCTCACCCTGCTTTGATTGTTCCCAGCTTTATTTAAGAAGCTGCTCTCTGCAGATCATTTAATGAGGAGGATTTCCTCATGCAGGAAAGCTTCCATCTCTCTCTTTTGAGTGTCAGGGTGGATGTTTCCTCGGCTGACCAGGAACCATATTTAACTGCTGTGTTTATTTCTCAGCAGTGAAGTTTTCCTCCTTGGGTTCCGTGTGAGGTGAAAATTGCGGCATCTCCCTTGGAAACATCTTAGAGGAAGCAGAGAAATACTTGCCTGGGACCCCGTGCAAAGTGCCTCTCACCAGAGACATCCATCCTGCTCAAGGTCCCGTTTGGCTGCTTTTGGGCTGGTTTTGATTCGTGACTCACTAAAGCCACTGCCGTTCCCTTTGCAGAGGGTCTGTGGTTCTCTCACAGCATTATCAGGGTGGAAAGCCAAGCTACTGCGTGAGAATTGGGGAAGAAATAAGGCTGAAGGTACTGGGAAGGTTTAAAGAGATGTTTTAATTTCTTCCTGCCCTTTGGAAGGGATGAAGTATGGAAGGAAAGGAGGAAAGTGGAGAACAGTAGCAAGGAGAGTCATCCAAGGCAGGGCTGGGCCACCCCTCCTGGTCTTCATGTTAGGGTGGGCTCGGGTGGGGAAGGAGCAGAGCCCAGATGCTACTTTGAGGTTGGTTCCTATGATCTTTTTTAATTATTAGTTTTTCCCCCTTTCTTTAAAGTGAAACACTTTTTTCCTTGGAAACGAAAAGGCAAATCACAGCAACTGAAAGGCAGGCTTTCTTTGATCTTTGTTTTATACCCAGGTAAAAACCACCTAAAATCAGTTCATTTAGTATTTTTCTTGCTTTTCAACATGCTTTTACAGTCCAAAATGCAAATTTAACCCTCTCTAACAAGTTCAGATGAAGGGATGCTCCAGCATCAGCTCCAGCTCTCTGCTATAAATGTTCCAAGGAAAACAATGTTATTTTAATGCAAAGCTGCTGCAGATATCTCTCTGCTCAGTTTCACTGGCTCTCACAGAATGAAGGAAAAAGAGGGGTTTTTAATCCTACTTAGGGCAGCTGCCATCCATCCTCCAGCAGGCACAGAGGCTTTGTACACCCGAATACTGACTGCAGAGCTGTTAGTGCAGAAGATACAGAATTATGGACACATTTCTGCTGGAAAAGCCCTCTAAGATCAGCAACCAGCACCATGTTCACCACTAAACCATGGCCTCAGATGTCTCATCCATGTGTTTTTTGGCTGCACCACGGCCCTGGCAGCATACATCAGGACTAGACAACCCTTGCCATGAAGAAATGCTCCTGATTATCAAACCTACAGCTCCCCTGGCCCAGCCCGAGGCCGTTCCCTCTCCTCCTGTCCCTGTTCCCTGGGAGCAGAGCCCGACCCCCCCGGCTGTCCCCTCCTGGCAGGGAGTTGTGCAGAGCCACAAGGGCCCCCCTGAGCCTCCTTTTCTCCAGGCTCAGCCCCTTCCCAGCTCCCTCAGGGATTCTTCAGCCCCTTCCCAGCTCCCTCACTGCTCCTCATCAGACGTGTGCTCCAGCCCCCATTATTAGGGTGAGCCCCTGGCACAGGTGCCCAGAGCAGCTGTGGCTGCCCCTGGATCCCTGGCAGTGCCCAAGGCCAGGCTGGACACTGGGCTTGGAGCAGCCTGGGGCAGTGGAAGGTGTCCCTGCCATGGCAGGGGAGGACAAAGATGACCTTCAGGGTTCTTTGCAATCCAAACCCATCTGTGCTCTGTGACTCTATGACTGGTGCTACCACAAGTGTGTGGCCATGGTGGCACTGTCTAAAAAGGTTCTGATTTTTTAAAAATTATTCTGTGGTAAAAGTAATGCCAACAGCTCAGTTTTCCTCCTTCGTTGGCTGCTTTTTGGCAGATTTTTGAGCAAAAGGGGGAGTTTGGCCACAGTTCCAGGTGTGATCTGACTGCTCTTTCCCAAATTGCAGTGGTTTATGCTGGATGTGATATTTCTTCCTATCTTCAAGAAGAAGTGTGCTCAGTAAATGATGCAATTCTAGTTTCCATCCCTTTGCTTTGCCTGTGGGTAGTGTTAGCAAACACCGCAGAGATAAGGGCCATTTCAGAAGTGAGGGTTGTTATTTCAATCTTCTCTCTCACTTTTATGTCAAATTTTGTCAGAGGGATGGGAATTCCTGTTCAGTGTTGGACCACCATGGTTTGAAATGGCGACAAATTTTCATCACTTCTGGCATCTGCTCTTATATTTTTGTGAGGGTTTATGTTAGCTGTTTGGATTTTTTTCGCAGTTGTTTACCCTTAATTTTTATAATGTCTTTCGCTCTTCATTTTTTTCCCCCAAATTAGATTCTAGAGACAGCCAGGGTCAGTGGGTGCTGTTGTTGCACACAGCTCTGCTAAACTGCACAAGAGGGGCTGAGCTGCACTAAAAGATGCAGCCATCAGTAAATGGTTGTGTTATTGAGGACTGCAGCCAGTCTGGAAGTGTTTTAAGCTCACTTGGAGTGTGAACACCATCACCTTTCACTTATATGATTGGTTTATATTTTACATTTTATATAGAAAACTTCCTCTGCTGCACTTCCTCCTTCAGACCTTTCCAACAAGAAAAAAAAAAAGGAAAAAAAAAGGAAACCAAAACCCAGGGCTGAGACATGTTATATACAGTTTTTATTTTCAACATTCACTTCTCCTTATGTTTTTCACTCTTAGGCTGTTTACTTGATTATTTTAAATTTTAAGTAAATTTTCTGGTGGAGAATAGAGGATTTTGTGCTAAGCACAAGATGCCAGCTTCCTACAGAGGTCTCTCTAGGGGGACTGAAATCATATTACAGTGAGATAACATGTGTTTAGCAGCGTGAAAAAAGAACACATTTGATTTATCAAACTTTCACAGCTTTGGAGAGCTCAGAATAAAGCAGCAGTGAGCATTCCTGGCTCAGAGGGCAGCTCAGTGCCCTCCTGTGGCTTCACCCGGGGCATTGGGACATGGAACATCTCTCCCAGATCCTGTCTGTTCTGGGATGAGGCCCTGACTCCTACAGCAAGCTGGGAATTGGAGAGGGGACCAGGAAGACGTTGGATGTTCCTGGGTGTTTGCAGTTCACACTTTGGTGTTAGAGAAGCCCAGAGCAGTTTGGGTTGGAAGGGACCCTAAAGCTTTGACACTGCCAGGAGTCCAGGGGCAGCCCTCCCCACCCTCCCTGCCAGGAATTCCCAATTCCCAAAATCNGGAAGGATGGAGAATGCTCTGCCTGATTTGCTGCAGGACCCCACAGAAACCCAGGGCAGGCCTGAGGAGTCCCTTGGTGACATCTTGGCTAATCACAGTGAGAGGATTCTCTTCCCTAAGAAGAAAAGATGTCATCCCCATTAATAGCGTTATTAAATAGTTCTCAGAAATAGCAGTAAATACATAAATATCTTGTTATTTGCCTGTCATTTTCCACCAGGCTGTCAAGAGTGAATGAATCATGATTTATTTTTCATTAAGTCGCTGATGTAAATGCAGGTATGCGATTAGAATTATGGCAAGGTGACTGTGGTCTTTCATATCTGTATTCCAGGCATTCTTCCTGCAATTCTTACAGCTGAGATAAAGGCAGGAACTATTTTCTGATGATCCATGATCCAAGCTCCCCTTGAATTTCAGAACCATTTTGCCACTGCTTGCTTCACATGAGTTTCCTTTGCTAGCCTCTAATTTCTGTTAAAAATACAGCAGAAATGTTGTGACATCTGTAGTAAGTACAAAGGGCAGCTTTCTGCTGCCTGGCCCAGGATGTGTCACACTTGGTCACTGACCTTTTTTTGGTGATGTGAGGGGGTCACACATAAGGTCTTGAAACTTTTCTTCGACGTGATGCCAGTGTATGAGCCCCTGCCATGGCCAGAGGTCAGGAATGGGCACTCCCTGTGGTGGCACTTCCTCACAGCCGGGAGCTGCCCAGCTGCAGCCAACACCTTCAGTGGGGAAGGGAGCCCTGCTGAAACTCCTTTGTCCTGTCTTAAATTTCCCTCTCATCCAACATAGGCTTCCAAGTTATCCAGGAACCCGGTGCTGCTCCAGGCTCCAGTTTTGACTTAAGGAAAACATCCTAGTCTTCAAGCTGCTCTTTTAGCTGCTCTCTGTGGACAGCAGGGTGACCTCCAGCCCAGCATCACCGGGGTCTGTGCTCCCCAAAGGGCAGCGAAGGGCTGGCAGCGAGGGCAGGGTGTGCCAGGGAGAGGCGAGCGGTGCGGTGTGCTCGCCGCCTGGCACAGGAGCCCGCAGGCTGGCAGTGCCGGAACGCCCTGTCCCGGGGCTCCTGCCGGCAGCCGTGCCTCCGGGAGGGTGCCCTGTCCCTCCCCGGGCATTCAGCGAGCCTGGCTCCCCTCAGGCTGAGGCTGAGCCCGGCCCTGGGCTCTGCCAGCAGCACTGGCCTTGCTGGGGTGGCTGTCAGTGGCCACCGAGAGCAGCAGCTCTCTCAGCTTTCGCTCCCAACCCTCCAGCTGCTGGCAGGTCTTTGCCAACGCAGCTGCTGGTCAGGAGCAGGGATTTGGGGGACGTGGGGGAGAGATGGAGCAGGGGCACTGCCCTGGCACAGCTGCAGGGCTGGGGTCAAACGCAGCCGTAAGCCCTGGCTCTGCTCACCACTGGGAGTCCCAGCTCCAGGGGCTGGGCAGGCCGGAGCGGGTTGGTTGTTGGAGAAGTGTGGCACAGTGGAGTCGTTATTTATCCCTCGTCCCTAACACCTACCCATTTGGAAGCATGTCCATCTTTCTGGGTGCTCTTTTCCCTGCCCTCAGGAGGCCAGTGGCTCCTTGTGTGCCTGGGTGCGTGTTGGTTTTGTGTGTACAAGCAGTAAAAAGTCTGGTTTTCCCTGGCATTGTCTCGCTGCCATCTGCCAGCTGTTCATCCTGTCCTGTCATCCAGGGCTTCAGGAGGAGGAGGAACATCTCCCCCACCTGCCAGTGACCCCAGTCAGCATCACTTCTGAGCACACGGGTAACCAACGCCGCCTGTCCTCTGCCTTGTTACCCACCCGCCCAGGGCCAATCTCCAGCGGGACCTCCAGGAGGATGTGGAAGATCACATTTAAAACCTCACTAAAGAAAAGAATTTATCCTTGAACCTCATCCAGATAAGAAGGTACCTTTAAATTAGGAACCTGGATGCCACCACCTACTGAAGATGGTTAGTGTTGTCACTGGCAAATAGGAAAAACAAGGGACAGACACGTAGTTTTAAATATTGGATGTGTTACTAGAGCTCATGGCTGAGATTTGTGTATTCTGAACTGCTTTTGTTATTGTTCGAATTTTATAGTGACCTCTTTTAGTAATCACTTTATTCCTCCCAGCCCCCTTGGCAGCCCATTGCAGATTTTGAGAATGACCCCCTCTCTCTGGGCTTATAGGAAGAGTTTCTGCCCTCCCACGAGCCCTCTAGCTAAAGGAATGATTAGAAAAATATAAGTATTTCCTTATGAGGCACTAAATCTGCTTCTTTCCTAGAGAGTGCCCTGTCCTTGAGTCATGCACCCAGTCAGCTGCTGTGTCAGATGCTGTGTCAGTGGGCAGGGGCTGTGGAGCCCCTGCTCAGCACCATAACTGGGACTGAGAGCTGATACTCATCATTGTGCCATGCTATTAATTCACTAGAACACAGAACTAAGTGGCAATTATTAGCAGAGTCTGTTTATTATGGCCATTTTATTTCCCATGTCCCTTAAACATTAATCGTTCCTAATAGGATGAGGTTGGTTGAACAGATGTGAAATAAGTGGCAGAGGTCTGTGTTCAGCAAATGTCTTTTCATTGTTTTCTTTTTTTTTTTTTTTGTCTCCTCCCTATGCAAACACACCATTTAAGGTTATTCTGTGTGTAATGGACTCTTGTGCCTGCATGTCAGAAACAGTTCCCAAGGACCTTAAAATAAATCAGCTGTGTTCCGTGTCCCAGCACCTCTGCCCTGCGCAGCAGAATTCAGGAGCAGAGCCGGGCTCCTGCAGGGCTCCCTGGGGAGGGGGAGTTGTACCCCACACAGGGCAGACAAGGGCAGGGCCTGACAGCAACGATTTTTGTGGGATGGAAACTCTGCAGGGACTGTATTGATGATGTGTTCGGAGGTGACATTGAGTCGGTCGGGTCACAGTTACTGTGGGAGGTTACAAAACAGCAAATTATTTAATGCCCCTGGTGCTCTTGTGTTTCCTCGTCAGGAAACCAGGTAAGCAGCCATTTGGGTACCAGGTCACCACCCCTGACATCCTCAGGGATTGACGAATGTTTGGTCTAGAAAATTTGTGAAAGCAGCCCCTGCAGCCTCCCTGCCCAGCTCCCAGCCCCTGCCCCGGTCTGTGTGGGGCACCACAGTCCCTCACAGACAGGCTCAGAGGCCCCACCTCTTCTCCCATGATGAGCCATTTGCTCAATATCGTGTTCCCTTTTGTCCTGCCGTTATCTGAAAGGTTCTCCAGCCCTTGGGCCATTGGCTGTGGTTGTGATCATTGTTAGGCTGGGGCCCAAATTCCTCATTTCTGTTAATCCTCATTTCTGCTTCACTTAATAGCTACCCTACGTTGGGTTTTGTTTGTTTGTTTATTTACTTTGTTTTCCAGGGCTGCTAAAACCCTTACCCTCATTCATCTTTTTGGGAAGGTAGGGAACAAAATGCTGAAGCAGGTTCTGGAAGTGCCTGCTGCAATGATTTCCAGATGGTTCAAGTTTGGACCATTTGTGCTATTCAATATGAGTGCTTGGGTCTCTCCGTCCTCTCGCCTGATGCACGGGAAGAATCCTCCTTTGTTCCTGGAGCAGGACTTTTGTCAATGCCCCCAGGAATTATCCTGTTCAGAACCATGTAAACACAGTCCAATCCCACAAGTGAGGCCTCAACGATTCCAAGTCTCTTCCACAGCCAATTTCAGACTCTGGAGGGTGAGAAAATCATCACTTGGCAATTATTTCCAATTCTTTCTATTTCTGCCTGCCTAGGAAATCAGGGAACAAGATTTACTTGGGAACAATTGCTGTAATAAAGTCAGTCGAAGTTTCACCTTGCTGGAAGATCGTTTGAGCTGGGAGCTGCAGAAGTGGTAATCCCAAATACTTGACCTTGGTGCAGCATTATCTGTGTCTAGAGCCTTAAACCACGGCAATTGCAGCCCCTCGAGCTCCTCAGAGTGCTCGTTTTGCTCAGATCCCACGGCCTCTCCCAGGAGGCATCACACACGCTCTTTCGGCATCACACGGAAAGTCAGTCTTCATTCTCACGCCTGTGGCCAGCAGGGCAGGTGTGGCTCCCAGCAGAGGGGTTTGTGGCCATCCTGCCCAGCAGGTTCTCTTCTGTGCCTCCCCAGGGGTCACTTCTGTGCCCGCCCAGGGGTCACTTCTGTGCCCGCCCAGGGGTCACTTCTGTGCCTCCCCAGGAGTCACTTCTGTGCCCGCCCAGGTGTCACTTCTGTGCCCACCCAGGTGTCACTTCTGTGCCCGCCCAGGGGTCACTTCTGTGCCCGCCCAGGGGTCACTTCGGTGCCCGCCCAGGTGTCACTTCTGTGCCTCCCCAGGTGTCACCCAGGCTGTGCCGCTGTCCCTGCCCATTGCCCGGGGGGACAGGGACGGGCTGGGCATTCCTGGGACCGGGCAGGGGCTCTGCCAGCCCGGCAGCACCCCAGACCCCCAGAACGGGCCAGCAGGGCACGGACCACGGGGGGCTCACCTGGGAGGGGACCGGGGGGGCTCAGCTGGGAGGGGTCCAGGGGGGGCTGAGCTGGTCCAACCTCCCTGCTCAGGCAGGGCCATCCCAGCGCGTGTGGCGCAGGACCGTGTCCAGGGAGGATCCAACAGGGAGCCACCCTCCTGGGCTTTCCCTGGCAGTGTCCCTGCTCTCACCTGGGGGCTGTGCCTGAGACAAGGAGGGGCAAAGAACTGTTCCTGCACTCTGCTGCCGTGTGACTGTCGCTGGCCAGGCAGGGCCCAAGGTGCCCCAGACCTGCCCCTGCCTGGGCAGAGAGCAGCTCCGTGGGCAGCAGCCTGCAGGTGCAGGCACAGGGAGTGGCTCCCATCCCTCCCGTCCCTCCAGCCCGCTGCCCACAGCCAGCCCGTGCCCCACAGCGGGGCTCAGCCCTGCTCGGAGCAGATCCCTGGGCAGGGGTGCCCTCCCCAGCTCGGAGCCGAGCAGGCAGCTTTGTTGCCCCAGACACGTTTGAGATCCCTCTGCACTGCATTCCCAACAGTGCAGGTTATCCTACCACGGATGTAACCATCCAAACTACCCTTCCCTCGGCTTCCTTCGGGATTGCAGCAGAGAGGAGACACTTGAGAGAGTCCTTGACCTTCATGGGTCTCTTATGAATCATTAACCTGGAAGATGGATGGGGGAGAGATCCTGCAGCCTGGCAGAGCAGCTCTTGCATTTCATTTCTGTGTGTGTAGCTCAGCTGTTCTGCTCTCTGCCTGGCTCTGTAACATTCCTGCACATGGCAGCAGCACAGCAAAGGTCAGCATTCCCATATATCTGCTCAGTTTTACAATCTCTGCCCTTTATCCTCACACATTTACATAATGTGAGTATAATGGAGATGCACATTTCTGCCTTCCCGCTCCAGAACCTGCAAGTGAGTTTGTCACAGTGGCTGCTTCTTTAAAGAAATAATGTTGTACTAATGTGGAACCTCTGGGAATCCCTGACAACACCTCGCAGTACAGCAGCGTCGCATTTCATCTTGTTTTCCTTTTTCTCAATGTTACAACCTCTAATTTTGCTCTTAGGTTGAAGAAAACTCTTCCCTTCTTGCAGAGCTCTCACAGAGCCCTCCTGAGGGCATGGCAGCCTTAGACTGAAGCTTTCCTGTTCATGGGAAATATTTCTGGGGTACTTCAGTGCAAGCCAGCCCACCAGTCCCAAAAGATTTCCTCCCTGTGTGAGGTTCTGGAGAAGTGCAGCTCCAGAGGAGCATTTGGGTGGCCCCCTTGTTGCAGGTCTGCTAAAGCTCCTGGACCTTCAGGCAGAATTGGTGGTTACAAACCAAACTCCTGTCACTGCATGGGAGTCAGAGAATGTGCTCTGGGCTGTCACCCGTGACACGTTACCCTCAGGTGGACACAGAATCCTGTCCCAGACTGGTTTGGGTTGGGAGGGCCCCTAAATCCCCCTCCATTCCCACCCCAGCCATGGCAGTGACACCTCCCACTGTCCCAGGCTGCTCCCAGCCCCAGTGTCCAGCCCGGCCTTGGGCACTGCCAGGGATCCAGGGGCAGCCACAGCTGCTCTGGGCACCCTGTGCCAGGGCCTCAACACCCTCCAGGGAACAATTCCTGCCCTGTATCCCATCTAACCCTGCCCTTTGACACTGGAAAGCCATTCCCTTGTCCTGTCACTCTGTGTCTAAACTGTCCTATCACTAAATTGTCTCAGCCATTAATTATAGTCTGTATTATCTATAGGGTTTTTTTATTATTATTTATTTTCTTCTACTCTTTTTTTTTTTTCTTTCAGTTTCTGGAAATTGAAATCCAGTCCTTTCAGTCCTGTTCTGCTTTTCCTGGTGGGTCAGAGCATCCCCAAGGATCATGTGTCTCCTCCCTACATGTGGGGAGAACCACGTGCAGCCCACCCTCACTGAGGGCTCTGTGTGTGTTGTTTGTCTCATGATGGATGTTAAATCCCACCCTGCCAGGCTGAGAAACATGACAAAACCTGGAGAGGGGAAGATCTGCCCTGGGTTGCTGTCCTTGTTTTCCTGGAGAGCTCCCTTCCCGGGTCACAGCAGGAATAAGATCGCCCATCAGCCACAGCCCAGTGTAAAACACAGCCAGACTTCCACCCTCCTGGGCTGGAGAGGAGCACACAGAGCTGGGAATATTCAGGTTTATTATTTGAAATATGCCGATGAGTTTGTACAATGTAATGATTTGAAAATACCATTAATTTCCAAATGTGCTGCCTCCTTGGAACACAGGAAAAATGAGAAACAAGAAAAAGAAGAAGATTTAACAAATGCAATTAATCTGGAATTGCTTGGCAGGGTAGAATCGCCATTGATGTATTTAACAAAGAACTAATTAAACCAAAATGCAGGCTGAAATAAAAGACGTTATGTAATGCAAATAGTGCTGATTAAAAACTGTAGCCTCGAGAACTCAGCCTGTGTAGATAAATCACAGACACGTGTACGTTGTGTAGAGATCAGGCTCAAACACAATCCCAGTCCCAGAGGCAACCACACTTTGCAGTGGGAAAGAGTCCACTGGAAGGCCCTCAGTGCCCAGTACTTGAACGATGGGCACTGCAGCAGGGCTCCTGGATCCATCCTGCCCTGGCAGGGAGGAGGCACCCAGAAGGAGGCAGGGTGGGCAGAATGCCCACCCTGGGGAGGGAGTGGGTCACGGGCTCCTGGGGGCTCCTTCCCAGGGTCCTGCACCACCCACCCACCATCTGATCAGGTCATTTTGGGGGTGAAGGTGTTCCTGCAAAGGGGAAAGGGCCTGCAGGGAAGCAGGAGAGCAGTAACTTGTCAGCAAGGCAGCTCCTGTGGGTTTTGGGGCTTTGTGCAGGGCACCTCCAATGCAGCTTTGCAGCGCAAAACCCCACTCACACCCGGCTCTGGGGCTGGGTCCGTCCTGCAGCACTGGGATTGCCCCAGGCTGCCAGGATCAGAGGATCCGTGTCCTGCCTCAGTCCCATCCTCGGCCTTGGCCAGCCTTCAGGAGGATGGAAGGACACCAAGGCACAGGTGGAGCCTGGCTGGGGCGGTGGGTTCCCCCTGGAGCTTGCTGCCTGCTCGGGGCTCTCCACACATGGCCCTGGGAGCACTGGGGGGCTGCTCGGGGGCTGATGGCCCCTTCCCCTTCCTCTCCTCTTCCTCACTGCCTTTAGCTGTACTGTTTTATGTCCTTGTCCTGGCCCCTGCGGAGCACCCCTGTGGTTTGGCAGAACTTCCTCACGTCCCCTGAGCCCAGGTCCTGCTCTCCCTGTGGCAGTGCCGGGCCAGGACACGCTGCCCTCTCTGCCTCACAGCTTGTTCTCAGTGCCAGTGTAAAATCTTAAGGAAACCCCAAACACCGTGCACAATGTCCCATCTGTGTTCACCACAGTGTTGGGGGTCAGGCATTCCCTGCTGGACACGCTGCCAGTGTGGATGGTGTGAGAGGCTCCTCTCACCCCCTGTTCCAGGGCCAGGAAGGGTTACCTGGAACAGCTCTGCCACAGAGGACACTGAGGGAACGTTGAATTTCAAAGACAAAGGTAATGCAAACCTTGTGGGGGTGGTACAGCACAACAGGAAGGGACCAAGTTCCATCCCCTGCTCAGCTCAGCTCGCTCCCGGCTGTGTTTGTAATTTCAGCTCAGAGGAGCTCTGGATTTGATGTTTCGACTCACTGCGCCCAGGCCATGGAATCAATATGAATTATCAGCAATTTTCCAGGGGTGGATAAATGCCACTGTGATGTGGAACTAATCCTTGCCTTGTCCTTGCTCGTTGGGACAGCGGTGCTTGCTCCAGCACTCCGAGGTGCCGGCGGTGTGCTGCTCCACGGAAACGCGTCCTGAGGAGGTGACACGCGTGGTGGCACCTCGGTGAATGGCTGTAGAGACCTGTGCAGGCAGGGCAGGGACCTTGCAGTGTCACCTGCGCTCACGCAGCCTCGAGGCAGAGACACTGCCAGGCGGTGGTGTTGGGTGTGTGCCACAGGTGACTCTGGTGTCCCCGGGGCACCCTGTGCCAGCGCCTGCCCCGGGTCCAGCCGGGGACAGCGGGGCCGCAGCCCCAATCCCCCGAAGCTGCTGGGTGCTCCTGCCTTGCTTCCCCCCCGGATCCCAAGGGAGCTGAGCTGGCTTGGCCATGTGCAAACGCAGGGATGGGGAGCCCTGGGGAGGGAGGGAGGGAGGGCAGGAGGGGAGTGGTGCTTTCAGCCGGGGGGAGCTCCGGGCCGTGGCAGGGCTCGGGTCCAGCGGGATGCTCCAGCCTGGAGCAGCCTCCCCTGCAGCACCACGGAACACTCAAAGGGCAGCTGCAGGAGCCGGCTGGTGTGGAAGGACTGAGGGGATACCTGAAACCGGAGCTCAGCTACTTCAGACTGCTTATTAAAAATGAATGGATCCATCTGACGAGGATCATATTCCCTGTGCTGTGATGCAGCAGTAGAAACAAGTCTGCTGTCTTCCGGCTTGCTCCTTTCTCCACATGGTCACTGCTCTGTCTCTGTGTACTCAAAATACACTCGTTCTGCTTTTTCACCCAAGTTTTCTCCATCTTGATTCCTCTTCAGACCGGAAGTCTGAAGGCTTTCAATACAGGAAGGAAGCAGCTTAGTGAGAGCAGCTCCTTGGAGATCCTTGGCCCCAAACTCCATGGAAATTCCTCTTCCTGTCTGCTTTAGATGCACCTGTACTCTTCAGGTCTCTTATCCTTTTCCTTTTGTCCACCTTTCATCCTGATGGACATTGCTCTGGGCTGGGGCTCGTGTCCTGTCCTGCTGCCTGCCCCATGCCAGAGCAGGTTCAGGTGCTGTCACTGCTCCCGATAATCCTGGGGCCATCCCAGCCACAGGCAGAGCCATGGGCTGAGGAAACGCTGCTCTGCTGAGACTGAAATGCAAGAGGTGGGCTCTGGCACAGCAACATCTCAGCTGCACTGTCAGGCCCATCCCAACTCAGTCTGCAAAGGCAAAGTGATGGGCAGATGTAGAAGATAGCAAGTTCCGGTAGCATTTCCTCACAGAGATTTATGGCTCAGCTATCTGTGCCCTGTCTTGATGGAACACTTTGCAGGATCACTGTTAATATCATTTTGTAGGTGTTCTGGCCAATCAGAACAGTACAAGGTTCGGTGTTTTGCTGCTGAAGTGACAGTGAGGGAAAGGAAATATTTCTCCAGAGGTGAAAACTGTTTAAACCTCATATTTCTGTGCTTTTGTAATATGAATTTTTCATAGATTAAACATTCCCAGGCTGATTCCTGACTGTCACGGGTCTGCAATCACAATTCACACAGCACTTTGTCCTTGGTTTACTGACATCACTCAGGTTGGAAGATGTGCTGCATGGTCCGCAGAGTTTGCAGATGGAAACGAGCCAGGGGCGCCTCAGGCTGTCCCCCATGCTCTGTCCTCAGTGAGCTGGCACTGGCACAGCTGGTACCTGTAAAAGTCAGTGCAAACGGCCCTGGCATTCAGACAGGCTGGCTCTGCTGTGCAATACCCGCGGTGAGCACCGGGAATCAGCTCCTGAAACAGAACCACAGAACATTTGGGTTGGAAAAGCCCTCTGAGCCCATCGAGTCCAGCCATCCCCCAGTCCTGCCCAGGCCACACTGACCCATGTCCCCAGGTGCCACATCCACATGGCTTTTAAATCCGCCCAGGGATGGGGACTCCTCCTCCTCTTGCTCCTTTTTTTTTTTTAACCTTTCCATTTTGCTCCTTTCTAAGGGAGATGTTGTGCCTGAGTCTTTTCCCTGGGCACTCCCTCCATAGGCACTGTGGATGTCTGTTCCTATTAGAAATGGTGCAACAAATCCAAATTATGTGCAGCACTGCATCAGCTCTGGGCTGGAGCAGGAGCTCGCTTTTGTTTTTTCCGTTGTTTTTTGATTTTTTAATTTGTTTTGGTGAGATGAAATGTAGAAAGAAGAAAGTGATCCTAAAGGAATTATGACTCATGGAGATTAGATAAATAAGACAACTACAAAAGCCATGCTAAAAAGCAGTTTTGCATACAAGTCCTAAAAACTGTCTGGTGGTTTGTAATTCCGTCATGTGAAGGCAAAGCTGTTTCTGAGACAAAGATTTGGGTAATAAGTATGCACTTGAATTTTAGTTAAGAAAATAATATGTCCTGAGGGTACATATTCTTGCAATCATTCTGCATGCATGCCGTGTTCCTTCAGAGATGAGGAGCTGCTGTTATGTGACAGCTGACTCCATAAACTCGGAAAATTAATAAGAAGATGTTCTGGGAGCGTGAGCTTTGCTGTGAGGCCAGGCTGCTGGGCCAGGGGGGCAGAGCTGTGCCTGGATCCGAGGGGACACTGGGTGAGCCCCTGGATGCACAGCCAGAGCCCACCAAGCATGTGGGGCAGCAAACCCGGGGCTTTGATAGGAGGGAGAATGATGTATCCTCAGGGAAATCACAAAAGCAATTTGTTCACCAGTTTTGTTGCTGAGCTTCTGTCCAAAAAAAAAAAAAAAANACAAAAAAAAAAAAAAAAAAAAAAAAAAAATTGAGCTCTGCTTAGCAAATGCTTTTGTTATTCCAGTAATGGTTTTTGTGGGAATTGAACAAAAACCAAGGGACAGGAGTTAAATGGCAACTTGAGAGCTGGTGGTTATTGCCGCAATAGGGAAAGGAGTCTCGGGTTACCCTTTTCCTTTGGAAAACTCTGCCGTTGACTGCATTTGATCCATGGCTGAACAAAAGATGGTTTGGATAAACTGAAGCCGAAATTGCCCCCATGTCTGTGGGAGCTGTCGGGGGCTCCTGCTGGGGCTGGGCACTGCCTGGGCCAGGAGAGGCAGAGCAGGCAGGGCTGCAGGCGGTGGGACCCCGAGAGCAGGGTCACGTCCCGGGGTCCCCGGGGGGACCTCCTGCAGACCTGTGGGGGGCCCGTGAGGGGACTCGGCCCCAGCGCTGCCCCGGGCACAGGGGACAGCGTGTGGCCCGTCCTGGCTCAGCCCTGGGGCTTGGGTGGCCCCGGGTGGGCAGCAGAGCCATGAGCGGGGCTGGCCCCGGAGCCCTGGGTCGTGTCCCAGGTGCCATGGGCAGGTGATGGGGGCAGAGCGGGGCACCAGCCTCGCCGGCAGCGCTGCAGAGACACAGCTGCGCGTTCTTTATGAGCCCTTTCTCCTGGAGTGCCTGGCTGCTGGGCACGGGGATGTGCTGCAGTGGGAGAACCGATGGGATTCCCGTGGCCTGTGCCGCAGCAGGAAAACCGATGGGATTCCCACGGCCTGTGCTGCAGCAGGAGAACCTATGGGATTTCCACGGCCTGTGCCGCAGCAGGAGAACCGATGGGATTCCATGGCCTCTGCCGCAGCAGGAGAACTGAGGGAATTCCCATGGCCTCTGCTGCAGCGGGAGAACCGATGGGATTCCCACGGCCTGTGCTGCAGCAGGAGAACTGATGGGATTCCCACGGCCTGTGCTGCAGCAGGAGAACCGATGGGATTTCCACGGCCTGTGCCGCAGCAGGAGAACCGATGGGATTCCCACGGCCTGTGCTGCAGCAGGAGAACCGATGGGATTCCCACGGCCTGGGCTGCAGCCGAGGGCTGTGGGCGAGGGAAGCAGCTGGGACAGGCGGCCTCTCGTCCCGAGCCTGTTTTGGATGTTAGCGCACCCAAACCTGCGCTGAGCCAGGGGAGCTGCGCTGGCCTGGGGGGGCTCCCTGGGCAGGTACCCTTGGGGGCAGGAGAGGAGGGGCTGGGGGAGTTCTGGCTCCAGATTTGCTTCTGTTGAGTTGCCCAGTGAACAGGAAACGTTTCTTCTCCTTTTCCCCAGAGTGGGACGTGCCTTAGGCTCTGGAGAGCACTTTGCTGCTCAGAGTGCATTGTGCAGAGCAGCACGGGGCACTGGGTCAGTGCCCCAGCTTTGCTCCCGTGCTTTCACACCTTTTCCCTCTCTCCACTGCTCTCAGTTGCTCTGCAGCTCCAGGGTCTGTCTGGAATTTAGAGCAGGCCAGATGTGCTTTCTTTGTCCTCTCTGTTACTCTGCAGCTGGCAGGGAGTGGCAGGACTTGTCCCTGGAGTGATGGACAAAGCGGGCACTCACTCTGCCTCCTCTTGCTGTGGGGAGCAGAACCCTACAAGGCCCATTTCCTGGAGCACTTGAGTCTTCGGGTGATCTTTTGAGTCTTTATTAAATTCTGATCATCAAAGAGAAGAACCCACGGTAGGCTTAAACAAGCAGGTTGCCCCCTCTTTGCTCTGTGCACTCACTGCTGTGCACCCCACAGACCCTTCAGGGATGTGAGATGTGTCTCAGGCCTCTCTGCACAGCTAGGCCTGAATATTCAAAAAATAGATTTACATATGTTAAGCTAGTCTCTGTTTCAAAATTGAAGTGGCCACTAAAGATCCTGATGGATTTGGGAACGTTCTGTCCAGGTTTCTAACACTTCTCACTGTACCAAAGCCCACTCTGCTTCCAACCCAGGGGTCAGTAATGCTTTTGCCACCCGAGGAATTTTCAGCCCTTTGGAGGAAAGGAAAATACAGGATCATCCCTGCATGGAGCAGTGATGAGAATACAGACAGTCATGCTGCAAACTGCTGCAGCTTTAATGAGAGCCAGGACAGAAAGGGTGGGGTGGGACAGGACAGGAGGGAGCCTGGAGAGCTGCAGGTCCTGCACAGGAGGGAGTGTCTGGGCACCACCTGCACCTCTTCCTGGGTGCTGGGTGCCCCTTCTGTGGGGCTGGGTGTCCCTCCCGGGGGCTGGGTGCCCCCTGTGTTCCCTGGGGGCAGCTGCAGAACCACCATTTTTTTCCCGAATCTCATTTTTCCCCACTAGCAACACCTTTTAATTGTGTTGTGGATTTATTTGGCTGATTTTATAGCTGGCACTATGCCTAGGACCAGCTAGACAGCCTCAAAATCTCTCCATAGAATCATGGAATCATGGAATCCAAGGTAGAAAGAGACCTCAAGGATGGTCTGGTCCAACCTGTCTTGGCCCAAGCCCCCTGCCCAAGCTGCACCTGAAAAGGGCCCAAATCCAAAAGCGTTTCCCAGGCTGTTGGGGCCCCATTTTGGGGTGTGCTGTGGCAGCTGGTGAAGCTCTGCCGCGGATTTCCACAGGAGTTTGGAATCCGCTCTCAGAGCCCTGAAGGCAGCCCGGGTGAGCGGCGTTCCTCTCTCCTGGATGCAAAGCACAGCCTGACCCCAGGGGTCCCCCAGCTGTGGGGACGTTCCCGGGGCGGCAGCCCCTGCCTGGCAGCTGGATGTGCCTCGTGTGGGGCTGCTGCTGCCTGGCCGCTCACCCCGCAGCCGTGCCAAGGCTGCCAGTGCTGGCCCTGGCTCGGGGGTGGCTCTGGGCTCCTGCAGGGCTCAGCCTGATCAGGATGCAGCTCGCGGCACGGCCTCTCCCCGTGAGGGAGCCTCATCTCCAGCCAGCCATCCCTGGCTGACTGCAGGAGACAAAGATCAGGCCAGGAGAAGTGGTTTGCAAGCCACACATGCCCCCAGGTCAGCCGCCAGACCACTAGGAAATATTTATCCATCATCTATATCGCAGAAAGGGGATGCTGCTGCCACGAAAATTTGTAAACTGTCAGTTACAGCAGCCTCCTACCTTCCCTGAGGTGATGGGTATCGCCACGAAGGGACAGAATTTATCAGATTCACACTTCTAACTCACCATTACTCATCTTCCTTTCTAATTCCAAACCCCATGTCCTGATTTGAAAAATGGAAAAGTCAACGGGGCTGCAGCGTCCACCTGCTGCTGCTCCTTTCCTTTAGCACCTCTCATGTGGAAACGCAGATTTTCAGCTGAATTACAGCTCATCAGGCGTGGGTGTGCAACAACTTCGTTTATTAATCTCAATTCATCAGGAGGCAGCAGTACATAAAGTGGGATAACAGGCCATCCGCCGAGGCCGTGTTTGCTGTCGGGGCTCAGAGCTTGCTGCAGAACTCAGAACAGCTCGGAAGCTGTTCCTGCAGTCAGTCACGGGGTGTCCTGAGCAGGAAGGGGCCCACCGGGATGCTAAAACAGAATCACAAGTCATTTATTTCGAAAAAGGCTGGAAAACTGTCCAGCGCAACCATTCCCTGTCCAGGCCACCACTGACCCCTGTCCCCAAGGGACTCCCAAGGGCTTTAAATTTAAATCCCTCCAGGGATGGGGACTCCATCCCTGCCCTGGGCAGCTGGGCCAGGGCTGGACAAACCTTTTGGCAAAAAATTTGTCCCCATGTCCAATACAAACCTCCTCTGGCACAATTTGCAGCCAGGACAGACAGAAAATAATTTTTTTAGCTAAATACTAAGCTGAGGGACCTTGCTCTTTGTATTTTTTTGAGTGTGATTTTTGCCCCAGTTGGTTGCTTTTTTTCCGAAGTGACATTCCCATGATTTCCCATGGAGCAGAGCTTTGGCCAGACCCTGTCCTGGACCTTGCAGGGTGAGTTCATCACGTTTGCTGCTTGGAAGCCAGAGGGGTTTGTGCTTTCTCTTTGTACTTGCACATTATTCCTGGCCCAGGGCAGGGGCTGAGCTCCACGGAGCAGAAACTCGGGTGTGAGCACTCTCCCGTGGTCAAAATCTTCTGCCTGTAGATGTATTTGGAAACCCAAATCTCCCTGGTTTTACTGCTCCTTCTTCCTCACTCAGCCTTCCTGGTACCAGTGATAAATAAAGTCCTGGAACAGAAATCTAAAGTAGGAANCTGTATATTTTCTTTTGCTATACACATAAGGAGAACTGAACAATGCAATAATCCTGCCACAGAAATATATTTTAAAATGTATCAAATTTTTGTTCATCCAAATATTTGCCTGTTACCTAATCTTGCATCACTTTACCCCCTGGAGGATGCAGAACTAACCGTCATTTACATATTATGCTTTCAGTCTTCTATTAATACATCTCTGCAAAGGGAAAGTGTTATGAGAGAACTGGAGCAACCTGTGAAAGCTTGAACATCTGCCCCAGCAAAGTTCCCATCACGCCCAGCATCTGTTTCACCAGTGTAAGGACACAATGAAATCTGCAGGGCATTGTCCTATTTGAATTTTAATAACTTTTCATTTCTCGTTTCTCCCTTGTTCACTTGTTTTTGAAAGAGTCGGCAGCACACAAACATGGGGTTGTAAATGAGAAAGTGAAAGATTTGTCAATACTTGCACTCTCGGGGGAGGGAGGTTCTTTAATTTTAATTACACTTAAGTCAGGCTCCCCACACACCCTGCGCTGGATGTTTTTCTCTTCCTAATATTATATGGGGAAAAATGCAGCAGCATCTGGTGCCTTCCTGACAGGTTCAATTGATTGTAGCAGGAATGAGAAGCAGGGCTGGTCTGGAACAAGCTTTCATTGATTGCTGGATGGCATTGACTGCATGGGGAATTTGAAACAACAGCAGGTTCAGGAGCCAGAGCCAAAAAGTAAAAAGAAGCTGATGTCGAAGTTTCCAAAGGGTTTTGTCCCAGCTTTGCATTTTACCATCTTTCAGTGGCGCAGCAGCCATGGCGGATGGGATTTTTATTGTTCCTTTTATTTAGTTTTAAAATACATGTTTTAAATTTTTACAAAAATTAAAACCAGGTTTGCCAGATATACCAACAAAATTGGTATGTGTTAAAGGGGCTCCTTTTTTCCTCAGAAATACTGCACTTCTGACCAAAGTGATTAGATAAAGACATTATCTTCCCTGCTATCTGTGCTGGCTAAATCCTCAGAGCATCTGAATGAATCAGGAAGCTTAAAATCCATTGTGTGATTTTATCACTAAGTACCTATTGTGTATCGAGTATCAATATATACTCTTGTGTATCAAGGATCCATGGTGTGATTTTATCACAGGGCGGATGGGACCTGGCAGGCCCTTCTTTTTGTCCCCGAAAGTTTAACTGAAAGGAAAGAAATCATCGATGTTCTCAATTCACAGGTACCTGAGCCCACGTTTGTGGGGGATGTGCAGCCAAAGAGAACCTGGACATGGCTGCAGCCTCGTAGAAGAGGCTCAAAGGTACTGACCCCCAAGTC
>WBMY01015139.1:287027-321043 GCA_013397315.1 Donacobius atricapilla
AGTCCCCCTGGCCCCTATTCCCCCTGCCTCCCTATTCCCCCTGCACCCCTCAGGCCGCCTCCCCTGGGGAACAAGACTGGCACCCGCTCCTCCAGTCAGTTCCAAACGGTGGTTTGGGGGATCCTCATGGCATTTTTTACCAGTGAAGAACACGGGCAGCGAGGGACAGGACACAGGGAATGGCTTCCCACTGCCAGAGGGCAGCGATGGATGGGAGATTGGGAACTGGGAATTCCTGGCTGGGCTGGAATTCCCAGAGCAGCTGTGGCTGCCCCTGGATCCCTGGCAGTGCCCAAGGCCAGGTTGGACACTGGGGTTGGAGCAGCCTGGGACAGTGGGAGGTGTCCCTGCCAGGGCAGGGGGGGCACTGCGGGGGGATTTAAGGTCCCTTTAACCCAAATCAGTCTGGAATTCTGCAGTTCTAAAGGAAGGATCAGCTGAGACCTGGGACTGTGCTGAGCTCTGGTCAGGCCAGTGACACTGCACAGTTCTTGAATCCTGAGCATGTGTGAAGCCCTGGGGCTTTGCCTCCATGGAAGTGTTGAACACCTTTGTGAGATGGTTTTTGGTTTGGGATGATGGGGGAGGCTGGCACGATTAAGACCTGTGATTTCAGCTGGCACTAGCAGTGATAGCAGCTCGAAGAGGTGTTGTGTGCATTTTTATTATATCATTTTCTGAAGAACCAGTATTAAAAACATGCCATCCATTGTACATTCCAGCAGAAGATGTGTGTGCCATTGATTTCTTTGTGCTTACCTTGGCACTGTTTATCCTGTGTTATCTTTTCAACGAAAATGAAGATACAGAGAATCCAATGTGATTCTTCATTGCAGTGAAAAATACCCCTCATCCTTTGAACCATCACAGGCTGACATCCCACATCCTAACATCCTTATCTTGCATTCTAGTCTGAAATGTATTAGTGTAGGATAATAATGGCTTATTTTTTTCACAGGATACACATAAAAGGAAATATATAAGCAACCTTCACTTCATTATCCCTCTGCTATTTCAGCTGCGAATGGTCCACAGCAAAAAGAAAACAAGACTAAAGAAACAATCATTTTAATTTCTGTGCTGCTTTCTTTTCCAGTTTTATGCTTCTTCCACTCATTAAAAGCAACATTTCTCATTTTCTAACGAGAAAGACGCGCTAATATTTCATGTTTGTCTCTGCGCTAAGCAAAGCATTGGCTGGCATTAGACTGAGGGGCAAGGGAGATCTGCAACGCCCTCCCCGTGCTGCCTTGACACGCCCTTGGTTCTGACACGGCCTTTGGTGACACCGTTGGTGACGCCGTTGGTGATGTCTTTGGCTGGTGGACAATGCCGTTGGTGATGTTGGTGATGCCGTTGGTGATGACTTTTGTGATGCTGTAGGTGATGCCTTTGGCAATGTTGTTGATGATGGACAATGCCATTGGCGATGCTGTTGGTGACGTTGGTGATGGACAGTGCCATTGGCATGCCATTGGTGATGCCGTTGGTGATGGACAATGCTGTTGGTGATATTGGTGATGGACAATGCCATTGGAGATGCCGTTGGCAATGCCGTTGGTGATGGACAGTGCCACTGGCGATGCCGTTGGCGATGCCGTTGGTGATGGACAGTGCCATTGGAGATGGCGTTGGCGATGCCGTTGGTGATGGACAGTGCCATTGGAGATGCCGTTGGCGATGCCGTTGGTGATGGACAATGCTGTTGGTGATGTTGGTGATGGACAATGCCGCTGGCGATACCGTTGGTGATATCGTTGGCGATGCCATTGGCGATGCCCTTCTGCAGCTGGCTCAGGTGGGAATGACCCCACTGCTGCTGGTGGCTGAGCACGTTGGACCGGAGTGACCAAGGGGCCCAAATCATGCACGCTTGTCGTTGTTGGACACACACACTCACTTTGGTGAGAAGGCATGAACTGTTTATTGAAAGATCTGACTCCATTATATAGTATTTCTACAAAGGCCAGGGACTGGGGGAGAAGTCTGACACCTCTCCCCATCCCATTGGTCAAGACAACTGTCCATCAGCTGCCCGTATCTCTAAGAACAGGAATGTAAACTAGCTAGACTAAGGAAAACATTGCTTCTATTCATAACACCCGTGTGTGAGAAAAAACCTGAACCATGAAAACTGTGAGACACAAGAGAAGGCTGAAAAATCAGGGCGACGTGCATCTCACATGCGCAGGGGCAAGGGTGTGTCCTGGCATGTGTCCCAAGTCCTGGAGAAGTGACATCCAGGGTCTTCCGTCACTCTGGGGTTTGTCATGTTCTTGTCACATCCAGGTGCCAGTGCTCGGGCATGGATAACCGTCCTTCCAAGTTAAACATTGCCCTGTGCCCGCAGTTAGGGTAGATAAATCTGTCAGCTTAGAAAAGAGCCTTTCCCCGGTGTATTCTCATGTAAATATCAAACCGTTGGCGCTCTGGCCGCAGGATCATTCAGTGCCTCTCTCACAGAAGGCTCCTGGTTCAGTCCCTCTCCAGGCTGCCTGGCTCCCCGGGGCGGTGCGGGCTGCTCCCTGTGCCGGCTGGGGAGGGCAGGAGAGCTCCTGCCTGGAAACCCTCCACGCCTCTCCTGAGGGGAGGGCACCGATCCTTGGCCTGGGGGTGTGTGTGGAAAATCCTGTCCGAGGAAGAGAGCCGGGAATCTTTCTCCCGGCTTAATGACTGAAATTGTTTGGCTCTTTATTTAGTAAGACATTTGCATGCACGAGTCCACCAGTCCTGCCTGTGTTCCTTAACAGCCCCTTACCGTGGCCAATTTCTGACTATTATGGTTATTTCCTGTCCTTGTTCCTCTTTCCAATTTCTAAATTCCACCTGACGAGCTCAGTTGTCTGGGGGCAGGTCCTCAGGCAGCTTTTATAACTGTGACTTGGCAGAGCTGGGTTTCTGGTTGGGGTCACTGGCCTTAGGGGGGTTTCCAGCCTCAGGGACCCTGTGGTCCTGTGATGCTGCTCCCGGGAGAGGAGCAGAGTGGGATGGGCACAGGAACCGGGGCTGGATCCTCGCGAGCTCTGGGATTTGGCAGCCGGGAGCACTGATGAGCACAGGAGGGGAGACGGGTGAGGTTGCTCTGCCAAGGTGGGGGTGTGCAGAGGCAGACCCTGCGAGGTGGGACAATGACTTTTGTGTGCCATGGTCCTCCCCAGCACCAGGGGCTCATGTGTGGAACTCCCCCCGCCCCGGGAGAGGGGTCAGGACATTCACGGGGCGGGGCTGAACGTTTTCATCCCTTCTGATGGGGCACAGCTGGCTCAGCTTCACTGACGGGGGTGGCAGCTCTCATGGTTAGAAGGGGGCAGAATGTGGAGGAGGTGTAGCAACACCCCTTAGCATCATTCCACCCTTTGGGTTTGGAAAATATTTAGAATTTGTGTTATTTTTCATTGTGGTGGTTGTTTGTTTTTTTTTTGGTTGTGTGTTTTTTTTTTTTTTTTTTTTTTTTTTTTTTTTTGCAAATTCTNTTTTGCCCTCATCCCTGGAGGAGTTCCAGACCAGGTTGGACATTGGGCTTGGAGCAGCCTGGGACAGTGGGAGGTGTCCCTGCCATGGCAGGGGTGGCACTGGATGAGCTCTAGGATCCCTTCCAACCCAAAGCAGTCAGTGATCCTAAAATTCCATGATTAAAAGCTGTGATAGCTGCACATCTGGCTTGGAATGGTCTGACACAGAACTTTCAAAAGATGACAGAGAAGACAATTGCTAATTTTAAATTTTGCTGCTGCCAGAGGTGATGCTAGAAGGAGTCCTGTGTGAGAGCCCAGCCCTTGGCCTGAGACATTTCTGGAGTCAGACATCAATGACTCTCTCCATTTCCAGACTTGGCTCTTTCATTCCCACGTTCACTTTTTTTAGTGTTTTGCCATTGTGTGTAGCAGTTGAGCAAGCACGATGAACTTCTTAGTAAGGTACTGTAGAAAATTACTACAGTAATTTTCTCTGATTTTCTTTGCGAAGGAATTCATCTAATTTTAGTGAGATACTGGGTCATTTGGAAAATAAAGTTCTGGGCAAATGACTCGTCAGGAGGACTGATGAGGATTGTGAAGCTGTAAAACATAGCAGCTCCTGTTCACAGGCAGCTGAAGGTGAGAAAAATTTCTCACATGCCTCACAGTTATTAAAATATCAAGTATCCTTCCCTGCCAATTATGTAACCCCTGTGCCACAAGGGCAAATTATTTTAATTATAGGATTGTTGCATGTTCAGAGAATATAATTTCTTTTGAAAATAAAATATGCTGAAATTCAGCCATTACAGAGGGAAAGAAAAAGGCTAATTGCTCTGAGCTAGTGACTTATGCTGAGGGAGGTAGGATGCTCGGAGAAAATTCAGCAGGTCTGGCAAGAAACCCTAACTCCAGTTAAATACAGGTTAGGTTGATTCAGTGCTGGCTTCTTACAGTTATATTATATTATATTATTGAGAGAAAAAGGTCATTAGTGGCTGTCGTGCAAACAATGGGAGCAGAGAAAGGGAAAAGAATATTTCTGCAGCTGGAACAGAGATGAGAAATGTCACCTGTAGCTGAGGGCAGGCAGTGCCAAGGTCGTGGTGCCCCAGCCCCCGTGCTGATCACCAGGCTCGGTACCTAGCCCGGGCCCGGGTTTAATTTCATATTCTGGGGCTTTGGAGCCCTCATCCAGCCCATGGGTGCAGGGAGGGTCTGCTGTGACACTTCCAGGTGGGTTTGGGGAGAGGCAGGAGAAGCCCAGCTGCCTGGGCTGGTGCTGAGGGAATGCTCCTGCTGCCAGAGAGGGATAAGAAGGGAGGGATCAGCCAAGGGAAATAAATGAGCCTTGGTTTGCAGCTGCCTCCTGGGGGCTGTGAGTGACCGTGGCCAGCTGGGGGTGCTGGGCATGTCACTGCAAACGTTCCTTTGGCTTTGCAATGTGCTCTCCCAGGGACGTGTTTGGGCACGGGACGAGCAGAGAGGATTCAGAGGATCAAGAGCGATTTGAGGAGGGCAGACCCATGGAGCTCTCACAGATGCAATCAAACAAAAGGGCTCAGCCCAGTGGTGTCTTTGGAGTCCAGATTTGGCTGTCAAAGGCCCTGGGTCTGGCACGAGGCTGGCAGGGAGTCCCTGGCAGGAGCAGCCCTGGGAGCTCAGGTGCTGCAGGCAGAATCTGGGTGCTGGCACCTGCGGGGAGGAGTCACACCCCAAGTCTAGAAGCTGCTCAGTGTCCTCTTTCATGTGATGAAACATCCTTGCCAGACAATGGATCCTTTATAATCTGTCTCCTTCACTCCACCGGGGGAACAAGGATTGTATGGAAATGTTATCCAGATATGCCGAATGAAGCTAAAAGGGTTTTGCAGATACACTGAAATCTTTCTCCTTCAGACGATGAATCACCGTTTAACCAGAAGAGAGGATTAAGCTAATATCTTTTGGACCAGTAATGTGTTTCAAAGGGCACACAAGCCACTGAGGTCTCCAGTGACTCTTTGTCTTACTTTTATTAAATACTTCATCACTCTAGAAAACACCTCAGAGCTTGTTACAGCTGAGGGTAGCCTTAAAATATGATAATATAATGCACCACAATGACATATCCATTTTGCATCTCTCCATTCCGGCTGTAGAACAATTCTCATAACTGATGTGTTTAGGTGTCTGGGAACTGCTCCTCATTCCCCATCCCAGTTGGCTGTTCCCTGGATGTGTCCCTTCAGAAGAAAGTTTTACAAGGCACTCAGTGTTCTGCGAACATTTCTTTCCTTTCCAGGTAAATAATTTGCAAATACTGTCCAGTTTTTGTTGGGGCGGCATATTCTCTGCACAAGAAAATGCTGGGCTGCAGTCTGATCACAGAATGGCTTGGGTGGGAAGAGACCTTACAACTCATCTCACCCCTTTCCATGGGAGAGACACCTTCCACCAGAGCAGGTTTCTCCAAGCCCTGCCCAGCCTTGCCTGGAGCACTTCCACTTCAGCTGAAGGAGCCGAGCCAGGCAAACACCCAACTGCCAGAGGAGGACAAGGCACGGCCACTGTGCCCAGACAGGGGCTTTTCTTGCTGCAGGATGGGGATGCTGGAGCTGTTTGGGACAGGAACTGGGGCACGGGGCTTGGGACTGCTCCCTGGGGCTCCTCAGCTCCCCAGGTCTCCTCAGCTCCCCAAGTCTCCCCAGCTCCCTGGGGCTCCTCAGCTCCCCAGGGTTCCCCAGCTCCCTGGGGCTCCTCAGCTCCCCCAAGTCTCCTCAGCTCCCCAGGCTTCCCCAGCTCCCTGCGGCTCCTCAGCTCCCCCAAGTCTCCTCAGCTCCCCAGCGTTCCCCAGCTCCCTGGGGCTCCTCAGCTCCCCAGGTCTCCCCTGCCGCTCATGGGTCCCCAGCTCCCCAAAGTTCCCCAGCTCCCCAGGTCTCCCCAGCTTCCTGAGGCTCCTCAGCTCCCTGAGGTTCCCCAGCTCCCCAAAGTTCCCCAGCTCCCCAGGTCTCCCCAGCTTCCTGAGGCTCCTCAGCTCCCTGAGGTTCCTCAGCTCCCCAGGTCTCCCCAGCTCCCCGAGGTTCCTCATCTCCCCTTCTCTGAGCACAGCCAGCGCCTCTCTGCTGCAGCACCCGGCGTGAGCGGCTGAGCCCTTCTGGGAGTGCTGCTAGTGAGGGCCCATCCTGTGCCAGCCTTGGCAGACGCTGAGACCTCGGCCAGGATGGTTAAAGGGTTAAAGCCGAGGCACGGGGAGCGAGGCAGGCCTGCAGGCAGGGCAGCTGACACCACTGCTGCCCAGGGACAGCTGTGGAGGCCTTGTGGGACTCACCTGAATTCACTGTTATCTATATTTTCTCTGCACAGAATTGAGTGTCACGGGCAAGTCACGGGAAGGAGCACAGGGAGGTCTCAGCTGCAGTGAGGGGTGAGGAGCAGTTTGGAGATGCTGAATCTCCTGGAGTAGTTAAAAAAATACAGATGCTGGTCCCACAGCGCCTGTTCTGGGGCAGCCTGGCACCAACATCCCAAGGCCAAGATCTCCTGGGTTGGTCTGTGCAGGGACTTGCCCGTGACACTCAATTCTGTGCAGAGAAAATATAGATAACAAAGTGAATATGATGACAATATATAATGCTGTACTTGATGTACACACGCAGATACACAAACACACACGTTCCTGCAATTCTGCAATAATTCCATAGTGCCCCATGAACTAGGAGATACTTCTGCTTGGTGAAAACCTTTTATTGCAGCGCAGAGTTTTGGATTATTTAATCAAAGCCAGAAACCTTGTTCCATGAGCAGTTTAAGCTCCTAAATCTTGATACACCCACCGGAGCTGGCTTTTGCTCCAAAGAGCTGAGGTTTGGAAAGCTTTTATTTTCAGACGCGAGTAGGATTTTTGTGACAAACCCTCTCCCTTCCTTGGAAAGTGGCGTCCCCACTTAGGGGAGCAGAGCCATCCCAGCCCCTCTGCCTATCCCCTCGCTGTGGTCTGGGGGAGAGAGGCTGCCTCGGGCTGTGCCACAGCATCGTCCTCTCCTGGAATATTTTGGGTACCCAACACGCTCTTTTTCCTGCACCAAAAAATGTTTTGTCACCCACTGGCCCTTTTGCTCCCAGCATGGATATGTCCTCATAGCTGAGCAGGAGAAAGCTTGTAGTGGAGAAGATACACGCTGATGAACAGGATAAAGAGAAAACCTGTGATCTGTGTCAGGATTCACCTGGCCAAGTGCAGCCTCAGCGAAGGCTGAACCTTTCCAACACGCAGCAGGCCCCTGGAAGGAAACCTTTGTAGAAAACTCACCTTCCTGAGGGCAGGGCCCGGGCGCCCAGCACGCGCTCAGGCAGCACCACAGCCCTCCCCTCTTCGCTGTGAGCTCCCTTTTATCTCAGCCCCATTCCAAGGGAGTCAGACAAAGCCGGGAGCTGAGCTGGAGGAGCTGGGAGAAGGCTGGTGTTGCCATGCTCCACATTATCAGAGCCATCGCCATGGAAACGGGAGGATGGGACTGACCTTGTTAGTTTGCCACTGATCCTGCCAGGGCTCAGCCTTCCAGCTCACGTTAAGCTCCTCTGGGACTGGAGATGCACATCTGAAGCTAATAAATTGTAGGGGTAAAAGCCACTGAATTTTGGAAATGTGAAATGTGGAATCTGTTATTCTGCACTTCAGATGTGCTGGCTGGGAAGGGAACAGCTATTTTTGTGCAAATGGTGCACCGAGATATAAGAGAGGTTTGCTATTAAGTTCACTGTTAATTATACAATTCCCTGGGCTCTCCAGTGCCTTTCTGTACAGGTCTCCAAGTGGGAAAATGCCAACCCCTGCTTCCCAAGCCTCTGTCCCTGGGCAGTGTCTGTGGCAGGGCTCGGGCTCTGCCCACCTCTCCCACCTCTCCCACCCTTATCCCACCTCTCTCACCCTTATCCCACCTCTCCCATCCTCCTCCCACCTCTCCCATCCTCCTCCCACCTTGCAGCAGCTTTGGTCACAGGTTTGAGCCAAGCATCACCCTGAGGGAGAGACTGGGAGTCTGCACCTATCCCCCCCCACACAGACATGGGAGGGCTGCTCTGGACACATTTTAGTTCTGCCCTAGTGCTGGGAGAGGAGGTTCACCCCGTTGTCTGCAGAAGTGGCAGCTCTCCTTGGGCCAGGGCACCAAGGGGAAGGAGCACAGGGAGGTCTCAGCTGCAGTGAGGGGTGAGGAGCAGTTTGGAGATGCTGAATCTCCTGGAGTAGTTAAAAAAATACAGATGCTGGTCCCACAGCGCCTGTTCTGGGGCAGCCTGGCACCAACATCCCCAGGCCAAGATCTCCTGCGTTGGTCTATGCAGGGACTTGCCCGTGACACTCAATTCTGTGCAGAGAAAATATAGATAACAAAACACCCAAGACAACAAGAGCAGACTAAAAGGATTCCTAAATAAGCGTGCAAAGGCTGGAAAGGGACTTTGGACAAGAGTCTGGAGGGACAGGACAGGGGGAATTGGTTCCCAGTGCCAGAGGGCAGGGCTGGCTGGGATCTTGGACAGGAATTGTTCCCTGGCAGAGTGGGCAGGCCCTGGCACAGGGTGCCCAGAGCAGCTGTGGCTGCCCCTGGATCCCTGGCAGTGCCCAAGGCTAGGCTGGACACGGGGGCTTGGAGCAGCCTGGGACAGTGGGAGGTGTCCCTGTCCTGGCAGGGCGGTACTGGATGGGCCTGAAGGCTCCTTCCAACCCAAACTTCTCTGTATTTCTGTGATTTTGGGAGTCTATGATTACATCAGTCTATGACTCTATGATTCTGTGATACTGAGCAAAGATTTAATTACATGAAGCAACTGCCAAGTCTCAGGAATAATTGATCACTGAAGTGATGCACCAGTGGAATGTGGAATGGGCAGCATGGAAGGACCTGGCTGCTCACAGACCCAGGCTGCACACCCACATTTCTATTCCAGACCCCCAGACTCTGCAGAGGCTCCGTGCAGGGACCCCAAGCTCACAGCGGGGGTTCCCCTCCAGGAACTCGGGTGTTGGGGTGGGATCCCGAGTCTGCTTTGCTCAGGAGCCGCAGCAGAGTAATTCCAAATTCCCTTGAAGACCTGTCCGTGGGCTGACCACTGCTACCTGAATAAATCACTTTGTCTCCACGACGTGGCTCCAAAGCCTCAGGCTGTTATTTGAGATCCATGCATGACTGGAAATGTAAGAAAATACTGACACGGATGTCATTTGTTTCCGCTCTTAGACTGTGTTTACAGGTGCCCTATGTAGCCTTGCATGCAGCTATTTGATATCATGAAGATGTTACTTTCATATTCACGTTTAATTTCACCTCTAAGTTTCTTGCAGCTTTTATATCTCTTTGCATTATTTGGGCTAGTTTACAGGGATTTTCAGAGAGAGGAAACCTTTTAGCATTCCTTTCCTACACGCCCATCACAAGTATTTTGAGTTGGAGGGGAAGTTAAAGCTCACCTTGTTCCGCCCCTTCCACTAGACTAGGTTGCTCCAACCCCTTCCCAACATGGTCTTGTCTGCCTTACCTTAATTTTCAGAATAGTTTTTCTTCACATCCCACAGAGAAAACATTCAGGACAGGCTGAAATAAATGCAGCTGGCATTTGAAAGGCTAATGCAGAGAACCTCAGCAGGCCAGCACAGCGCGTCCTCAGCTGAGCTCTCGTCCAGGGCTGTGGACACGGCACAGAAAAGCTCACCTGCCTCCAGCTCTGGGAGCTTGGGGGTCTTGCAGGAGTCTTTTGTCTCCCTTTGACTGACAAAACCTGCTCCAGAACCCAGCTTTTCTTGGGCACGGAGCTCCCGTGGGATCCCTGGCACCTCTATCCCCCTGCGGGGCAGCAGCAGCTGAGAGGAGCTTTGCTGCTGCCAGAGGAGGTGACACAGGACGGTCCCGGGAGGTGACAAAGCAGTCCCAGGAGGTGACACAGCACAGTCTGGAGGTGACACAGCACACTCTAGGAGGTGACACAGCACACTGGAGGTGACATAGCACAGTCTGGAGGTGACACAGGACAGTCCTGGGGGGTGACACAGCACAGCCCCAGGAGGTGACACAGCACAGTCCCAGGTGGCTGTGCCACCTCCAGCCGCTGCCACAGCCAGGGGCACAGTGGGAAGCCTGGCGCTGTCACACAAAGCCCTGGCAGTGGGAAGGATGTGTCAGGGGAATAAACACTGTCCCTCCCGGCTGTGGGCAGTCATCAGGCACACAGATATATTTATAAAATAATATTTTGTTTTCTTTTTGCTGAAGCATGAAGGTGGGCCTGGGTCATTCATTTAATTTTGTCTGTAAAATAACACAGGCCAAAAATAGGAGGTTGGCAAGGCATTAGACAATCAGTCAAACTTCACTAAACAGTGAAACCTTGTCCAGGAGACAGAAAAAATTGTTTGCATTTTTTTTAAAAAAAGTCAGTATTTAATTTTGAAACATGTGCATTTAAATTTTTTCAAATGGAAATACTGAAGAGCTTTACCAAGAAAAAAGAGAGCCCACTAAATTGGCTCTTCTCCTCTGATAAAAGCCAACTCAGGTAGATTCTTTTTGAGTTTATTACTATTGCTTTAATTATTGTCAAGAAGATAAAACGTAATGAAAAAAAAAATCATGTATTTCCCTAATCTTGCTGGACCTTTCTTTAACTGGCGTTATGCCATAACCCAAACTTCAGGGGTGCAGTGAAGATGCAGCATTTTCCACAAAATGTGGTAGAATCCCAGAGTCACCTTGGCTTGGAAAAAAAAATAGAATAAAACCCAAAGCAGTTCCTGCACAAAGCCTTGGTCTTTTGGCTGTGTACAGGAAGAAAGAGACCTGTCAGCTGGGCATGGCTGGGAGGCTCCCCAGGGCCATGGAGATGCACGGCAGAGAGAGTGGAAGGTGCCCCTGCCTGCTGCTTTTTGTCTTCATGGCAGGGCGGATGAGGTGAGCCTGGAGGTCCTTTCATGCCCAAAGCTCTCTGGTTCTGTGATTCCCTGCCGTGGGGACTTTGGTCTCCCCCGGTGCCCTTTGCCCCTCGCACACCCAGAGGGCTGCTGCAAGCTGTAGGATGATAGTTTGCTGCAGGAGTTCATTTTTAATGTGTAAATTAATCACTTTGTTTCTGTGGTTATGCAAAGCTATGCAGGGAGCCCATGCTGCAGCCGGGTCAGGATGTGAGTGGCTGAGCACTGAAGTGTCTGGGGTGCAAATTCCCTGCCCAAGGTGAGCTGACGTTACTACATCCAAGCAGGAACGCAGATAATTTCAAAGAAAAATATTACCAGATATCAGGGTGGGTAACTTTGTGTTAAAATAAAGTTTTTCTTTTCTTTATTCCTTGGGTATTTAATGAGAACAGCCCGTAGAATCCTAGAACCATTGCACCCCGATCCATCTTCCCGCTATCAGTGGTGCTGTGCTGTGAGCAGGGGTAAAGGAGGTGCCGAAGGATGCTGGTGGCCCGGGGTCCTGTCAGAGCCAGCTGCCACAGGGAGGAGAGTGCTGCCCGCTGTAAATCAGGCAGATGTTTCCCCCCAGCCACGAAGGGTTAAGCTGGAATGGCAGATGTGGGGGTCCGGGGCCGCTCTCTGTGCAGGGTCTCCCCCATCCCCGAGTGACCCCGGGGCAGCTGCGGCACCCCGAGCTGCACCTGCAGAGCCTGGGGGGCTGTGGGACAAACCGGGGGGGCAGTACCTGGGAGAGGATTGTCGGGGGGCCCTTCTCTCGCCGGGAGGGTTTTGGCGGCGGTGGGAGCTGGAGGGGAGCGGGGCTCTCCTCTCCTCTCCTCTCCTGCACGCTCCCTCTGGAACCGGGTCGGGATTCCGGCGCAGCCACACGTTCCGTTACCGGCTGTGAAAAACGAGCTTCACTTTCTTAGAAAAATTTGTAAGTTTAACAAAAAATAAAAAACAGGCAATCAGGAGCCTGACTAAAGTAAAGCCAGTTTCTCGGCCGAGGGTGCCTGGCCCCAGCCAGCACACCCGCTAACAAAAATCTTGTTCCTTAAAACTATCAGCCTGTTGCATATTTATAAACTCACATCCATGTTCAAACATCAGTCTCAACTCCCCCCAGTCATTTATCTGGTAGATCTGTCTGTGGGCTCCACTCTGTCTGATAGCACAGGTCCCATCAATTCTTCTCCAAGGTTTTGGTCCTCTCCATTTGGATAAGGTACTTGACAACAGAGGCTCAACATCCCTTGGTCAGCAATCTTCACGCAGGAGTGCAGGGTGACTCCCCCACCCTCTGGTTTGGCCAGTTTAGATGTTATAAAAAACACCAGTCTTTTACTATGTTACAATAATAATAATAATAATAAAAATAAAATAGATATTAATCACATTTGTAAACTCTATCAATAAAAGAAAACACAATACAATCTTCCCACATTACACCTATAGTATTCATCTTAATATTTGCGAAATGCCAACTCTATAATATGCATTTCTAACAGGGGGGCTCCCCTCCTGCAGGCTCCCTCTGGAATCGGGTTGGGATTCCAGCACAGCCACACGTTCCATCGCCGAACCCGCACGGCTCCGCTCTCCAGTGATGGAACTGACTGGATAATTGCGGACACTCCTTAGCGCTGCACCCGGCATAAATTCGATTAAAGCGAGCCAGGGCTGCTCTGCGCGCTGGGAGCGGCAGCCACGGCCGGAGAGGAGCCCCGTGCCCCTGCCCGTCCTCGCTGCCCTCCTGCCCAGGCAGCCCACACCGCCAGCCCCAGGGAAACGCTTGTGCAATGGCTTTTTGCAGAATTTCTGGCAAAATCTTTTTTTTTTTTGCAGGGACTTCTGCTGCTTTTTCAATACCAAATGTATGTATTATAAAAAATATTATTATAGAAAATTATTTCTTAATCAATACAAAATTTAATACGGAGAGAAATGAACAGAAAAGATGGAAAGCAAAATCCAAAATTAATGTCTTGCGCTGCATCAAAGGGCTACAGTTTTTTTTTCCTTCTAGGAAAGTGCTACTTTCCATTCAAAAGATTGATGAAGCTGGATATAAAAAAACCCTTTAAATAATTTCAGCATTTGTGAACTGAAGATGTTCCCCTTTTATTTAAAATGCATTTTTTTTTCCGTGTAGATAAGGTGGAGCTGAGGAACAAACCAGGTATTTTTGATTTCTGGATATGAAATATTTGGTTGGCTCATTGCTGGCCCCCGAGAGCAGAGCGAGCCCAGGCTTCCAACTCAAACCTTTCTGGAATTCTGGGATTCAGGAAAGCTGAATGCTTTACCAGAGCCCCTTTTCTTCATGGCAGCAGGATGATTCCCCAGCGTGGGGCTCACGAAGGGTGAGGAGAAGAAAAGCCCTGGGAGGTGATGGCCCAGGTGACAGAGTGTGTGCCTCCGTCAGCACCGGAGGAGCCATGGAGAGCACAAACCCAGTCAGATGGACACGGGGAGATGTTCAGGAGGTGTGGATTGCCCAGGAAGGGACAGAGGTGGAGCAGGGCGGTTGCACGTGGTGTTGGGGGGCACTGGGAGGGACTGGGGGGGGGCACTGGAAGGGGTAATTAAGAGCAGGTATGATAAAAATGTAAATCAACCTCTCCGTGTCCCCTCTGAGGACCAGGGCCGGTGTCCAGAGGCAGTACAGGGAGAGGCAGCAGCGGAAGGGAGATAAAGCAGTGGCTCCAGGGCCTGGGCAGCCCTCCTCAGTGACAGGGAGCCCTGCAGCCCCGAGGGCTTGGGCACATCTCCCCGAGAGAGGAACCGGCCGCGCTGGTGTCGGGAACCTGCAGGGAGCGGCTGCTGCCTTCTGGCCGGCAGCCCCGGCTGAAAGCGTCGCTGCATTTCGAACAGCCGGGAAGTGCTCGCCTCTCCCGAAGCAGCGCATGGCTGCTGCCTTCACACATCGCTTCTCTCCTGTTCCGGTGTGCGCGGGCGGGCGGCAGCCCCCTGCTCCCGACCGTGCCGCGGCGCTCCCCTCCCGGCTGTGTGACAGGCGGGCAGCGGGGGAGCCGCGCCTGCGGCACCCCGGCAGGGTGGCACGGTGGCACAGTGACAAAGTGACAGAGTGGCAGGGTTGCAGGGTGGCAGGGTGGCAGGGTGGCAGAGTGACACCATGGCAGGGTGACAGGGTGGCCCAATGGCAGGGTTGGAGGGTGGCACAGTGGCAGGGTGACACAATGGCAGGGTGGCACAGTGGCAGGGTTGGAGGGTGGCACAGTAGCAGGGTGACACAATGCCAGGGTGCCACAATGGCAGGGTGGCAGGGTGGCACAGTGGCAGGGTTGGAGGGTGACACAATGGCAGGGTGACACAATGGCAGGGTGGCACAATGGCAGTGTGGCACAGTCCCTGCCTGGTGGCACCGGGGCTGGCTGCAGGAGCACGGGCAGGCTCCTGGGCAGCTCCTGGGCAGCTCCTGGGCAGCTCCTGGGCAGTGACAGCTTTGCTGCAGGGCCCGGCCGGACCTCACCGCCGCGCTGCTCCCAGCTCTGGGGTAACCCTGGGGGCGTCAGCGCGGAGGGGCTGGACGCGAGCAGCCCGTGTGCCAGGGAGGTGCCAGTCCCGCCGCGGTGTGCCCACCTGCAGCAGCGGCCCTGACACGCTGACGGCAGCCCCTGGCCGTGCCCGTGCCCCCTGGACTCCCTGCTGGCGCAGCCACCTCCTCCCCTTCTCCCCTAATGAGGCTGTTCGCTTCCTTGGCGAGGACGCTGTCACCCGCGCCCTGGTGCCACATCCTGCACCTGTGGCTCCTCAGAGTTTGGAGATGAATTGTCCTGCCGTGGCAGGGCTGTGAGCAGCGTGGCTTTGCAGAACCCCTCAGCGGCGGCACGGGGCTGCAGCGGGGCAGCCTGACCCGAGAAGGCATGTTTATCTTTATTATCTGCCTCCTATCTCTTCATTAACTGGGAGATATCTTCATGTTCCAAGGGTAGCTGTTGTCACATCTGGTGAGCCATGGCATTAATCTTCCTGCGTGCCTCTGCCTGGGATCCCTCTGCCCTGTGGCTTCCTCTGAGCTTTCCTGGCATCCCTGTAATCAGGTCAATATTGCAGTTCTGCATAAACAAACAAGTAATTTTTCCTATGAATCCTCATGAATTTATAACGACGGAAATTCTTCTATCTGCACGGTTATTCACTGACCTGTTATTCCACATTTCTGATGTCTAGCAGGAAGGGGCACTACTGTTGTACATAATTTAATCTCTTCTCCCATTACATTAACATTTCCCTCTTATTGAGGAACGTCTGGCTCACTTTTGATGGGATGACACGATGGCAGCAGTGCCACCTGCGCTGGCAGGGGGAGGAGGGAACGAGATGTGGCCGTGGCTTTTCTTCGGTGCTGGGGGCGATGGAAGCCACATGGGGATGGTCCTGAGCCTGTGCCCTGCCCGGGCTGGGCACCACGTCGCTCCCAAAGGCTCCAGGTGCTCAGGAGCTGCAAGAGAGGGGGCACTGGGCAGCCTGGAGAGAACTGGAGTGCCCAGAGCCCTCGGCGGCGGCACTGCCCCCAAAGCCCTCCTGCCCACGGGACAGGGGATGCTGAGGGTGGGGGAAGGTCAGGGCAAAAGCTTTGATCCCCCAGGTGTGTGCTGGTGTCTGTGATACACCAGTGAGTGTGTGCTGTACCTGTGACACACCAGTGTGTGTTGTACCTGTGACACACCAGTGAGTGTGTGCTGTACCTGTGACACACCAATGTGAGCTGTACCTGTGACACACCAGTGAGTGTGTGCTGGTGCCTGTGACACACCAGTGAGTGTGTGCTGTACCTGTGACACACCAGTGAGTGTGTGCTGGTGCCTGTGACACACCAGTGAGTGTGTGCTGTACCTGTGACACACCAGTGAGTGTGTGCTGGTGCCTGTGACACACCAGTGAGTGTGTGCTGTACCTGTGACACACCAGTGAGTGTGTGCTGGTGCCTGTGACACACCAGTGAGTGTGTGCTGTACCTGTGACACACCAGTGAGTGTGTGCTGGTGCCTGTGACACACCAGTGAGTGTGTGCTGTACCTGTGACACACCAGTGAGTGTGTGCTGGTGCCTGTGACACACCAGTGAGTGTGTGCTGTACCTGTGACACACCAGTGAGTGTGTGCTGGTGCCTGTGACACACCAGTGAGTGTGTGCTGTACCTGTGACACACCAGTGAGTGTGTGCTGGTGCCTGTGACACACCAGTGAGTGTGTGCTGTACCTGTGACACACCAGTGAGTGTGTGCTGGTGCCTGTGACACACCAGTGAGTGTGTGCTGTACCTGTGACACACCAGTGAGTGTGTGCTGGTGCCTGTGACACACCAGTGAGTGTGTGCTGTACCTGTGACACACCAGTGAGTGTGTGCTGGTGTCTGTGACACACCAGTGAGTGTGTGCTGGTGCCTGTGACACACCACTGTGTGCTGTACCTGTGACACACCAGTGAGTGTGTGCTGTACCTGTGACACACCAGTGTGAGCTGTACCTGTGACACACCAGTGAGTGTGAGCTGTACCTGTGACACACCAGTGAGTGTGTGCTGGTGCCTGCAGCACGGCCCTGGCAGCTCCTGCAGGTGCATTCCTGGCTTTATGTCCTCGGGGAACACGGAGCCAACAGGCTCCACTGAGGATATTCTTAGTTTTCTGTATCTTCAGAGAACCACGCTGATTCACAACCTCCGCTGCTGCCCTTTAGGAGGCATCCAAGATGATTCCTGTATGATTTTTAAGCAAGGATTAATGACAGCACTTTATCAACAACTTCCTGATTTCTAACACAGTTTTAATCTGAGAGAACAGGAGTGGGGTTTGGGAACAGCAATTTCCAGCAGGCAGGGATTACACTGCCTGCAGTGCTGCACTAAAAGCACGAGCTCGGAGCAGGAGCAGGTGCCACTCTCTGATCCTTTGTGTATTTTGAGCTCCCTCTGGATCGGGGAGACCTGACATTTTTTATTTATTTCTTTTTTATGTGACACTGTGCCTTTAATGATAAACGCAGTTTACATAAAAGGCGACTGCCAGGTAAGGCCTGCCGGGCAAACCATCGCACTCTCCACACGGGGCTCCCAGAGGGGGTTTTAGGCTTGAGCTCCCTGCATCACAGGTGCGGGAGAACTTCCTCTTGTGAAGCACAGGCTGTGCCAGGGCTGTGCCAATGCGGTGCCAGGCTGTGCCAGGGCTGTGCCAGGCAGTGCCAGAACTGTGCCAGGGCTGTGCCAGGCTGTACGGGGGCTGTGCCAGGGCTGTGCCGAGATGTGCCAGGCTGTACTGGGGCTGTGCCAGAGCTGTCCCAGGCTGTGCCGAGGCTGTGCCAGGCTGTGCCAGAGCTGTGCCAGGGCTGTCCCAGGCTGTGCCAGGCTGTGCCAAGGCTGTCCCAGGCTGTGCCAGGCTGTNTTCGGGCAGTGCCCGCCCCCGCCAGGGCAGAGCACGACCCCGGCGTGAAGGAGCCCCGAGGGGCGGCCCGTGCCCGGGTGTGAGCGGGGCAGGAGCAGAACCGTGCCCGGGGGAGCCCTCCTTCCCGGCCCGGGCAGGGATCCGCCGCTCTGCGGGGTCGCAAACCGCGCGGGTGGGCTGCGCAGATCCGCGGGGCGCGCCTGGCTTGGGGGTCTGCTCGGAGTAATCAAAGGTTGGGCTCTGGCATTTCTGTGTTACGGAATGGCCGCAAAGAGAAGGAAGGAGAGAAAGAAGCGAGTTGTGAGAGCAGCTCCTTCGATTCCCAGAAGGAAAAAAAGGCTTGAAATTCCCGGTAATTCGTTCAGGCACAAAAGTCACTTTTGCGTTGGCTCTTGAAAACTGAATGTGCTGTGCATGGCTGTGCTTAGCTTCAAACCCAGGCACTCCTCTCTTCCTTCGCCGTCGGCTCCCCCAAAAAGAACCAACCCACAGCTGCACTGTGGCCGTGGGGTGGAAGGGAGGATGAGGGATTTGGTTCTGAAGAGGAGCCACTCCTCTCCCTGGTGCCTGGAATTTTAGGGAGGCCGGGGCTCCCCTCAGGGGAAGAAAAACACATCCGGAGCCCCCGGGATGGTGGGAGCTGTCCCTGCCCGTGGCAGGGCTGCAAAAGGGCTTTGAGCTCCCTTCCAACACAAACCACTCCGCAATTCGTGATTTTTGTGTGCAGCTCACCAGAGCCAGGATAAAACCCTCCAGCTGTTCCCAGGCTGGGCAAATCCCTCTCGCCCAAAACTCCTCCTGCTCCCATCTTTTCTCTGAGTTTGCTGATGGAGGTGAGGAAGAAGCAGTGAAGGATATATGCAAAAAAATGAAGTGATGATGAGTGAAACNCCCCGGGGCTGTCCCACGGACGGGTGGACGCCACCCCGAGCTGATGAGGGGCACACCCTGCGGCCCCCCCGGTCCCTTTGGTCCAGCAGCGGCCGGGGAGCCGGGCCACGTCTCGGGGCTGTGCCGGCAGCGGNGCCTGGCTTGGGGGTCTGCTCGGAGTAATCAAAGGTTGGGCTCTGGCATTTCTGTGTTACGGAATGGCCGCAAAGAGAAGGAAGGAGAGAAAGAAGCGAGTTGTGAGAGCAGCTCCTTCGATTCCCAGAAGGAAAAAAAGGCTTGAAATTCCCGGTAATTCGTTCAGGCACAAAAGTCACTTTTGCGTTGGCTCTTGAAAACTGAATGTGCTGTGCATGGCTGTGCTTAGCTTCAAACCCAGGCACTCCTCTCTTCCTTCGCCGTCGGCTCCCCCAAAAAGAACCAACCCACAGCTGCACTGTGGCCGTGGGGTGGAAGGGAGGATGAGGGATTTGGTTCTGAAGAGGAGCCACTCCTCTCCCTGGTGCCTGGAATTTTAGGGAGGCCGGGGCTCCCCTCAGGGGAAGAAAAACACATCCGGAGCCCCCGGGATGGTGGGAGCTGTCCCTGCCCGTGGCAGGGCTGCAAAAGGGCTTTGAGCTCCCTTCCAACACAAACCACTCCGCAATTCGTGATTTTTGTGTGCAGCTCACCAGAGCCAGGATAAAACCCTCCAGCTGTTCCCAGGCTGGGCAAATCCCTCTCGCCCAAAACTCCTCCTGCTCCCATCTTTTCTCTGAGTTTGCTGATGGAGGTGAGGAAGAAGCAGTGAAGGATATATGCAAAAAAATGAAGTGATGATGAGTGAAACTCCCTTTTCATAATTAAAAGCGTGACATGGAAATGTGAAATGTCAAAAGGATCAACTTCAAAGCTGTATGAAATGAAACCCTCACTTTGATTCCAATATTGCTTTATAGAGAGAGACAGAAGAAAAAGAGCTTCCTGTGTAAATATTAGAATTACAAATCACAACTTTCATGATTAAAATCATACTTCCAGTAGTAAAAAAAAAAAAAAAAAAAAGATACATCTTCAGGACTGGCAGAAGAGCAGGAAAGATGGATTTTCTTGTTGCATCACGACTTTGGCAAGGGGCCCATGGAGCTTCTCAGCCTCCCCCTCCCCTTTGGACACAGCCAGGGCTGTGAAGCTCTGCCTGCTGCACCCTTGCTGCATGAGGGATGCTCGCAGGGCACCCGGCTGCTCTGGCTGAACCCCTCCTGCCCAGGGCAGGGTGTGCTGGGCACACAGACCCTCCTGCACAAGTGTCCTGGGGCACACAGACCCTCCTGCCCCCCCGTCCCCTTCCCCTGCAGGTCAGAATCCCCCTCTGCTGCTTGGGGACCCGTGCCTGGGTTTGCCTCTGTTCGTGTTACATCTCGGCTCCTGAATTCTGCAGCTCTAAAACCCTGTGGGGTTTTTATTCTTTTCAAGGTTTCATCAAGCCAGACCCGAGCCCTGAGGCTGCTCTGCTGTGACCCTGTGCAACCCCCACACAGGTCTGGGTGTGTCGCCTCCCCTGTCCCCGCTGGGGATGCTTTTCCCGGTGCCAGGGAGCTTTTCCCGGTGCCAGGGGGGGTCTGACCCACGTGTGTGCCCTGTGTCCCTGGGCTGGCACTGCCACGGGCACCCCTGGCTGCAGGCAGGCCGCTTGTTCTTGCAGGCACACTGTGAACACATTGCTGCTGCTTCTCTGGAATGTGCTCTGATCTTCTAAGGAAAAAAAAGCCAATTCATTTTAAAGAAGCTCCAGCCATGGGTTTACCTCTGAGGGGCTAAAGCAGCGAAACCTGCTGAGTGTATTCCAGAGGAGAAACCCCCGATCCTCACTCACTGATGGCTGCAGCACCAGCACCTGCCTGCAGCTCAACCAGACGCTCAGGAGGCTTCAGTCCTTTGACTGAGGGGATTTTCTTGGAAAATCGTGCATTAATTGAGGCACACCATGGCTACAAACCAGGACGCATGCCCGCACTAATCTTCTGAAATCCTCACAGCATTGTTGAGCCCTCCGTGCCCATGGCTGAGCTGCAACACAGGCAAAATGTAAAAGATCCCTCAGGTTTATGGAGAGAATTTTCCATCGCTCCTGTGTCTGCTCGGAGAAAATTAACTCCCAGGTTAATGGCCAAACCAAACAACCAGATCTTTGATTCCTCTGCTGCTTCCACACAGCAAAGGAACAAACAAAGGGGTTTGTCTCTCCTTTTGCTTTCTCTGCCGTGCAAATCCTTGTGAATTTTGGGGTTTGTCTCTCCTTTTGCTTTCTCTGCCTTGCAAATCCTTGTGACTTTTGGGGTTTGGGTGGTTGTAGTTTTTATTTTTATTTTTTTATTATTTTTTTAATAACAAAGCACTGTAAGGTTTCCACATTTAATGGACAACTTCACATTCAGGTGTTTTGTTTAATTGCTTAGTTGGAATTCTGGTTCCTCTGGATCCAGACTCGTGTGGTCCCCATGTCCCAGCCCCGAAGTCTGAAACCTGCCACTCCTCCTGGCATTGCTGGGGCTTCTGCCACACAGAATCCCAGAACCCCAGAGGGGTTTGGGTTCAAGAGATCTCAAAGCCCATCTTGTCCCACCCCTGCCATGGGCAGGGACATTTCCACTGTCGCAGGTTGCTCCAAGCCCTGTCCAACCTGGCCTGGAGCATTTCCAAGCAGTTAAGGTGCATTACCTTGCCAGGGGTGTAACTTCCATGGGACAAGGTCCCAAACCCTTTGTCTGCGAGGAAATAACACCTGCATAATAATTCCTGACCCGATTCCCCTGGCCCCGCCCTGGCTTGGAGTGAAACACCTGCCTGAGGCAGAACCTCGCCAGAGCTGTCCTCAGAGAATCCCGGGGCTGGAAGGGACTGAAGGCTCACTCACCTCATTCCAACCCTGCCATGGGCAGGACAGGTTACCTGTGCAGGGGGTGGTTCGGGTGGGATGTTACTTGTGCAGGAGGTGTGTTGCTGTACAAGGGATGTGTTACTGTACAGGAGGGGTGTTACCTGTACAGGAGGGGTGTTACCTGTACAGGAGGTGGCTCAGGTGGGATGTTATCTGTGCAGGGGGTGTGTTACCTGTGCAGGAGGTATATTACTGCACAGAAGGTGTGTAACTGTACAGGTGGGATGTTACCTGTGCAGGAGGTGTGTTACTGCACAGGTGGTGGCTCAGGTGGGATGCT
Source organism: Donacobius atricapilla (assembly GCA_013397315.1). Lineage (NCBI taxonomy): Eukaryota > Metazoa > Chordata > Aves > Passeriformes > Mimidae > Donacobius > Donacobius atricapilla. Next base: position 308,909 of record WBMY01015139.1, read on the forward strand.
GTGTGCGCAGGAGGAGTGTTACTGTACAGGGGGTGTGTTACCTGTACAGGAGGTGTGTTTTACCTGTGCAGGAGGTGAGTTACCGGTGCAGGAGGTGCATTACCTGTGCAGGGCTGAGCGCTGTCCTGGCACCAAGGACAGCTGCAGTATCTCTGCTCAGTGCTGCAGGCAGTGATGCTGGAGCGCATCTCTCCTGGAGCTCACCTCTCTCATCTTTCCTGGAGCTCGTCTCTCCTGGAGCTGGGGCAGCCCCTGCCCACGGTGCCTCCTGAGCCGCTGCTGCTGTGTTCCCTCCCTGGAGGGATATTTTTAGATATTTTTAGAGCCTACTCATTCCTAAATATCCTGATTCTCTATTGAGCACATTCTTGGGAGACTTTTGTTTCACTGATTACCTAAAAGGAGCTGCAGGTCACAGGCGTGAGGCAGGATGTGAGGCCGCACCTGTCTCAGCAGAACAAGGATTACCATCGTCTGGGTACCGAATTACTGAAATCCTTACATCTGATTTCCATTTGCTGCTTTCCACGTCAGTGGCTGATCCATGTTTTGTGCAGATGAGATCAGAGCTCTCTGTTCACAGGCCCCTCAGGTTTTTGGAGTGCTTGTATCAGGAGGATGCAGCACATCCTTCTCCTGCCTGTGGCCTGCTCACGCTCCTGTACGCAGAGAAAAACTAATTGCCAGCAGATTTAGAACAGCAAAAGTGAAGATAAATTGAAAATTGGAGCTTCTTAGTCAGCAGAACACAATTATTTCAGAATGGATTATTTTCAGCCTTTCTATTCATCCTGAGTTCCATGGAAGGTGTCGGTGTGGTTGGTTATAAATGAGCACTGCGGTCACCTCACCAAGTGCAAGATGAATGGCATCACATGCATTTAAAATTCATCACTTTTATCCAGGCTGATGCAGAGGGGTTTACAATATCTCAGAAAGAAAAATTAAAAATTGCTCTCCAGAGCCTTGAATAAAATTCTCTAAATTATTTTCTCAGTGCAAAGAATTAATTTGCATGGCTGAGGGTGAAGACGGACGTCCTGCCAGTGGCTGGAGCAGGACGTGCCCCTTGGGCTCGGGGATGTCGCTGTGTCGGGGCACAAAGAATCATTACTGCAGGGTCGCTCTCAGAGACTGTAACATGAGTAACTTCTCATTCCACTGCTCCATGGCCCCTGCCTCGGGGACGAAACCCCTCTTCTCACTTGTGCTTGTTGTTAAAAACTCTGGTCCCGCTGGAGGTTGGTTTGCCCTCAGGGCTCATCAGGGGTGGGGGCTGGAGCAGGCTCTGAGCAGGGCTCGTCCTGCCTGGGAGGAGCTCGCAGGATGCTGGGCTGGGGCTGCTCAGCCCGGGCAGGGCTTGTCCTGGCCGGGATTGCCGGGGATGCTCAGCCCGGGCAGGGCTTGTCCTGGCTGGGATTGCCGGGGATGCTCAGCCCGGGCAGGGTTTGTCCTGGCTGGGAGAGCCGGGGATGCTCAGCCCGGGCTGGGCTTGTCCTGGCCAGGAGAGCCGGGGCTGCTCAGCCCGGGCAGGGCTTGTCCTGGCTGGAATTGCCGGGGATGCGCAGCCCGGGCCAGGCTTGTCCTGGCTGGGATTGCCGGGGCTGCTCAGCCCGGGCAGGGCTTGTCCTGGCCGGGTTTGCCGGGGATGCTCAGCTCGGGCAGGGCTTGTCCTGGCCGGGTTTGCCGGGGATGCTCAGCTCGGGCAGGGCTTGTCCTGGCCGGGTTTGCCGGGGATGCTCAGCTCGGGCAGGGCTTGTCCTGGCCGGGTTTGCCGGGGATGCTCAGCTCGGGCAGGGCTTGTCCTGGCCGGGTTTGCCGGGGATGCTCAGCTCGGGCAGGGCTTGTCCTGGCCGGGATTGCCGGGGATGCGCAGCCCGGGCAGGGCTTGTCCTGGCTGGGATTGCCGGGGATGCACAGCCCGGGCAGGGCTCTGCCCAGCTCCCAGCCCATCCGGGCTCTGCGCAGCTCCCAGCCCAGCCCAGCCCAGCCCCTCCGTCCCCGCCGGGCCAGGCTGGAGCTCCCCTTGTGCCCTCAGAACTCAGCTTCTCCCAGCAGCGACAGCCTGGGAGGAAATGGCCTCAAGTTCACCAGGGCGTTTACACTGAATATTGGGAATTTCTGTTATCACAAAGAGGGTTGTCCCGATCTGGCACAGACTGCCCAGGTCAGTGGTGGAGACACCATCCCTAGGAGTACTTTAAAACTATGTGGATATGGCACTTGAGGGTGTAATTTAGTGGTGAACGTCATGGTGGTGGTTGGACTTGATGGTCTTGAAGGTCTTTCCAACCTTAATGATCCTGTGATTTTTGTAAACAACTCACATAGGAAATGAATAAAATCCCTCCTCACTTCAAGATCGTTTTTAAAACACATCCCTTTCTGTAAGCCACAGTCCATTAAATGTTATCAATTTCCTGATCAAATATTGTTAGGAGAAACAGAATTCCCAAACACCAGATTATTTCTCCAGGGAATGAAATGAAAACTGCTGTTAACCCTCCTGAGTCTGGGCTGCTGGCAGGGAAACCCACAGGACAGCTGCTTTTATTTACCCTTTTTATATACCCTTACCCTTTGGAGCAGCCCGAGGAGATTATCCTGGCTCCCAGGTGTCACACAAATCCCTGCAGGTGTCTGTCCCTGGCTCTCGGGTGTCACACAGAGCCCTGCAGGTGTCTGTCCCTGGCTCCTAGGTGTCACACAAATTCCTGCAGGTGTCTGTCCCCTGCTCCCAGGTGTCACACAAAGCCCTGCAGGTGTCTGTCCCTGGTCCCCAGGTGTCACAGGCAGCCTCACAGGTCTCCTTGCTCGCGCTGTTCCCTGGCTGCACAGGGGAGCTCAGCCAGTTCTGGGCTCTGCATTGCTCCTGCCCTGGGCTCCAAGGCTAGCAGCCCCCAGGGCCAGGATGTTCTCTGGCTGTTCCTGGCTGTTCCTGGCTGTTCTGTGGCTGTTCCTGGGTGTTCTCTGGCTGTTCTGGTGCTGCCTGTGCTGCTGGACAGGGCAGGATCCCCGTGGTGACCCATTCTGGACCCAGGGGATGCTGGGGTGGGTGAAGGCAGGGACAGCCCTGGGAGCAGCCAGTCCTGGTGCTGCAGCTCTGCTGGGGAGCACAGTGCCACCAGGGGCTCGTGTTCCTGTTCCTGAGAGCTTGGCTGGGAAAAAATGGCATTTTTTTGTTGGCTGGGACAAGCACGTCGGTAGCTGGTATGGGGAGATGGGTGAGCAACAGGAGGCTGGGATGGAGAGACGATAATGCCAGGGAGTGGAACCAGGGGAGAGTTTTGTCCCAGCTATTTGTTTTACAAGGCTTTGGTTCAGGCTGCGAATGCTCCTTCTGGGCTCATAAATTCGTGGGAACAAATCAGGAAAGATTTGTGTGGCGCTCATGGCCAAATGCCCTCTCCTGCTTACAGCATCTAGGCATCCATCCAATTATTCATCCATTCATCCAATTATCCATCCAGTTATGCATCCGTTTATCCATCCCTCCATGCATCCATCCCTCCCTCCCTCCATCCAATTATTCATCCATTCATCCAATTATCCATCCAGTTATGCATCCGTTTATCCATCCCTCCATGCATCCATGCATCCATGCATCCATGCATCCATCCATACCTCCATCCCTCCATCCCTCCATCCCTCCATCCATCTCTTCACCCCTCCCTCCCTCCCTCCCTCCCTCCATCCATCCACACATCCATCAGGTGATTTTCCAGGAACTGAGTGTACTTTTGGTACTTTAGAGACTCCACAGCCTGGATACAGAGGGAAGTTTGTAAAACAAAGCTGCATTTAGTGAGATCAAGCGAAAGTCACTCTCAGGTGTGCACAGCTGGGTAATTTGTCTTTTTTAAGATGCGATATAAAAGGCAAGATGAATGCGCACGTATCTAAAATCCTGCCTGAAAGCAGGGGGGAGGAGCTGGCATCCGATGTGCCTTAATGAGCTCCTTCCAAAGGCAGAGCAGTGGTTATCCCTGAGGCCAGACCCGGAAAAGTGCAGGGGATGGGGTGGGAGAGGAAGGATTCAAAGCGCCAGTATAATGTTTATTGACACAATTAACTCGAACCCCGGGATGTTTCCATTACCTGTCTCCCTGGGCTGCTCCCTGCACCACGGCAGTTTCCCTCAGCAGGGGAGGGTCCCTCTGGAGCTGTGCCTCCCCATCCTGCCACTTCCCAGCTGGCATCACTGTCTCCTCCACAGCCCACTGGAGCCCGGCTGGAGCTCCTGGGGCAGTCCCCATGTCGCCCATGGGCTCCCTGAGCCCTTTCTGCTGGTGCTGCTGAGACACCTCAGCACACCTCAGACAACATCCAGGCACCAGCCCAGCTTTGCTGGAATGGGAGGGGAAAAGCATGGACAGGCTTAAAGACCAGGTGGAGACTTTTTCTTAAAAAATAATAATTAGAAAAAAATCCCCCGTCTGTTGATTCTAGAAATATCCAGGGACTCCTGTAGCTGTTACATGTGTTTGAATGTGTTTTGACCACCTGAGCTCACACCTGCTCTTCATGGACACCTCTGAGCTGGAATGGCCATTCCTAATGATGCCTTAGGCTTTAGCTTTGATATTTTCAGGTTCTGTGCTGCCTAGGGATGTAGTTCTGAGCCTCGTATTAAGTGTTAGTGAGCTCTCTTCACAGAGCAGGAGACAAAACAAATCCTTTTCCTGCTGCAGACCAAGGACAACTTTCAGCCCAACACCACAAACAGTAGTGGGCTGAAGGGAGGAACAAGAAAGGACCTCACAACCTGAAGCTGTAATTGGACAATTAAACCCCAATATGCAAATGGACCAAAACTTATAAAAGTGTAAGACCTTGTGACCTTGTGACCGGTCAGCCATTTTTTGTAATCATTCTTAGTTCACCCTGGATGCAGCCCTGGCCAGGCTCCTGTCCTGCCCAAGGTGGATCCTGGAGGCCTTTCAATAAATCCTTACTTTATTCTCCAGCTCTGTCCAGTCTCTGTTTCAGGTGAGCCTCCCTAAGGCATTCCTAACTCCTGCAATCCCCACCTCCCTGACAGGACGGTGGAGCCAGGTGTGTGTTGCTCTCTTCTCCAGGTGATGAAAAACAGGACAGGAGGAAAAGGGCTCAGGCTGCACCGGGGAACGTTTAGGGGGCATATTTGGAATTTTTTTTTCACAGGAAAGGTTTTAAAGCATGAGCAGGGGCTGCCCAGGACAGCAGCAGAGTCACCATCCCAGGAAGTGACCAAAGAGTGTCCGGATGTGCCACTGGAGGACCTGGCTGGTGGACACGGTGCCATGGTGGGCTGAGGCAGGTGACCTTAACAACTGGGACAGTCCCATGGTTCCATTCCATGGCTCTGGCCATGCCTGCCCATCCCTGCTGCTGGGAGGGTGAGGGGTGTGCAGGGGAGAGTGGGGACCATGGACAGCCCAGCGAAGGAGCTCTGAGGTGTGCAGGGACCATGGGACCATGGATAGCCCAGCCGGGGAGCTCTGAGGGTGTGCAGGGACCATGGACAGCCCAGCCAAGGAGCTCTGAGGTGTGCAGGGACCATGGACAGCCCAGCCAGGGAGCTCTGAGGTGTGCAGGGACCATGGACAGCCCAGCCAAGGAGATCTGAGGTGTGCAGGGACCATGGGACCATGGACAGCCCAGCCAAGGAGCTCTGAGGTGTGCAGGGACCATGGACAGCCCAGCCCAGGAGCTGTGAGGGTGTGCAGGGACCATGGACAGCCCAGCCAAGGAGATCTGAGGTGTGCAGGGACCATGGACAGCCCAGCCAGGGAGTGCTGGTGCTGCCACCCCCCCAGAGCCCTCCCCACCACCCCAGAGCACAGGGAGGGACTCTGGAAGCCCTGGCTCTGCTCAGGGCCCTGCCATGGACACAGCCAGGCCGGGCTCTGCTCCTGGGGCTGCTGTCCCTGCCCAGGCACCTGCAGGGTCCCTGGTGGCCAGGCACTGCTGGCTGAGGGCACGCACACTCGCTGGGCCAGGAAAGGCAAAGCATTTTGCAAGAGCAAGGCTTTCAGGGCTCAATCAGCCATTTGATCATCCATGAAGAATAAAGGCTCGTTTCTTGGTTGCTGGCTGCTCTGCCAAGAGGGGAAAACAAACAAACAACAAACGAGCTCATTATTTTCTGCTGTGCTCTCGGAGATGAGCCATTGCTGGCCTCAGAGGGGATAAAACGCCCGCAGGGATGCAGTGCTTCTTCCAGGAGGGCTCTTCTCCCTAATCTGTTATTTGTGCTGGGTCCAGAAGTGTTGGTTACAATCAGTGTTGCCTGAGCAGTGCAACAAAGAGAGAGAATATGGCACTGGGAGAATCCAGGGGGAAAGGAGAGGAAGGGAAATTATCTGCCTCCTGTTTGGCTGTGCATTTGTCTCCATTCACAGGGACGGGAAAGCTTGAGTGCCTCCCTTTCCTTGCATTACAGCTGGATTTAGAAAGGCGATGGATTGTGTCTGGGTAAAGGACAGTTCCCCCAGTGGAACAGGATTAAAAAGGGCTGAATGCAAGGCATGATTAAAGAAGGATTTTCTGGACTCGTGAGGAAGATCTCATTAAGTTGTATATAAACAGAAATACAGTTTCATTAATTAATACCAAACACATAAATACAAATAGGCATCAGAAAGTAGAAGTCGGTGTGTCCTGTTTCATTAACTTACACCTGTGTGCTCAGCACTGCCTCGGAGGTGTTAAATTCAAGTCTAATTAACATAAATTGAATGTTAGCACAGGCTCCACTGAAGACACAGTTTCACCTTCTGTGCACAACCCAATTAGTTTGTGGATCTTTTTGTCCTGAACGCATGTAATTATTTGGACTATATCTATATTTTTATTTTCCAAACCCTCCCATGGCTCTCAGCTCTGTGTTTAATTATGGATTATGTGGAAGAGCAGTTCTACTAATTAAACTCTGTTTTTATTTTAAATCCACTGTTAGACTATTTGTTCAGTGACCCCCAGTCTTTAGGATGGCGAAACAACAAACAGTTGTTCCCCAGTCATTATTTTTTGTGTCATCCATCTTGGCATTTTGCATCAGATCTGAAAACACAGATATGGATTATCTGGGCACTGATGTCCTGGGAGGCTCCCTGGAACAGAGGCTGGACAGAATTAAAGGAATAAAGTGGGGATTTATTAAAGGGCCTTCAAAGGACACACCTTGGGCAGCACAGGAGCCTGGACACCCAAGACGGACAGTGGGTCACAAGGTCTCACACTTTTATAAGTTTTGGTCCATTTCCATATTGGGATTAATTGTCCAATTACACTTCAGGTTATGAAGCCCCATCTTCCCAGTTTGCTCAATTCCGTGTTGTTTGCACTTTCTGGGCCTGAAGCTGCAGCGGTGTCCCTAGTTCTGGGGCTGGAAAAGGATCCTTTTGTCTGACTGAGCTGTGGGGAGAACTGGCTAACACTGTACATGAAGTTCAGAGTTATGAACCAATGCAGGGCGGAATCTGGGACACATGGAAGCTGAAAGTTAAGGCATCACCCTGTGTCTGCTCACAGCTGGTGCCACCACGCTGGGGCCTGAGCCTGCCCGTGTCCCTGGGACACCTTGTCTGTGTCCCCAGTGACACCAGCCCCTGTCCCAGGGACATCATGGAATAATGCAATCATGGGGTATCCCCAGCTGGAAGGACCCACGAAGATGGTGGGGGGCCTTTCACAGGACAGCCCAGCAATGCCAGCCTGCTCCTGGGGGCATTGTCCACACTGTCCCTGAGCTCTGGCCGAGCTGGCCCTGCTGTCCCCAGGCCAGCTCCAGCTCTGGGCAGCGCTGCCGGTGTCTCACTGCTGGGTGAGCCTGGGGCACCCTGAGGAGCCCCCAGGGCACCCTGAGCCTCTCAGCTGGCCCTGTCCTGCTGCATGACCCTGCACGGCTGCTGCAGCTCAGCAGCTCTGCCTCCTGCAGCAGCATCCCCAGCAGAGTGCTCGCTCCTCAGGAACAGGACGTGTTTTGATTTAGTTGGTGTTGCTGGGGAATAGATTTAAGGTATATTGAAAAAGCTGCTTTATTCAATAGCAGTCACTACAGGAAGAGCTATAGTGAAATAATTACTGTAGTATGGTTATATGGTAATTATGTTGGTATAATTGATGGACCTTCCCAGTGAGGAAAAACCCATACTGCTAATAGCAAAGAGAAATTGGAGTTTTCCTGTCCTCAAAAAATGGTTTATTGCCCAGTCAAAATACACAGGCAACCAGTTAGAGAGAGAAAGTTAGGCCAGAGGGGGAGAGATCTCCACAACATAATTAATCTTGGTCTAGCTGGAGCCCCGTGTGAAGGGCAGAGTAAATTCTGGGGTATAATTAAGCTCCGGTTCAAAAGCCTAAACTGAAATTGCATTCCCTGCCCTGCTGTGCCCCTCTGCACATTTCACCAACAGCACAATGAACGTGTGTGCTGCTGATTCTCATCACATACCAGCTCCAGTGGCTCCAGGGGGAAACTTGTGCTCCCACAGGGGTGCCTGATTTCTCAAATTCCCATCCCAGCAGCCAGGGGCAAAGCAGAGAGGCCTCTCAGTGATGTTCTGAGCAAGTAACACATTTAAATTTGGCTGCCCCGGCAGTCAGGGCTCCTTCCCCTGCTCACCCCCAGGGAGGGTTTCCCAGGGCTTTGCTGTTGCTAAGGTAAGAGCAGGGCTCCAGGGGGTGCAATCTCATCCTCGGTGCTCTGGGAGCACTTCCCTCCCTCCTCTGGCAGGCAGGACGAGGCTGAAGGGGGTGCAATCTCATCCTCGGTGCTCTGGGAGCACTTCCCTCCCTCCTCTGGCAGGCAGGACGAGGCTGCCAGCCCAGGGGGCAGCTGCAGGATGGACCCTGTGGTGCCATGGACAGGCCAAATCCTATGAGATAAAAACCAGACAGAAGTCCCCCCAGAAGGAGGGCTCTCAGGCCCTGGACAATGAGGAATTTTTGTCCGGGTTTAGGGCTTTTGACAGTAGCAACAGAGGCAGTTTGGGGTTTCATTCCAGCTTTCCTGTGTGTTGGAGGTACATCCATGAGAAAGAGCATCCATAGGGACAGGGAACCCCCGGCACCACCCCTGCACTTGACACTCTGCTCTGCTCACAGCCAAGGCTCCCTGCACTGACCAGCGTGGTCCTGGGGCTCCTCTCCCTGCCTCCTGTGCCAGCACATCTCTGTGCCAGCACACCCCTGTGCCACCAGGCTGGGACAGTGGGCAGGGGCAGCAGCTGTCCCACACTGCTGGCACCACTATGGGTGGATCTTGTCTGCACTCCTGGCACATGATCCACAATTCCAATGGCATCACCTCACTGCTTTAAACTTGATTTGTCTCAGGAATCCTTGAGTATCCCCTCCTGATAAATAAAAGCACAATTCTGTTAACACTGCTTCAGCCCAGACCCTCGGCAGCCAAGGGCATCATGGCCCTGTCCTTTCCTCACCTTCCTGTTGTGCTTTTTTATACCCAAACTCCACAGTTCTGTCATTCCTACCTAGGATGCTTAAAAGACCCCCCCAAATGACTAAATGACCTTTAAAATATCCAGTCCAATATAAACTCCTCTGTACTTCTGTGCTCAGACCCCATCAGATCCTGCTGCCGCTGTTGGACACACAAACACACACACGCTGTCTGGTGAGAAGGCAGGAACTGTTTATTACAAAATCTGACTCTACTTTTATAGTATTTCTACAAAGGCCAGGGATTGGGGGAGCAGGCTGGCACCTCTCCCCATCCCATTGGTCAAGACAACTGTCCATCAGCTGTCCATATCTCTAAAACAAAGACCGTAAACTACCTTGAATTAACGAAAACATTGCTTCTATTTATAACACCTGTGTGTGAGAAAAAAACTGAGAACTATGAAACTGTGAGACACAAGAAGGCTGAAAAATCAGGGTGACATCCTGCTGATATTTGAATGCAATGGCAAAGACAAAAACCTTGAGTCTAAAGAATCCAAAGGCAGAAGCCCCTCTTGTGAAGCAATTTCTCTCACTCTTTAAAGCCACAGTAACTGGTGAGATTAAAATGTTATTTCTGCCATGTGTCTGCAAGGGCCAGTCACTGTGACAGGTGTGGCCCTGTGCCAGCCTGTCCCCACACCTGCAGTGGTCCCTGGTGCCTCGCTGAGGCTGTGTCTGCACTGAAGGAGACGCTGCTTTCTGCACCTGTACTCACCTCCCTGGGGCTGAACCGATCCCAACCCATTCCTTCAGTCCAGAGCTCCCTGCCCTGCTGGGGGCAGACAGGAGGAGGGGCTGCTCCCCTGGGACAGCCCCTGCAGGGCTGGGGTCACGCTGAGCCCACCCCCGAGGCCGGGGGCTGGCAGGGCTGGGGGAGAACAGGGGGTTCAGGGTGAGGTGGTGCCACCACCCAAGGCACGAGGGGTGACAGCCCGGGGCTGCCTTTGTGCTGATGCCTGTGAGCTGCAGGAGCCAGCCCCAGGAAAGCAGAGGGCAGAAATCCTTGCCATCTGACGGTGATTTCCTCTCATTAAACCCTGTTCTGGGCAGTCTGCTGTACTGGCAAAACAAAATTTCATCTTTCGTAATCTCAGTGACCATATGGTTTGTGTGTGAAATGTGGGCTCCCCGCTGGCTTCAAAGACCTAAAACCAATAGAAAGTCCAGGAATGTCCTTTTCAGCAATTCCAATTTGCTGTGATTTTAATAATGTAGATGTTCCCTGAGGTTTGCATCACCACTGACTCAGAATCAGAGAACAGGAATGCAGAATTCTTTAGGTTGGAAAAGTCCTCTCCAAGCACGGAGTCCCACCCTTCCCCAGCACTGCCAAGGCCACTGCCCCGTGTCCCCAGGTGCCACATCCACAGGGCTTGGAATCCCTCCAGGGATGGGCACTCCAGCCCTGCCCTGGCAGCTGTGCCCCTTCCAGGGAGGAATTGCCCACTGCTCCCATCCCAAGCCAGGATGCTGGGATTGCCTCACTGCTGGGGTCAGGAACAGAATTTACACTGTCAAGGCAACTTCCCAGAATTAGGTTAAACATTGATGCCATTTCCTAGAAAGCTCTGAAATGAAATCCATTTGTCATGGCAGAAGGAGCACGGAGACAGGAGAAAGGTCAGTGTCATCTTCCTGTCCCCTTGCCCCCCCAACCCTGAATCCCTGGTTGGCCGGTGCTGCCACTCCCAGGGCAATTAATTAGCAAATGCAACATTAGACGTACCTTTATTCAGTCAATACCATCGTGTATGTGCTGTACATACCTGAATTATTACCATAATTTTAATACAATTAAACCCATTTGTTGTTGAGTCTCTCAGAGCACATTGTGGGGTTGCTATAATAGATGCTCAAATTGTGCTGAAGAAATTTTGATAAAAGACTGTGATTAAAAGAGAAAAAACTGTCATTACTGCCCACAGAAATGGACAAATAATTTTATTTTTCTCACTATTGTAACCAAAGCCTCAAGGGTTTCAGTCTGGCTCCATTTCATATGTCACTGGGGGCAACTGGCCAGTGCATTCCACAGGATTTGTCTCTGTTCAATTCTGTGAGGTGAGAATAAACAATTATTTAATCAAATATAAAGGAAAGATTTCAGTCTCATTCATTCCCCACCCCTTCTGTCTCTTTTTATGTGTGAATAGAGCTGAGTAATTCAATCAGAATCTTGAAATCTACCTGATCTCTCTTAAGTTGTCTCTGTTTTAGGCAAAAGCTTTCTGTTCCTATGAAACCTTCTGTGAGCAAAACTAATTCCTAAAAATCCACTCTTTTTTCATTTTAATGACTATTTCCAAGGTCACAATGGATCCTACTCAAGACTCTAGTTGGCCTTTCAGGCAGCCACAGCGAAGAAAAACAATCCTCTTGAAAATCACCAGCCCCAGGAGAGCTCAGAGCCCCTGGCAGGGCCTGAAGGTGCTCCAGGAGAGCTGGAGAGGGACTGGGGACAAGGGATGGAGGGACAGGACACAGGGAACGGCTTCAAATTAACAGGAAGGAGGTTTGAATTGAGTATTGCGAAGGAATTCCTGGCTGGGCTGGAATTGCCAGAGCAGCTGTGGCTGCCCCTGGATCCCTGGCAGTGCCCAAGGCCAGGCTGGACAGGGCTTGGTGGAAATCGTCCCTGCCACGGCAGGGGTGGCACTGGAGGGGCTCTAATGTCCCCCCCCC
>WBMY01015139.1:321077-344241 GCA_013397315.1 Donacobius atricapilla
GGAAAGGAAAGGAAAGGAAAGGAAAGGAAAGGAAAGGAAAGGAAAGGAAAGGAAAGGAAAGGAAGGAAAGGAAAGGAAAAGGTTTAAGCTGTTCTGGTTACTTCACATATACTTCAGTGGGTTTAATTAGGAGCAAGGCCAATGCTGTCCTTGCCAGAGGCTGGCTGCTGCCTGTCCCAGACTGCTCATGCCTGTCCCTGCCTGTCCTCACCTGCCTTTGCTGTCCCTGCCAGGCCCTGCCTGTCCCTGTTTGCCCCCCAGCTCACTGCTGGGGGCTGGAGGACCCGGGGCCCTGTTGAATTTGGCTCGTTTGATATTTGCAAAGCAGACAGGATTGCTCCCACAGGACTCCAGTGCCATCTCCTCCCCTTGCCCTCCCCTTCCAGCAGCTCCTCACATCTGTCAGCATGAACTCGCTCCTTCCTAAATCATTCTCAGATTTTGTATTAATTTTTTAATCATCTGCATATGAATGATTAATAAATGTTTAACAGCTCATAAAATATTCACCGTGTTTCCCCACGGCTGGCGCTCCTTCTCCACTTGTTATCACTCGTGGGGATGAGAAATGTCTACACGGCTGCCGAGGGCAGAGGCAGCCTCGGCTCTGCCTCACCAATTCCTGCTTTCCAGAACAAGCAGCTGGTAATGGAAAACCAGGTGAGGAATCCTGGGTAGCTCTGTGAACACTGAGGCACAAAAATACCCACTTTGGAATAACCCAGCTGCACAAAAATTCTCCGGGGCAGGCATTCGGAGGTGAAGCTTTGCAGGGAGGGAGAGTGAGGAGAGCAGGATGTGCAGGAGTCCTGCAGAGCTGCTCCGTGGGAATAACCCTCCCCGAAACGGCCACTCTGCTTAGGGCTGTAACTGTTTGTCTTTGCACGGAATTGGAATCAGAAAATCACAGAGAGGGTTGGGTGAGAAGAGACTTAGATACCACCCAGAGCCACCAGGGTGAGGGTCCTGGCAGGGTGAGGGTCCTGGCAGGGTGAGGGTCCTGGCAGGGTGAGGGTGCTGCCAGGGTGTGGGTGCTGCTGGGACATTTTCACCTTGATTTCTGATGTCAGCTTCATCACAGACATGAAATCAGCTTAGACACAGTGGAGTGCAGCTTTACTGGAGCTCCAGTCACAGAATTCCAGAATGGTTTGGGTAAAAGGGACCCCAAATCCCCCCCAGTGCCACCCCTGCCATGGCAGGGACACCTCCCACTGTCCCAGGCTGCTCCAACCCCAGTGTCCAACCTGGCCTTGGGCACTGCCAGGGATCCAGGGGCAGCCACAGCTGCTCTGGGAATCCCAGCCCAGCCAGTAATGCCCAATTCCCAATCTCCCATCCATCCCTGCCCTCTGGCAGTGGGAAGCCATTCCCTGTGTGCTGTCCCTCCATGCCTTGTCCAAAGGCACTGACACCCCACTCCATACCCCTGAGGTGCTTCAGCAGATTCTGCCTTGGCTGCTGATCACAAAACGCACCCGTCCCGTCTGTGTGCTCCAAGCGGCACCAGCAGCACTGCCCTGGACCTGCTCTGAGCCACGGAATCGTCACAGACCAGCACAGCTGGAAAAGACCTCCAAGGCCATCAAATCCAACCTCCAACCAAATGCCCCCGTGCCCGCTGAGCCATGTCCTCAAGTGCCACATCTGCTTGATTCTGAGCCCTTCCAGGGATAGTGACTCCACCACTGACCCAGGGGTTCTTCCCTTACCAAGCATGAGAACCCCTGGAGCTGAGAGCTGCTGGCCATGAGAACCCCTGGGAATGAGAGCTGCTGGCCATGAGAACCCCTGGAACAGAGAGCTGCTGGCCATGAGAACCCCTGGAACAGAGAGCTGCTGGCCATGAGAACCCCAGGGAGCTGAGAGCTGCTGGCCATGAGAACCCGAGAGCTGCTGGCCATGAGAATCCCTGGAGCTGAGAGCTGCTGGCCATGAGAACTCCTGGAACGGAGAGCTGCTGGCTATGAGAATCCCTGGAGCTGAGAGCTGCTGGCCGTGAGAACCCCTGGAGCTGAGAGCTGCTGGCTATGAGAATCCCTGGAACTGAGAGCCCCTGCATGTCCCTTCGGGGCTGCCCCAAACACGACAGAGATGTCTAGGAGCCCAAGGTGCCTGACAGAGACACAAACCTTGGCCATTGGGGCTGTCCCTGCCAGCCTCAGCCCTGCCCCTGCTCTGGGGAAGAACAGAGAACAGCAAGGGTGGTTCCTCTCCCCAGCCTGTTACAAGGACAGAGGAATTCATGAAGGAGTAAATAAAAACAGGAGGAAAAGCTTTTGGTGTGATAATATTTCCAGAAGCAGCATCAAACACTGATTGCTCCTTGTTCAGGTGAGCAGCTCCGTGGCAGAGAAGGGCTGAGGGGCAGGATGGGCACAGCCAGCCAGGGGGCACAGACCTGGGCTCCCAGCATGGCAGAGGATTAGCTGCCTCCACCGCTGCCAGCCCAAACCAGGAACTGCTGGGAACCTGTACTACTTTAATTCACGAGACTTAGACTAAGCAATTGTGGCCTTTTTTAAAATATTACAGAGGACAACCCAAATACACCCCAAGCAAGATTATTACCGGTGACTTTTCTTCGAAAAATTCATTTTTTAAGTATATTCTTTAATATGAAAAATCTCATTGCAGAACCACTGATAATTCAAAATCTAAGTATAAAAATAGCTGCCTCTACCTGGTGGAACAGCAGGGTGATTAATTCTCTGGTGGTTAAGTTCACGGCCTGTTTAAAGTTCTGGGAGATGATTAAAAAAGTAAAAATAAAAAGGGTGAAGTAAACCAGTTCCCTGTGTATGCGTTCAGTCCACCGGCAGCCAGTGGAGGTGGCACCTGTCCTGCCCAGCTGTGACCACCAGGCCGCACCCATTGAGGGCAGAGCTGCTCAGTCTCGGGGAGCCTCACCCCGTCCCTGGGGGTCCTGCAGGGTGACACAGCCTGTGCCCCTCGCTGGGCAGGCACCTGCTCCAGCTGCAGCTGCAAAGATTTCTCAGGACGTGGGAAAAGGATTTGTAGAGAATTCTCAAAGCCTGACAGAAGGCTCACACAGTCTTGTGCATCTGTGTGCAAACTCTGAAATAAAAAATGCTGACTGAGAAATGCCATGGGATAGGACAGAGATTGTTGAGAGAGGAATGGAACTGGAAACAAGTTTCAAATGATGGCCTTGCAAACAGACCAGATATTTTGGAGAAATAGAACTATGAAAGGTGCACTGTAGTAGGACCCACGAGGGGTAATTTTAGATGATTGGTTTTAAGGCATTAGCAGCACTGTGTGGCAAAAGCTGAAGGGCCAAAAAACACTTATAATGTACTGTAATTAGGAAATAGCTTGGCTTCTGATTGTGATGGTGTAAATTGTAACATCTGCACTGTCTCACCCTTCTCATGAGACTGAAAATGGAATAAAAGTCTTTAAAAAGCCTCTCAGTTGCCCCATCTCTGGGTCAGAAAAAGGGATAATCCAACACCGAGACTGCTGCTCTCCGAGTCAAACACAACTGCATCTATCATCCTGTTGGTACTAAAAGACTGCTGCTACTTAATTTTATTGGTTTTTTGGTGATTTTTCTCTATTAAGATTAATAAGATTGTCTATTTAAGCACAAGAAGCAATGCTCTATATTAATAAATAAATAGAAAGCATTATAGGATAGAACTCTGAAGATCCTGTCATCTGCTATCACTGGCTTTTTGGGTAAAAAAAATACTCCTCAGAAGAAAAAAAAATAGAAATAAGTGGTAGATTTATTTATGGATAAATGGTATTCCCTCAAAAACACGCTGAACATAGGTTTTTAACATTTCCCTTGGATCAGAGAAGCCTTTCTGTTTGTCAATATAGGCAGCCAGTTCAATTTATTATTTATCAAGGCTGCAGGGATGACAAATGGCTTTGCTTACTGCTGGATTTCTTATCTTTGGCAACTGAGAGTATCAATTATTACTATTAGAAAGAAATAATTGCCCTGAGTGACAAACCAGCACACAATCAAACTGTACATAATTGCAGCCAGCACTTTGCATTATGTCGCATTATGTCAAAAAAAGAAATCTGAATCATGAACTGCAAGGCAGAGGCACTTCTGTGCTTTGACACAGGAATGAAGGGGGTGTGCTAAATCCAGGGACTGAAGATTTTGGGGTACAGGAAAAAATGATGACATTCCAGTAGCAGCAGCAGCAGTGATGGGGCCTGGGCAGCACCCTGGGATGGGCTGTGGAGTCACCAGAGCTGCCACTGTCCCAGGCTGCTCCAACCCCAATGTCCAGCCTGCCCTCGGGCACTGCCGGGGATCCAGGGGCAGCCACAGCTGCTCTGGCAATTCCAGCCCAGCCAGGAATTCCCAATTCCCAATCTCCCACCCATCCCTGCCCTCTGGGGCCATTCCCTGTGTCCTGTCCCTCCATCCCTGGTTCCCAGTCCCTCCCCAGCTCTCCTGGAGCCCCTTTAGGCGTGGAAGGAGTGAGTTTTCTCACCCCAGAGCCCTCTGTCCAGCCGGCTGGCCGATCCCAGCTCTGTCAGCCTGTCCCCACAGGGGAGGTGTCCCTCACTCCCCGCACTGGGGCACCCACCGGCCCCTGCCACCCACCCCAGGGGAAGCCCCCCGCCTGGGGAGCGGGGACGGGCTCATTCCACGGCAGCTTTTGCAGATCCGTTGGGAAGGAGCAGAAGGTGGGTCTTTCCCCTTCCCTGGGGGCCGTTGCCTCTGAGGGAGGCTCGCTCCTGGCAGCCCTCGGAGCGCCAGGGCCGCGTCCTCAGAGCACCCGCCACGGCAGCCGCCCGCCACGGGCTCTGTGCAGCTTTCCACAGCATCCCTGGGGTTCGCGTCTTCCAGGATGCTTCTGCAGATTGTAAAAGATTAAAACTAAAAGGACTACAGCAGGAAGAACGAATCCCTGGCTGATTCCATGGAAGTGCGGCTGCAGCGCTGCACCGGAGCAAAGGCCCTGCGGCCCCGCCGTGCAGCGAGCAGCCGGAGGGATTTATCTTCACAAAGAAAGTGTGGGAATGGGACAAATGGGAAGAAGTATCCCAGGAAAGGCATTCCTCTGTCTGCCCCCTCCAGCTGCGTGCAGGTGCATCCCCTTTGGATCGGCCCCGCTGCCCTCCTGTCCCTGGGCACCCGCAGTCCTTCAGCACGCGCACCAACAACCCTGGCTTTGGGATTTTATCTCCATACCTCCCCTTTCCACACCTGAACTGGTGCATTTCTGGGCTGTTGCTGAGCCTTCAGCTGCCCTTTTCCCAGCACGAACTCAAACCCGATTTTCCAGCCGGTGGAAGAGCACCTTGGAGGCCTTCCTGGCTCTGCCCCGTGGGCTGGCTGCCCTGCTGCAGCCCCTGTGGGTGATGTCCCCTCTGCTGTGCTCCTGCTCGGCTCTCCAGCCCCCTGCTGCTCCCCCTGCACCCCGAGGAGCCCGGTGTTCCCAGTGTGTGGATAAGTGTCTCATCCCTACGGCGTGAGTCTCTCCGTGGGTGCCAGGCCCAGCTTGGATGCGAGCTGGGAAACACGGCCGTGCCCCAGCGCTGCTCACTGCCTGCTTCTCCCCACGCTTCTCCCCACGCTTCTCCCCACCAGTGCTTTCCTTTCACAGCCCTGCCCGAGCAGGGAAAGGCACCCCCGTCACCCCAGCCCCACCCAGCCACTACCTTGGGATTTTCTCACTGCCTGCGTCCATCGTACCAAAAATAACCCTGACGAGCTCATTTAATTTTAGCCTGCGAGTGTCTGTATGAATATTTATAATGCTCCATATTAGAAATGCTGAGAAGTCCCAGAGCCTGAGAACACGGCAGCAGGCCCTGGGGAACAGAGCAGCTCTTCCTTTTTTTCTGTCCTATTTAGAGCCGGTTTCACACATCCTGCATTCCCGATGTGAAGTCTCGCACTGAATGTCTCAACTGCTTGGAGCACTTTGTGATGTTTTGTGCTTGATGAACACAGACTGAGTTCCCATGTAAGAAGAGGGGAGTGCTTCCGAAGGAATTCCCTGTGAATTTGTGCAAGGAGAACAACCTTAATGAAGTGCTTTTCTGTTTGTATCCGGCTTTCATGTGCTGTTCATCTCAAGGCTAAGTGGGATGAGGCTTGGAGCAACCTGGAACAGTGGAAGGAGTCCCTGCCTGTGGCAGGGGGCTGGAACTGCATGATCTTAAAGTCCCTTCTATAATTCTACAAGTGTATGATTAAATCCCCAAATAATGAAAGCACATTTTCTCAGTTCTCACCTCCTCAAGCCCAGAGTTTCACGCCCTGCCTCAAATAACCAAACTCTTCTCACCTCCCATAAAACCCTTCCTGCTC
The DNA here is from genome assembly GCA_013397315.1 of Donacobius atricapilla. NCBI lineage: Eukaryota > Metazoa > Chordata > Aves > Passeriformes > Mimidae > Donacobius > Donacobius atricapilla. The sequence continues at coordinate 327,394 of WBMY01015139.1, forward strand.
CCCAGGACTGGAGGCACCCAGGGTCTCCTGAAGAGCTGCGGCACAAGGGAGCTCTGGCTGGGGGCTGTGTCCCACAGCAAGGTCTGGAGGTGTGGGCAGAGCCAGCCAGGGGTTGGATCGGCCAGGGGCTGGATCGGCCGTGCAGGCAGCCCACCAGGGCACAGTGTTCCCACCGTGCCCTTTCCTTCCCTGCAGAGCTGCAGCTCTGCTTGCAGGCGCTGCCCTGGCCGGTCAGCAACCCCGGGGTGATGGTCAGCACCTGCACAGCATCTCTAGCAGGAGAAGAGGTTTAATTGCAGCCAAGGCACCCCTGCAAAGTTTGTTTAAGGCGTGGGAAGAGCTGGACGCACACACAGAGGAGTGTGGCTGAAATGCTCAGGAATCAAGGGTGGAAAATCTTGCCTCAGGGGAAATTTTACCTAATCCTTTTTAGTGCAAGTGAATTTTAAGCCCTGAGGCTGAACAAGTGTCCAAAGGACCAGTTCAGGGCTTCCTCAGAGGTCACTGCCCTGTCAGGACATGCTTACCTTCCACAGGTAATGCCAGCTCTGCCCATCCCTGCCCTTCCCAGACCCGCCGTGTCCTTGGTGAAAATCTCCTGGCACAGAGGGGCTGTGGAACTCTTCTCTGTTACTCAGTTTATTCCTCCTGCTGCAGGGAGCACAGGAGGACCAGCCTGTCTGAGGGAGGGTTGTAGCGCTTGAGTGGAAGAGCCAGGCTGTGAAAAACTTGAATTCAAACCTTTTCCTTTGGAACAGAGAAGGCATAAAAATAAAGAAAGGCAGTGAGTGGATGCCAGGCTCTGTGACTCTGGTATCAGAGATGAAAAGTGCCTTGTGACAGCAGGTCCAGGTCCAGGGCAGTCCTTGGGTCACTCTTCAAATACCGGCTGCAGGATGTGAGGGGAGCATGGAGGGAAAGGGGCAGAGATCTGATGCTGCTCCTCCTGTCCTCTGCCTTCCTCTAGCCCGAGCACAAGGGCAGCTGCAGAATCAGGTTGAAAAAGGAATGAAATGAGCCAACCTCTGATGCCAGCAGGAAGGCAGAGAAAAAGGCAGCTCTGAGGGACCCACCAGCTGCTCTCCATGCCTCCCTCAGAGGAGCAGTCCTGGAAGGACTAGTGGCATCATCCCTCTCATCCCTCTTCTCCCCACGTGCCCCTCCTTCTGCACTTCTGCCTGCTCATCCTTTTGCTCCGTCACAACCGAGCTGGCACTAAGCAATATTTTTCTTCGTATGCTCTCAGGGACATTGGAGCACTTGAAGTGCCATTATTGCTGCTCTTAAGAGTTCCAGGTTTCTGTACAATGAAGAGAATCAATACAAGCACTGCAATAGGTGACGACCCCTCTATAGCTTTAGAAATTTTACATCCTTCTCCCTTCTCTGCTTTTCATTATGTCTAATTACCTAATCTATAGCTCCAAACAGGAATCAATGGGGCTGTATTGCAACAAATTATTGTGGATTCTCTTAAAAAAAAAAAAAAAAGGTTTAGAGAGTGCTATTGAGTATGACACTTCCAATTATATAAAGCAAATGAGCTTTCCATTGGAGCTGGAGAGCTGAGAGCCAGTTCATTAACAACGGCTCATATTCCACTAAGGGCACAATCAGTTCATTTATCCTTCAGGACCTCCCCCTGCACCTTCCGGGGGGGCTCCGTGCCCTCAGCACCGTACCCTGACCCCGCTCTCTGCAGGACTGTGTTCCAGCACGGGGTGCTGGATCTGCAGGGACTCTCTGAGGTGTGGGGGCGCTCCCCCCAGAGGTGTGTGCATCTCAGCAGCTGCACATCACTGGGGAAAGGCTCCTTCCCTGTCGTACCTACGGGTTCTCCTGGTTTGACAGAGGGGTTTGCGTTTTCCTGGGGCACACAGGGAGAAATCCGGGAGCTGTAGCAGATTGCTCTGCCTGGAGAAGTGGGGTTGGTGGTTAGTGATTCGCTGGTGGTGAGCCAATGCCTGCTGACACCAGCATTCCCCCTCAAAGGAATCCCATATTTGCCCAGCCCTTCTCCCCTCACTCACTGCTCCATGCTGGATCCTCGCTGCAGCTTCCATTCTGTTGTCTAAAATCATATGCCAGCCTCACCTCACTGAGAAAACATGTCTAGGAGGAAATCAGATTGAGTTCTGGATCATAATAAACAAAAAATCCCCCAGTTTTGGACATTCCCTGCTGTGGGTATCTTCTCTGCCATGCGCCATAACCTGTGTGTGACCCGGAGCCCCTGCACAGCTCCCAGGCCCTGAGAACAGAGCTGAAGGGTTTCATCCCTGTGGTGGTCTTGCCTTCATCTCAGGGGTAGCATTTTAATTGAGAAAATTTCATTATTTTGGTTTTTCTCTTGGATTGTCTTTGCCACCTTCCACAGTCTCCCTCTGTCAGTTGTGCTTGAAGATCTGACACTACTCTAACTCAGCTGAAAGGAAAAATTAGGAATGTGGGCACCCTTTAATCACCCAGCTACTGTAACAAGTGGGGACAGACAACAACGGAGAAAATCAACCAGAAGAATAACTGTGCTTTTAATGTTTCTATGGAAATTTATGGAAAGGAAGTGCGATGCACAGGCATAGCACCTCATTTGGTATGCACAAGGCACAACATGCTGAGCTGCTAATGAGGTAGCAATTTGGAGGTTTGGGAAGTGCTGGCTATGCTTTGTGCCCACAAGAATCAATGAAAACTGATGAGTGAAGGTTTACAAAATTCAGCGTAAGAACTCCAGGAGCTTTGTGCCCGGATGGAGGGGCAGAGCTGCCAGCAGAAGCTCAATTCCTCACATAACGTCTGGATCAGCTTGAGTTTTTTCCTAAAGGTACAGCAAAAAGACATACCTGCTTTCCATTTCAGAGCTGGAACTTCATAAATATTTTAATTTGCCAAGTGCCTGCTATTTAATGTTTGCATACCAAGGAAATGTGAGCGAGCATCGCCTCACATGAAGCGCTTGGAAAATAAATTTGGGCCCCTTTGATTGCCTGCCCCACTGTGGAACCAAGGGAGCCTTATCCGCCGTGTCCTGTCTGTTGTCAGCAAGCAGCACTTTGGGATTGTTTGTATTTGAAAAAAGCCAACCCCACCACTGAGCTGAGTACCTCTGAAGACAGAAAGTTTTGCTTTTGGCTGTTAAAGGAGCAGAATAAAATAAATCACTTATGCTGAATAAATCATTGATTCTGAGTTACACACGAGTGCTCCTCGGTGCTGGCTCCCGGGTGAGACAAGTGGGACACGTTTGTGTGACTCTACTGTTGAATTTGCAGCCTGAATCTGTCCCAAGGGCTTCCCAAAAATAATCGTGTTGAATAACTGGGTTGAAAAACAAAGATAGCAGGGACCAAATCCAGAGCGCACAGCACTGCAGCCTCTGCCACTTATCTCTGTGCTGCAGTGAAGGTGCAATCGCCAGCAGTGCGGGAGGGCAAAAATCACAGGATCACTGAATCCCTTCAGTTGGAAAAGCTCTCCCAGCCCATCGAGCCAAGCTGTGCCCGATGCCCACCTTGTCCAGAGCTCCGAGTGCCACCTCCAGCAATTCCTGGGACACCTCCAGGGATGGGCACTGCAAACCTCCCTGGGCAGCTCCAAACCCTGAGCACCCTTTCCATGGGGAAATTCCTGCTGCTCTCCACCCTGAGCCTCCCCTGGCCCAGCCCGAGGCCGTTCCCTCTCCTCCTGTCCCTGTTCCCTGGGAGCAGAGCCCGACCCCCCCGGCTGTCCCCTCCTGGCAGGGAGTTGTGCAGAGCCACAAGGGCCCCCCTGAGCCTCCTTTTCTCCAGGCCGAGCAACCACACTTGTGGGTGAACCTTTTCCCACCTGATCCCCTGTGGATGGAGCCTCTTCTGCCCCGTGGCCACCCAGGGGGTGTCCAGCACGCTGCCCCTGTGTTTTCCAGCAGCCCCTCGTGCTGCTCTGGGGCAGGAGCAGTCAGCAGAGCAGGTCATGATTTGGAGTGACCTCTGTGTCCTTGGCGTGCTGGCGTCAGGCAGCGCCTGCTGCGGGGCAGCCCCGTGCACGGGACACATCATCTGCATTTATTCCAGCCCTGGATCAAGGAAAGGCATTCATAAAGCCGAGGTCCTTGCGGGCTCCGGATTGATGGAGCCGTCTCGCAAGCGGAGGCTGTCCCTGGCAAGGGGGAGCAAAAAGCTGCTGGCAAAGAGGTATTAACTTCACTGTGCTGCATTTTATGAGGCAACAAAGAGTGTCTTGGTTCTGTGCCGTGAAAGTAAATAGAACAATATTTCAGACCTCCTTATTCAGTTGTCCAAACGCACATAACCGATTTTTGCAGATAGGGATTTATGTTCTCTTGTCAGCATCTAATAAAGTAGAGCAATTGCGCCTGCCATTTATTTCAGTGCTGTTGCCTTTAGCTGAGTATCCTTGTGTACACTTTGTGCTGCCTGCCCCGAGTGCAGCACCAGGATCTGCCAGCTCGGGATGCTCCGGACCACACCCGAGAGGGTTTGGGGAGGCGTCAGAGGTGTGCAGAGAAGGGTGGAGAGAGGAAGTCACCACAGGAGCGGCTGAGGGAGCTGGGAAAGGGGCTCAGCCTGCAGAAAAGGAGGTTTGGGGGGCCCTTCTGGCTCTCCCCAAGTCCCTGACAGGAGTTTGTGGTGCAGCCCAGCAGCTGCTCACCCCAGGATGAGCATTGCAGGGTGTGCAGGGCTGTGTGGGGCAGTCCCCGCGGCCCCTCCCTGTGAGCAGGGCTGCAGATGGACATTAGTGCCAGGGGTGGGGGGACACTGGCCGTGCCCTGCCTCTGCTGGGGCAGTGGGGTGGCCTTTGGCAGCCTTTGGGACCCCTGGCAGTGCAGCAGGCTGTGGGAGGGTCAGTGGGCAGCCCGGGCACCCAGCAGCTGCTGCCGTGTCCCTCCTGCTCGCCCCATGGCCTGGCGAGCGCCGGGCACCGCGCGTCACCCGTGGGGTGGCACCCTGCGTGGGCCCTCTCCTTTCTCTGCCAGCAGAACTCAGCAAGAAAATAGGTTTCTATGCTTCAGTGGCAGTTTTTAAAGATTTTTTTCTTTTTCATGCTTTATTCAGCTTGAATTTGTGTTTCAGCTCCCAGCTCCTTGAGAGGAAATACAAATCGATCCAGACGAGCGGTGGCCGGCTCATCCCCGGGACTGTCTGTATAAAGAGTGGCTCTGCAGAGGCCGAGCAGGACGTGAGCAGGAGGGCTGAGGAAAGCCCTGGGGGCCGTGCTGTCGGGTTTGGGCTGTTCTGCTGCTCTCTGGTGCTGCTGGCCCTGCTGGTTCCAGCACAGGGCAGCGAGCGCTCCCTGGGCACAGGGGCTGTGGCAGTTTGGGGAAGCGTGGCTTTGGGAATGATTTTCCTTTGCACCGTTTTACCCAAGCTTCAAAGGAGCTGAGGGCTGTTAGGTGACACGACGGTTTTCTTGAAACGCTGAGATTTTGAGTGTGATGAATTTTTCAGAAAATGCACATTTTTCATCCTTCCAATATCCTCCCACCCAAATTTCCTGACAGAAATGTTTTGGACTTGCATCTTGAAGATTGCAAAAAGAAACCAGTGTTGAAATATTGAACCTTTTCCCTATGCACATGTTTATTTATGTGCTTGACACGGAGTAGCTTGACGAAAATCGTGTGGCTTGTTCCAATTGAAATGCACATCCCAAGTGTTTCTGCTTTCCATTAACACCTGGGAGAGGGAAAGGCTGAAATGTTGACTCTTTTGTGGTTTGTTTCAAAGAGGATGGGTTTGAAACACGAATAAGGAGTAAAGATGAAACCACTGGTTTTGAGTACCAGCTCCTGTAAAGCCCAGTGTTAAAATGTCCTTGTGCTGCCTCTACTTGCCCATCATTATTCACCAAGGACAGGGGAAGAATGACAGGGTTCAGCACCCTTGACTGCAAATTCAAGCCTTTAAATGGACTCAATATTGTTTACATTTTGACTGTTCCGGTGGAATGAAATCCTGAACTCCATTTTCCCCCTGTTTTTGGCTGTGCTATAAATGGAATTGCCTGCTGGAGGAGAACCTGGGGGCTGGTGTTTGTCAAACACAGGGAGATCCTCCCGTGTGTAAAATCAACCAAATTAAAATCAAGTGCTGGAGGTCTGTGTCCTTCACAGCAGGAGGATTCCCAGGGACACTGGAGGCTCCTGCAGCAAGGATGTGCAGGGCAGGTCCTGGGCTCACCTCAGCGGGGGACACCGAACCTCCTCCTGCCGCTCAGAAAACAGAGCAGGGAAACACAGGACTCCAAAAGAGCTAATAAAAATGACGAGGGACATTTATAGTGATAATTTGGTGCTATTAAACATATAAATTTATTTTCTGTTTTTAAACTCGCAGTTTATTTTTAACAATGGTAACAGGCACCCTTGTAAGAGTTATACTGATATTCATGAATCTTAACATGAAAGAGAACATTGCAGTGAAAATGAATGTGCTAAGGGTAGGATTTTTGTGTGGAAAGCTATAAACAGCTTGCAAAATCTACCAGTTTTAGCCTAGATTCTCATAAATGAAACAGTTTGGGCAGAGAACCTTAGGTGCATCCTTTGGTCAAGCAGTCCTGGTACTGACTGCAGAATGTGTCACTGTGAGGATGGAACACCCAGCTTCCAGGGAGCTGCAGTATGCACCCCTGCCTGTGGCTCTCTGGGGTTTTTCCTCCCTTCTTACTCCTTTACTTCTGTCCCTCTCCTCATGACCGTTCCTGGTGTCTTTGCAGCTGTCAGCCATATCCTCAGTTCAACCACTTCTCCTGTGCTGAACAAGACAGAAACGTCTTCCTATCCCTTGTAAAACACTCCATCCACTCTCTTGTCATTTTTCACCCAGCTGTCATCAATTTCCATCTGATTTTTTCCCCCTGCGCAGGTTCATACATTATTCCAGATGAAATTCGTCCAAGGATTTGTGCAGCACCATTACAGGGAACATGTCCTGGCTGCCAGTTCCCACAAAATGCTTTTCCTGTTTACAGAAGACTTTGCTGTGAACATGAAACTCCTCTCGAGCTCCTCAGGAACCCAGCAGGGCCAGGAGCCTATTTTAACTTCATGGACGGTGAGATCCCGACAGTGAGAGCTCGGCATCCAGCGTCCAGCAGCTCTCCCTGGGATGCATTTCTGCGTCCCTGCACCCTGCCCAGCTTTGTGCTGCAGGCTCACTCTGCGGGACAGCAGCAGCTCTCCCTGGCATGCATTTCTGCATCCCTGCACCCTGCCCGGGTTTGTGCTGCAGGCTCACTCTGTGGGACAGCAGCAGCTCTGGGCAGATCCCACGTGCAGCCTCTCATGCAGCTCCTCAGGATCCGCGTGTGCCCATGTCTGGGCCCTGCCATGCCAGGCAGCCACCATGTGCTCAGCGCTGCCAGACCATCATTTTGGGGCTGAGGAGAGGGGGCAGTGCTGCAGGTATCTTAATCAATTAATTTTCACTGAGGGCACCGGGTACCTGCAGGGAGGTGTTCCAGTTCTTCCTGCAGCTGGTTCCATGGGGTGCTGTGGGAGGCCCAGCAGGGGCAGGGATGCTGCAAGGGATGGTGCAAGGCTGCTGATTCCTTCGGGAGAGATGTGGGAGATGCCCTGGGCACTGCCCAGAGCTGGCACAGTGCCAGCCTTCAGGCTTTGCAAAGTCACCCAACCCTGCCCATCCAGGCACTGGCACCATGACAGGTTCATCCCAAACTCATTTTCCATTGTGCCAACACCCTCAGGGAACGCCTGTCCCTCTCCATCCTGTGAGTAATTTCAGAGAGTCACAGAATAGTCTGGGTTGGAAGGACCCCAAATCCCCCCCAGTGCCACCCCTGCCCTGGCAGGGACACCTCCCACTGCCCCAGGCTGCTCCAGCCCCAGGGTCCAGCCTGGCCTTGGGCACTGCCAGGGATCCAGGGGCAGCCGCAGCTGCTCTGGGCACCCTGTGCCAGGGCCTGCCCACCCTCCCAGGGAACAATTCCTGCCCAATCTCCCATCCAGCCCTGCCCTCTGGCAGTGAGAAGCCATTCTCCTTGTCCTGGCAGTCCAGGCTCTCTTCCCTCTCCTGCTCTCTTGAAGCCCCTTTAGGCACTGGAAGGGTCTCTGTGGTCTCCCTGAAGCCTTCTAATCTTCAATTTGGAATTCAACAATTAACTTTGAACTGTCTGCAATATATTAAGATTAATTTTCCCAGCTCTCCCCACCAATTCCAGTGAATTCTGCATCTGACCAGGGCTGGCAGGGTGCCCTGGCACAGCCCCAGGCTGGTGGCTGTCGGCGCTGCCTGGAACTTTGCTGCCTCGTGGGCAACTTGTCCCTGTCACACACTGCAGAGCTGGTGTTTCTCAGAAATTGTCTTGTGTTGCCAAATAAATGTATTAAAAAGAAGATTTCTGTGGGCTGCACACTGGTATTGTTTTCAGTCAAAACTCTTTTACAATATTGGTTGTGTCTTGAAAGTAATTAATTTGGCAGGAAGTTAAAAAGAGAAAAAAACAGAGAGATTTGAAGGCTGGTTTCCAGTTCTCATTGCTCTGTCTTTATCTCTCAAGGAAAGACTGCACACAGGTGTCAAACGAGAAGGCTGCTCATAATTACACTCCTTAAACACTTAATAACATTTTCTTAAATTAATATATTCCCCATCTGTGTAGCATTTAAGACATTCAGCTCATAATATTGCCTAGTTTATCAGTGTCAAATGACACATCCCCGATCCATTGGAGAATATTATCAACAGATAGAGGCTTAACGCCTGTTATTGCTCATTCAGCTAATGAGTGTGATCCGAGCTGCTGCTATAATTAATAACAGAACTCAGGCACCAGTTGGGGTGGGGATCTGACTTTGTTTCACGCACAAAAACTGCACAGGTATGAAAAGAACAGGCCCCCCAGTCACACTGGGAGAGGTTCAGGGGGGCTGGGCCAGGGCGGCACTGTGGGGTGGCTCAGCCTCTGGATGCCCCTGGGCACAGCCCGTGTTTGTTCCTGCTGCAGGCCAGGGGGAACCACAGAATCCCAGCTTTACTGGGGCTGGAAAAGCCCTCCCAGCCCATCGAGCCAAGCTGTGCCTGATCCCCACCCTGTCCCTAGCCCAGAGCTCCGAGTGCCACCTCCAGGAATTCCCTGGACACCTCCAGGGGTGGGCACTGCAAACCTCCCTGGGCAGCTCCAAGCCCTGAGCACCCTTTCCATGACAAAAAATCTTCCTTGAAGACCCAAGGGCTCGGCAGTTGAAGGCTTTTCATTCCCTTTCCTGGACCTGGGGAAAGGCAGTCAGCAGTGCCAAGGGGCTGGGACAGAGCAGGCTGCATGCCTGCATGCTCCGCTGCATGGGACAGGGAAGGCTGCATGCCTGTATGCTCTGCTGCATCGGACAGGGCAGGCTGCACGCCTGCATGCTCTGCTGCATGGGACAGGGCAGGCTGCACGTCTGCATGCTCTGCTGGATGCACCTGCAGCATTTTCCCCAGTGCAAAGGCTCTGAGGCCAAAGGAACGAGTGGGACCAAGTCTTGTGACCTCCTCTGTCACGGGGCTGGCACGGGTGCCAGAGCTGTGGTGGCCACTGCTTGGGGGACATGGAGACCCCCAGGGCAGGTGATGGAGAGCAGGGACACCCACAGGTTTTCCGATGGCTTCAGGCAGCAGCAGAGCTGCTGGCCAGTGCTCCTGGGAAATGCCTGGCTGTGCCCTGTGACCCCGAGCAGTGCCATGGACGGGCAGGAGAAGGGGCTGTGCCGCCTCTGCTTGGCAGGACCCAACACGCTTCGGTTTTGTGGCTCTGTCCAGTTCTTTTCTGATTGCTGAGCAGAGCTGGGCATGGACTAAGCTGAGTTTCTTTTGCCATCTCTCCAGCTGCTGGTTTGCTCTGGATCCTCAGTGTAATGGTACCTAAAAGCATTTGGGTCTTAATTATTGATATCATTTTTTGTAATTAAAATACCTGCTCATCCTGTCATGGAATTTCTAACTGGAGCAGAGCCTTGCTAGATAGAAGCACATCATTAAAGTGCTTTCCTTTCCCTTTGGCACCCTCTGGCCCCACTGCCATCGAGCCGGTTTTACAGGAGGTAAAAGTGTCAGGAGTTCATCGGGCCGTGCCCCCGTGCTGGGCACTGGATCAGGCTGCGTCTCCCGGCCTCCAGCTGGGATTAATGTGTTTTTGACGAGCTGCTGTGCTTGCAGGGCCGAGACAGCTGGGAATCAACTTCCTCGGTTCTATTTAGTTTTCCCTTTCATTCCTGTTTTTAATCAGACTTGCAGGTTTTGCGGCTAAAACGGCTCAAGCCCAGAGCTCTGCCGAGCCCGGCCCGCGCTCCCTCCCTGCGGAGGGAGCTCGGCTCCCTCTGCCCCAGCTTTGCTCTCATTAAACAGCTCCTTCTTCCCCCACACATCAATATTTCATGGCATCTAAATCTCCCTTTACTAAACATAAATAATCAATTCACCCCGATTTTAAAAGAGGAGATGGAGACTGCAATCCAGTGTAGCACTGGCCAGCCAGTTCCAGGACTCTGGGCAAGGGTTTGGTCTGAAACACCAGAGAGATGTGGACGAGAAATTCCAAAGGGAAGAAACCAGAAAACAATGGTGTGTCCCTCACCACCAGACCTTGCCAAAGGCCTGTGGCACTTGACAGCCACACTGCCACATCCCTGCTGGTGTCCAGAGCCACGGGTGCCGCCGTGACCCCGTGCTGCCGCTGCCCCAGGTGGGCCAGCCTTGAGTGAGGTGGCTGGGCCACCCAGAGGAGCTGTCACCCCGGGCCAGGCCGTGCCTGTGCTGCCACAGGGGCCTGTTCCAGCAGAGGCTCTTCCCAGGCAGCCCCCAGCCCCTGGTGTGCCGGGAGCCTGGGGTTCCTCACTGGGCCACAGCCGGTGTGGCCGGAGGGGCTGCGGGAGGGAGGGGGGATCTGAAACCCCAGGTGCGAGTCAGTCTCCTCCAGAACACTTGGATGCTCTCGGATGCTGCCTCTCTGCAATCGTATTGTGACAGTAGATGCTCTGGCAGGCAAAATAGACCTCAGGATTTTGATTTTCTTTTTTTACTTTTTATTGCTCTCTACTCTGAACTCTCTTTCCCTCTTATATTGCTGATCCTTGTCAGAAAAAAACAACTGCAAGGAAGAATCTCAGAGAAATTGGAAAAAGATTTTTGCTTTGTTTTTGTTACTGGTGTTTTGGGGCTTTTTTTTGTATTGTTGTGTTTTTTAGTCTGTAATTGCAGACTCTTCACTGCTGAGCACAGGCGCTGAGCCAGGCATTGTTCCTTCTTTCCAGCTGACAGAAATTTTTTGTAACCACATTTTAGTCCAAGGGGAAAAGTTAAATATAGGCAGGATGAGGAAAATTACCGTGCAGCGTGGTGGAGAAAGTGCTGACTTGGGTGTGATCCTGAGCAGAGGCAGCAGCGATTTCATGGGGTGCGAGTGCCGAGGCAGTGATGGAGCCTCACCCAGCACGGCCTGGGACTGGCATGGGGACCCCCTGGGGCCGTGCTGGGGCTCCTGGCACCCCCCCAGCACTGCAGCACCTCGTGGGGCTCAGCGGAGCACAGACCCCTCTCCCGGGGAGCCAGGGGAGCCGGCGTGTCCTTCAGCAGCCAGAGTGTCCCGGGCAGGCTGTGCCTGCCTCCCTGGTACGGCGGCCCTCCTGCTTCCCTGGTGGTCTGAGACCGCAGCCTGGGACAGGGGTCTGGAACCTGATGGAGGGGGTGGTTTTAGTGATCTGGGACCCCGGCCTGGGACAGGGGTCTGGAACATGAAGGGATGGTTTTGGTGGTTTGAGACCACAGCCTAGGACAGGGGTCTGAAACATGATGGAGGGGATGGTTTTGGTGATCTGGGACCCCGGCCTGGGACAGGGGTTTGGAAATGAAGGGATGGTTTTGGTGATCTGGGACCCCGGCCTGGGACAGGGGTTTGGAACATGAAGGGAGGGTTTTGGTGGTCTGGCACCCCAGCCTGGGACAGGCTTTAAAGCATGAAGGGATGGTTTTGGTGATCTGAGCAGAGACCAAGTGTGCCCTGAGTGTACCCTGGATGTGCCTTGGGTGTGCCCTGAGTGTGCCCTGAGTGTGCCCTGGATGTGCCCTGGGTGTGCCCTGAGTGTGCCCTGAATGTGCCCTGAATGTGCCCTGAGTGTCCCCTGAATGTGCCCTGAGTGTGCCCTGAGTGTNCCTGCTTCCCTGGTGGTCTGAGACCGCAGCCTGGGACAGGGGTCTGGAACCTGATGGAGGGGGTGGTTTTAGTGATCTGGGACCCCGGCCTGGGACAGGGGTCTGGAACATGAAGGGATGGTTTTGGTGGTTTGAGACCACAGCCTAGGACAGGGGTCTGAAACATGATGGAGGGGATGGTTTTGGTGATCTGGGACCCCGGCCTGGGACAGGGGTTTGGAAATGAAGGGATGGTTTTGGTGATCTGGGACCCCGGCCTGGGACAGGGGTTTGGAACATGAAGGGAGGGTTTTGGTGGTCTGGCACCCCAGCCTGGGACAGGCTTTAAAGCATGAAGGGATGGTTTTGGTGATCTGAGCAGAGACCAAGTGTGCCCTGAGTGTACCCTGGATGTGCCTTGGGTGTGCCCTGAGTGTGCCCTGAGTGTGCACTGCATGTGCCCTGGGTGTGCACTGAGCGTGCCCTGAGTCTGNTGTGCCCTGAATGTGCCCTGAATGTGCCCTGAGTGTCCCCTGAATGTGCCCTGAGTGTGCCCTGAGTGTCCCCTGAATGTGCCCTGGGTGTGCCCTGAGTGTGCCCTGAATGTGCCCTGAATGTGCCCTGAGTGTCCCCTGAATGTGCCCTGAGTGTGCCCTGAGTGTGCCCTGAATGTGCCCTGAGTGTGCCCTGAGTGTGCCCGTGGCTGCCTGTCCCTGCTGAGCCGGTCCCAGTCCCAACCCCAAACGAAGGGCACTCCACGTGGACATGAAGCCATGGGTCACCCCTCTTTGGGGGTGACCATCCAGCCAGTTCCTCCCCCATGGAGTGTCCCCTCAGCCAAGGCCACGTGTGTGCAGAGCAGGGACAAGGACACGCCGTGGGGCAGTGCCAGAGCCGTGCTCAGCTCCAGCTGGGTGACACCGGTTGCTCTTCCCTTGTACAATAATGACCAGCAGGGTCAGTGATGAACATTTGGATCCAGCCTCTGCCAGCCCAGCACGGTCACAGGTTGAGCTGGGATGGCATTTTCCACGGGGATTGCTGGAGACTTGTCAGGAGCACACAGAGGATCAGACACCCTCCATGCTGCTCTGTGTGGGGATGGCGTGGATGGGTCCCTGTGCTGGTCACAGGCACTGCCAGGGGTCAGAGGGCCTCTGCTTTAGGCAGAACTGACAGTATCAATCTCCAGAGGGCAGGGACCTACCTGCATGATCCCCATTCGCAGGAACTGGCTGTGCTGCCTTCTCTTCCCATGCTCTGGAAGCACACACACAGTACCTGGTGTGCTGACCAGGTAGGTCAGATCACTTCAGTTCCTTCTTTCCTCAAGATCTCATTCCTCTACCACGATATTCTTGACAACCTACCAATCCCTCCTCCAATGGACGACTGGTTTTTCTTACCCTGCCAAATTCCCAGAATGGTTTGGTTTGGAAGGGCCCTTAAGTTCATCTCATTCCATCCCCTATCAGGGGCAGGGACAAATTCCACTAGACCAGGTCCAGACCCTTGTCCAGAGTCTCTCTCCAGGCTCTCCTGAGCCCCTTCAGGCTCTGGAAGGGGTGAACCATCCAGCCCTTGTCCCTGCCTGTGACCTGCCCTGCCCGAGGGGTCACTGCCAGCCCCGTGTGCTGCCCCTGGCTCCACGTCTGCAGCTCCTCAAGGGCCCCTGGCAGAACCTGAACACAGCCCGTGGTGCAAAGCCCCCAGAGCAACAGCAAATGTGGACACTGGAAACAACCGCAAAATATTTCTCCTCTGTGCAGAGAGCCAGAGGAGACGAGGAGAAGGGGAATGTGGTAGGAGTGATTAAAACATGCAGTGGTTGAAGGGAGGTGTCAGAGGCCATGAAGAGCAGCCATGAAATTCAGACTCTGTTTTGCAGCGTCTGCAGTTTGCTGGGGGAGCCTGCTGCTGCATTAAATTGTTCAGGCCAAGAAACCAACATGATTTTAGGGCAAACCAGAGTTTATGCAGTTACTGATACAGATTTCTGAACAGCAGCATTCCCATCTGTCAGGGACTGAGAGAGTCGGTGGCAAAAATCATCCAGAGTGAAACCAAGAGTGTGGTGAAAGAAACCCTCTGACCTTCCCAGGAGCACATCACACCATCCCTGGAGCAGCTCCCCTTTGCCTTCTCCCTGCCCTGTTTCACCTCCAAGCCTTCTCTCAGCCCTGTAACTTTTCCTCAGGACAGTTTCCAGTCTGCACCGCGGGCAGTGGAGCCTGAGAGGAGAAAAAGCTGTAAGAGAGGGGAAATGGTGAGGTCAGCTTTGTGCCAGTGCTGCTGTGCACAGTGAGGGAGCTGTGGGTGACCCGGCTCGGTCTGTGTGACTGTTCTGGTGTCAGCAGGGCCGGGCAGGAGCAGTGACAGAGGACAGGACACCCACAGCCCTGGGTGCCCCTCAGGGAGCCGTTCCCACCTCCCGCTGTGAGTAGGTGATTCCAATGTTCTTTTAACGTACCTGGAGGATTCTCCAGGGACGGTAATTTTGGATACATACCCCTGCTCTGGACTGTCCCTGGGGGAATTTGAACTTCACACTCTCACAGATCCCTTATATATGTGCTTTACAACAAGTTGTATCGCATTTTCCATAAATATCCTATTGAATTTTCCATAAATATATTTAATATTTTTGCATAACACGCACACCTGAAAACTCCAATTTGCTCTGGCTTCTCTACCTCCAAATTCCTAAACAAACCAAAAGACAAATTTAAAAAATGAGTTAATTAGGTCAGTGAATCACTCCTACCTCTTTGCAGCAAGAGTGATGAAGTTTCAGAGTCTCAGGGAGTCCTGGGGACTTGGAAGCCACGTGACGTGCGCGTCCCTTTTTAAAATTTGTTTTTCTACTCTTACTTGAGGAAAATAAACACGGGCGGGGGCAGCTCACCTTAACACCCGACAGAAGTCTGGTGCCATTAGCATTTAGAGGACTTTGGAACACCGGGCATGCTGGGGAGGAAGAGTCTGGGGATTTCCATTCACTCCCTGCACAAGAACTTTCTCGATGAACGCCGCACTCGTACTTCAGCACTGTGTCGTTTCCGGGAGTGAGGCGACAAAAGGAATCGATGGATTTTCCCCCTCTTGCTCCGTGCGACCGAGTGCCCATGGAGGCACAGGGACACAGCCCATCCATCTCCCACTGCCCGGGGAGCTGAGCTGCTGCTGCAGCCCCGCATCGATTTTCGCTCTCCGGCCTGAGGAGCTGTGACCGAGCCCAGCCCGGGCTCCTCCAGCTGCTGCCCCTCGTTAGCTGCTGCCAACAGCGCCCATGGCATGGCACGGGGTGAGCCGGGGCAGGCTCTGCCTGCTCGGGAACAGCCCTGCTTGAGGACTTCAGTTCCTGCTGGGGCGTGCACTGAGCTCCTGGTGGGGCACAGGATCTGGGGCTGAGCCGAGTCCTCGGTGTCACCCCACGGCACCACAGCTCAGAATCCTTATAGGAGATGGCCGGTGCTGGTACAGCATCCCAGAATGGTTTGGGTGGGAAGCAACGTCTAAATCCCATCCAATTCCACACCCTCGGACACCTCCCACGGTCCCAGGCTGCTCCAAGCCCAGTGTCCAGCCTGGCCTTGGGCACTGCCAGGGATCCAGGGGCAGCCACAGCTGCTCTGCGAATTACAGCCCAGCCAGGAATTCCCAAGCTCCCATCCATCCCTGCCCTCTGGCAGTGGGAAGCCATTCCCTGTGTCCTGTCCCTCCATCTCGTGTCCCCAGTCCCTCCCCAGCTCTCCTGGAGCCCCTTCAGGCCCTGCCAGGGGCTCTGAGCTCTCCCTGGAGCCTTCTGCTCTCCAGGGGACATTCCCAGCTCTCCTAGCCTGGCTCCAGAGCTGAAGCCCCACATTGAGGGTGGATTAAAGCTCTGGTGGCAGCCCCAGAGCCCCTTGTGTGTCCCAGAGCCGGAGTTCTGGCAGGGCCATGGCCCCTGCAGGCTCAGTTGCAGAGGCTGCAGCTCCCATTGACCCCTGACACCTTTGGCAGTAGGTGCTGGCAGAGCCTGAGACTTTTGTCACTGGGTCTCAAATCATTTCTCCCCACCTTAGCTCGCCCAGGTGAAAATGCACAGCTAGGGGAGGTCAGGAAAGAAGCCTGGCTGCTGTCCCAGGCTACAATTCTCTGTTCAACAGCAAAACCACTTGAATTTTCTTTAGAATCAAATCCTGATTGTATCCATAAGGACCCCCATCCTGCAGGTTTTATTTTTTCACAAAATCTCAACTTTTCCCTTTTTCTTTGATGTTCTAAATCACCATTCCCTGAAATAATCAGGAAGAGAGTTTGGCAGGGCTCTCAGAGCTCTTTGCCAGGCAAGCCCTCACACCACCCACAGGTGAATGGCTCCTTGACATTTCCACCAAGTGAAGGGGAAATGCCAGCTGGAGCAGCTGACAGCCCCGGGAATCACTGCGAGGGGTTCAGGGCTCAGTAAAACCTGGAGCACAGTGCACCTGGTCCCATTTTGTGCTCCTGCGGAAGCCCACATCCATGGACGCTGCGTGCTGTGCTCCTGCCTTCTGCCGCACAGGGAAGAGCACTTCCAGACAGACCTCAGGGGTAAAGCAGGAGCACAGGGGGCTCTGCGACCAGGGAGCAGTGGCAGCCCGTCCCATGTCACACAGACAGGGTCACACCAGTCCTGCTGCTGTTCCACGTTCATCTGCCTTTGCGGCAAAAAAACCCCAACCAACCAAAAAAAAAA
>WBMY01015139.1:344331-380681 GCA_013397315.1 Donacobius atricapilla
TTTTTTCAGAACCGCAGAATCATTAAGGTTGGCAAAGTCCTCTGAGCTCATCAAACCCAACCACCCCCATGGTCACCACCAACCCATGTCCCCAGGTGCCACATCCGCACATTTTCTGAACACCTCCAGGGATGGGGACCCCACCCCTGCCCTGGGCAGCTGTGCCAGGGCCTGACAACCTTTTCCATGAAAAACTTTTCATAATATCCAACCTGAACCTCCCCTGACACCACCTCTGGCTGCCAGTGTGCCAAGCCAGGTATCGGAGTTGGCAGCAAGGCTGGCAATTGCTGTTGTAGAAACAACAAAGAAGAAACGGTTTGAAAACTGGCTTTACCCAAACCTTGAGATCCGAGGCAGGAGCTAGAATCTCAGAGCCTGGAGCTGTGAATTCCGTGGGAAGGGCTGAGGAGGATGTCGTGCAGAGAGGGGGAGCAGTGAGCGCGGCTCTGTGCCGCAGCCACCTTCGCTGTTTCCAGAGGATTGGCAGATTGTGAGGCCCAAGGGATCCAGCCTGTCGTGTCACAGGGGTGCCATGAGGGACCCCCCCGCAGATCCTGCCCTGGCAGCTGATTCACTGCTCATCACACTGCTGGGGCTGCTTCAGAATCACTTGTAACCCCTTGATGGGTTATATTATGGGATGCAGGGTGGGGCAATACTTCATAAAATCATAGAATCATTAAGGTTGGAAAAGACCTCCGAGATTATGGAGCCCAGCCTTTGAGAACCCTCACAAAAGGACATATTGTCACCCCATTTCATCCTGCTGCAGTCACACAGGAGCAGCGTGGTGCACATGCTGGGGTTCTGGGGGGTTTGCGCAGGGCCAGGAGCTGGACTGGAGGACGCTTGTGGGTCCCTTCCCACTAAGGATATTCTGTGAGTGATGCACGGGGCTGGGATCAGGGATGCAAACTCTGGGTGTGGAATGGAGCTCTGGGAGCTGAGCACAGCAGGGGCAGAGCTGGGAGGCCCCAGCACTGCAAGGGGATTTTGTCCTGCTCTGGGCAGGGATGGGACCCTGAGTGAGGGCAGCAATGCCGTGGCTGTGCCTGCTTTGGAGGGCTGACAAACATCTAATGAGATGGTAAGAAACACAGCGAAATCCTGTCTGGTTAATGAACTACCCCAGAGCAAGAGGATAAACAGTTCCTTCTGGGGTTTTTGTTTTGGCATAGTTTGTCTGCCAGTTTGTTTCTTTTTTCTAACCCACATTCACAGTAAAAATCTCCAGCACTAAGAAGGTTTGATATTTACAGGAAGAGACACTCTAGGAACCAGAGGCAGAGCATGAACATTCAGCAAATGCAGACAGCTTGTGGCAGGGAACACTTGGCCACCAGAACCCTGTGTCTGGGAAGAGAATGTGAGAAAAAGTGTGGGGGAGATGCGGGTGCGTCCCAGGGCACGGGAAAGTGTCCCACCAGTCCAGCCGTGGGTGCTCTGCTCACAGAGCTGTGGGTGCTCTGCTCACAGAGCCGTGGGTGCCCTGCTCACAGAGCCGTGGGTGCCCTGCTCACAGAGCCGTGGGTGCCCTGCTCACAGAGCTGTGGGTGCTCTGCTCACAGATCTGAAGGTGCCCTGCTCACAGAGCTGTGGGTGCCCTGCTCACAGGGCTGTGGGTGCTCTGCTCACAGAGCCGTGGGTGCCCTGCTCACAGAGCCGTGGGTGCCCTGCTCACAGATCTATGGGTGCTCTGCTGAAACCCCGGCCCTGGGAACTGTCCCTGCCTGCCCTGCTGTCCCCAGCTCAGTAAAATACACCTGGATTTCAGCAAGGGTTTCACCAAGCTCCCTCGCTGTGAAACCAAACGGGCATGACCACACCTGAGTGCATTCTTTTGGTCTGGAATACGCAGAGCTGCTAACTGGGCTGCTGATGGGACCCCTGAGTTCAGGAGCAGTGCCACGTTCCCTCACACTGCACAACACCTACAAAGGCATCCTGAACCTCCCAGGGCAGCCTGGACCCTTCCCATAGGGCTGGGCATGTGGGTGCCAGAGGAGCCAGAGGAGCCAGAGGTGCCCAGGTACAGGCGGTGGCCCACGTGCCCCGGGTGGCCCAGGTGCCCACTGTCAGCAGCAGCCATTGTGCTGTTCATTCAGAGCTGGCATGAAATGATGTTAACTGGCACCTGCCCCTCCTCCCTGCATTGTTTTGGCATCATTAAGCAATGTAAGCTGTTGCTTTCTGAAAACACATGTGCATAGCAACCACCCCAAAAGGTTATATTTTCTTCCTTACATGCAAATAACTCATTAATGCAAATTTGTTTGGCATCCGTGGTTCAGCTTGCCATAGGCAAAAGGAAGGAGCCAGGTTCAATCCCAGTTTAATTGCTGCAGCAGCTATTCCGGGCCCTGGTGGAAAGGAGGTGATTCATCCCCAGCATTCCCTCCGCAGAGACTGCACACCAGAGACACGGAGAGGAGCTTTAAACACGAGCACAGCCCACCCAGGGGCAGGGGATGGAGCTAAAAACAGCCCACCCAGGGGCAGGGGATGGAGTTAAACACGAGCACAGCCCACCCAGGGGCAGAGCAGCCCCGGCACTCGTGCTGGGGTCCTAGGTGCCCATGGCAGGGTGTGAGCTCGCCCTCCTGACCGCAGGGATCCCCCCGTGCCCACACCCCGCTGCCCGGCTGCCCCCAGCCCCTCCTGGCCCCTCCTGGCCCCCCGACCTGCTGGGCACCAGGGGGACACGGGGCAGAGAGGGCAGCGAGGGCCTCGGTGCTGGGGAGAAAAGCACAACTTCACTTCTAAAAGCTGGAACAAATAGAAAATGAGCCAAAGCCTGTTCCAGTGGGAATTTGGAGCAACCTGGGACAGTGGGAGGTGTCCCTGCCACGGCAGGGGTGGCACTGGGTGGGGTTTAAGGTCCCTTCCCACCCAAACCAGTCTGGGATTTGATGATTCTATGAAAAAAGGAAAAACAAAAACAAAACCAAAAAAAACCAAAAACAAGCAAGCAAACAAAAATACCCACAAAAAACCAAAACCAAAACCAACAAACAAAAAGCCAAAAAAACCCAAAGACAGAAAAACAATGGCAGAGATGGAAATGCAGGTTAAAAAAAAAAATTAAAAAAAAAACCCACCCCAAAAGTAACAGAAAAAAAAAAAAGAGAGAAGAAACACTTCCAACGATGCAGATGGAACAGGACATAAATCAGAATGAAACAAAAGCTATGGAGTGATATAAATTTTTAAGCAAATCTCATGACTGACCTCAGATAACAACGAACAAAGCAAATAATGGAAAATCAATGGAGGCAAAAGAAGAGACCAGGAGGGAGTTTGCAGAGAGTGTTCCCTGAAAAGACTGAAGCAATGAAGAGCTGAATCACCTTTGCTAGGAAATGGGTGTGAAAAATTGAAAGAAATAATGGATGGCTTTTCTTGGCATCTCTTGTGTCAAAAGGAAGGGTTTGTTCTCCTGTCTCAGTAGAAATAGAGAAATTTTTCCTTTCTTGGACACGGGAATTTCTAGAAAACCTGTGTCTCATGTTATTTCTGTAAAATATATGCACTGAATTTCCTGGAGTTACAGTGGTTGCTCATAAAAAATAATTTATAAAAATGAAGTAAAATCTCCCAATTATGATCAACACATTATTTTTTATTTTTAAGGATGGCATGGCAGGAAAACATGGAGCTGGAACCAGCACTGCTCCAAGCAGGCTCCCTCCTCCTGGGGCTTTCCCTCAGGTGAGTTGTAGCTGGGTCCCAAGGGCTGAGTTGACAACTGGATGTGACTCCTGGCCTGGGCTTCATTTTTATTGCCAGAATTTAGGAATACATGACAAGGAATGCATGATTCACTTCGCCAGTGTAAGGCACTGTGCCACTGTGAAATGTCAATCTCTTGAAATACAAATTAAAACTGGGATAGACCATGTTTGATTAGTCCTAACAAAATCCCCCTGATTCCCAGAGCTTCATTTCCTTGAGCTGTGAATGTTCCAGGCCAGGCTGGATGGGGTTGGGAGCAGCCTGGGATGGTGGGATGGGCTTTAAGGTCCCTCCCAACCCAAACCAGGAGTCTATTATTGTATATTTATTTTTAAAACTTCTGAACATATTTTAAACAGATTGCAACTGGAATCTTTTTCTGGCATCACAACAGTTTTACTCCATGGAGAAGAAAGAGCCACTGAGGTACCAGCTCTCAGACCAGGGCACGGTGATGTCTGAGGGTGAAAACTGGGGGAGGCCAAGCCAGCACTGAGCCTGGCTGTGCGGTTCTTGTGACCACATTTCTAATTTCATGGACAGGGGGAAGTCGGGGTTTCACAGCTACCAGCTGAACACCTCTGTGCATTCTGATTTTTCACAGTGCTGTTTGTAGTCTCTTCTTTTAAACGACAAAAAATAAGACTCTGGACCTCTTTACAGTGAAACTGCAGCAGAGTCCTGCTAAGCTGTACCACGGATCACTAATTTAAATCTGTGTTTCCTGGGGCATCACTATCAGAGCATTGATTTGCCCTTCCAGACGTGGAATCAGCTTAACCCTTGGATGGACCTGCCTTTCTCTTCAGCTCGCCTCCCGAAGGGATCAGGAACACCAAACAAAAGCAAAAGCAAAAGCCAGGTTTTGTGGTTGAAAAGGAGGGATCGGGTTCTGGGTGTGGTACCTCATCACTGGGGGGATCCCAGAATGTCCTGAGCTGGAGGGACCCACAGGGATCACCCAGCCCTGTCCCTGCCCAGACCCCCAACAATCCCACCCTGGGCACCCCTGGCAGCGCTGCCCAAAGGCTCCTGGAGCTCTGGCAGCCTCGGGGCCGTGCCCATTCCCTGGGGAGCTTTTCCAGGGCTTATTCCACCCTCTGGGGATAGAACCTTTCCCTGGTCTCCAACCTAAACCTCCCCTGGCCCAGCTCCAGCCCTTCCCTGGGTGCTGTCCCAGTCCCAGGGGGCAGAGATGTCTCTCCTCTCTCCCAGACCCCCCAGGTGCTCGTCCCCACCCACAGGATCTGCTCCAGGGGCCCCATCCCAGCTCCCAGCCCTCGGCACGCTGCTGAGGGACCTCGTGTGTGCCTGGAGAAAACAATCCAAAAAGATCAAAACAGAGCAGGCTTTGCTGTCTTGCCACTCCAAGCAAGGCTGACAGAAAAGAACTGTGGAAGGCTCCGTGAGGAGCTGCCAGGCTGGGCTGGGGTTTGGTGCCCGAAATGAGGCTCTGTGCCCTGGGACAGATGGACAGCCCCTCTGAGTGACGCAGGGGGCCAGGAGCACCTGAAGCCCTAGTGCTCCCACTCCTTTTCCTTGCAAAACCCCAAATGCAGAGGGGGTGCAGGGCTCTGGGGCTGGCCAGCAGCATCACCCCCGAGCTCGGAGCCATAAAAATTCAGTTTTCCTGTAGAATGAGAGGGAAGCTCGATCTGCTGCTTTAAAATGCTGGTTTATGTTCTCCCTTCCCCAGTTTTCTGGAACGTGGCCAGATTCTCGAGCTATGAGCCGGTTTTGTGAAGCCAGCAATGCAATCCACTCTGCTGACCTTGGATAATTCCCGAGTCCAGCACATTATTGCTTGTCAGGCACCTGCCAGTCTGTCACTGCAGCCCTGCTCGGCGGGACCATTGCTGGAACTGGTCATGCTGGATACAGCCACACGCCCAGGCTGTTTCCTAATTCAGAATCTATCTTGCAGACATGTTCTGCACCACATTTGTGGAAGTGATCCTCATTAAACCTGGCAAGGGGCTGTAATGGCCGGGGGTGCCCGCACAGAACTCCGGAATTCATCAGGAACTGTTTGAGGCAGATGGACACAAATGGCCATCATGTCCCATAATTAAATCTGAAAGGGATTGTCAAGAGAACTTCGTGTCTTCCTTTTATACAAATACTTCAAGTCACATTTTATTTACAGGTTTGATGAGGAAGTCTGTCTCTTATCTCATTTTGTCTTCTCGATCCGCTGAGGTGAGTGTCAGACAGGGAGCAAGGACAGCAGAGAATGAACACGGCCAAGGGGAAAATCCAGAAGTGCAAGGACCCAGGCAGGGCTCTGAGAAACCTGTGCAGTGACTCCTGCCCCTGTGCTGGGCACGGCAGGGCTCCGGTGCTGAAGGAGCTCTGGGATGAGCAGTGGGCACGGGCTGAGCCCTGAGCCGGCTCTGGGAGAGGCTGCTCCCCTCCTGCACCGCCTGTGGGAGCAGACAGCAGGGGGATAAAAAAGCAGAGTTCAGGACATCAAATGAGCATTTCACAAGGAGCAGGACAGTTACACATGAGGGTGATTTATCTTGGTTTCCTGAAGAGCAGCCTAAATTAATATTTGCGGGCACAAAGCCCCGAGTTCTCGATTGAACACAGGGAGATAGTGGATTTATCTGTGCTCACACTCACCCCTCTCGACGTGTTCCTTTGACAGAATCCTTAATGCTACAGGCTTTTTCTCCTCCAGGAACACCGTGGAAAGCCTGGTTTAGGAGGCCAAATTTAAGTGATCTTCAGTGCCACCTTCCTCCACTGCCAGTTCCCCTCCCGCCCCTAGCCCTGGACATCGCTGCTGATTTAAAAGCTTTTTGTTCTTTTGGCAAAATCGGCCACTCCAGCCTTTAGAGAAGCTGTGCAAAGGGGCTTCGGGCAGGAAGTCCCTCAGGCTGATCCCTGCTCCGGGGGCAGCAGGGCTGCAGCAGAGGATGTGGAGCCAGCTTGGGAGGATTAACCCCGAGCTTGTTGTTCTCCCTTGCAATGAGGCTGATGGGAAGTGTCAAGGTTTAACTCCAGAAACACAATTAGCATGGAAAGCAGGACTTTCAACAAATGGCATTATGATGGATTAAGGAGGGATTACTGCCTTGGATCTAACAGCTCTCAAGAAAATAACTTAAAAAAAAAAAAAGGTAAGAAATTAACTTGTTTTCCCTGGGAAGGAGATTTGTTTGCCTTCACTGCCATCTGCCATCCCTTGTCAATTTTATCAACAAAAAAAACACCTAAAACCATGAAACAAATCCCTCAGGCAAAGCCTGCCTGTGAATGTCCTCACCAGGGTGGGCTGGGGCCGGGGGGCTGCCAGAAGGTTCTGCTGCCCGTGGCACTGGGCACACCTGGGCCTGGCACCTGGCCCCAGCAGGGCAGGGGGTGCAGGGGCAGCACCGGGGCTGTGGCACCGGAGCAGCAGAGGGACCCCCAGGCACAGGCAGGGACCCGCCAGCCCCGCGCCCCTCGGGCATTGCCCGGGGCTGCAGCTCAGGGCAGGGAGGGCACCCGGGCACGGTGTGGCTCTGGCTGGGTCTGTGCCCCTCTCACAAACCCTCCCTGGCCTGCATCCCCTCCCGAGTCACCCGCAATCCTCATCTCCCCGCGGGTGCTGGGAGCCAAACCCCGGAGCCCTGGGGGTGCAGCAGGAGGGGCATCCTGCCCCTCTGCCCCTGTGCCCAGGTGAGACCTCACCTGCAGAGCTGCCCCAGCCCTGGGGGCACAGCACAGGGAAAGGACCTGGAGCTGCTGGACAGAGCCCAGAGGAACCCACGGAGCTGCTGCAGGGCTGGAGCCAGGCTGGGAGAGCTGGGAATGTCCCCTGGAGAGCAGAAGGCTCCAGGGAGAGCTCAGAGCCCCTGGCAGGGCCTGAAGGGGCTCCAGGAGAGCTGGAGAGGGACTGGGGACAAGGCAGGGAGGGACAGGACAGAGGGAATGGCTTCCCNGTAAGAAATTAACTTGTTTTCCCTGGGAAGGAGATTTGTTTGCCTTCACTGCCATCTGCCATCCCTTGTCAATTTTATAAACAAAAAAAACCCCTAAAACAATGAAACAAATCCCTCAGGCAAAGCCTGCCTGTGAATGTCCTCACCAGGGTGGGCTGGGGCCGGGGGGCTGCCAGAAGGTTCTGCTGCCCGTGGCACTGGGCACACCTGGGCCTGGCACCTGGCCCCAGCAGGGCAGGGGGTGCAGGGGCAGCACCGGGGCTGTGGCACCGGAGCAGCAGAGGGACCCCCAGGCACAGGCAGGGACCCGCCAGCCCCGCGCCCCTCGGGCATTGCCCGGGGCTGCAGCTCAGGGCAGGGAGGGCACCCGGGCACGGTGTGGCTCTGGCTGGGTCTGTGCCCCTCTCACAAACCCTCCCTGGCCTGCATCCCCTCCCGAGTCACCCGCAATCCTCATCTCCCCGCGGGTGCTGGGAGCCAAACCCCGGAGCCCTGGGGGTGCAGCAGGAGGGGCATCCTGCCCCTCTGCCCCTGTGCCCAGGTGAGACCTCACCTGCAGAGCTGCCCCAGCCCTGGGGGCACAGCACAGGGAAAGGACCTGGAGCTGCTGGACAGAGCCCAGAGGAACCCACGGAGCTGCTGCAGGGCTGGAGCCAGGCTGGGAGAGCTGGGAATGTCCCCTGGAGAGCAGAAGGCTCCAGGGAGAGCTCAGAGCCCCTGGCAGGGCCTGAAGGGGCTCCAGGAGAGCTGGAGAGGGACTGGGGACAAGGCAGGGAGGGACAGGACAGAGGGAATGGCTTCCCACTGCCATGGGGCAGGGACGGATGGGAGATTGGGAACTGGGAAGGAATTCCTGGCTGGGCTGGAATTCCCAGAGCAGCTGTGGCTGCCCCTGGATGCCTGGCAGTGCCCAAGGCCAGGCTGGACAGTGGGGTTGGAGCAGCCTGGGACAGTGGGAGGTCCCAGGGGTGGGATGAGATGGGTTTAAGGTCCTCCCACTCCAAACCGTTCTGGGATTCAGTGGTGACAGACCCTGCTCCTGCCCTGTCCCTCCTCCCCATCCCAAGGCCTTGACAAACACCTCCCGGGTCCTTTCCAGTGCCCTGGGCTGTGCCCACCTGGATGTGGTTGGAATGCAGCTGTGGAGAGATGCTGCACTAAGTTTGAGCTTCTCCTATCTCTCTTCTTTTCTGGTGGCTGTAATTCAATTAAAGTCATCCTTAAACTTTCCACTCAAGTGCACTCTGTGCTCCAGCATCCCCGGGAGGAAGCATCGCATTAGCAAAATTGTATTTAGGATTCAGGATCCCTCTTCAAAAGAATCTGCAAAGTTTTTAACAAGGGTAACCAAACCCTTTATTTTCCCAGTGGGCCACAAAAAAATACCGCTTAAGGTTATTAATTTTCTGACAATATGGCTCTCAAATACTGGCTGAAAAAGAATTTATATTCCAGGCAGCGCATTAATTTTAATTATGCTTACCTTTCCAGTCCTTCTAAATCAAACTTGATTGCATTTAATAAGGGTTTTGAATGTGTCTTAATAATGTTTGGAATTAATACTGGTTTGTGAGCGTCTGAGGATGGTACGTCCCCAGGAGACCCTCCAAAATATTGTTGTGATAAATAATCTAAAGGAACCACCTGTGATAAGGAATATTTTGCATTTTTTCCATTGGTTTTCTGTGCTGGGAATTCTTCTTTACTGGGCCTAGGTAGCAGGAGAGCTCTGGCAGTGGCAGGCAGGAAACACAGTATAGCCAAGTACAATCATTTTTATTTCCTTCAGACTGGCATTCCTGTGTGTCTTCCTCAAAAAACTCTGCCCGTGCCAGCCTGGAAGGAGCTGGTGAAGGAGATCCCACAAGGAGATCAAGGAGATCCCACAAGGAGCTCAAGCAGACGAGATCCCACAAGAAGCTCAAGTGATGGAAATCCCACAGGGAGCTCAAGTGAAGGGGATCCCAGAAGGAGCTCGAGTGAAGGAGATCCGAGAAGGAACTCAAGGAGATCCCACAAGGAGCTCAAGGGGATCCCACAAGGAACTCAAGTGAAGGGGATCCCACAAGGAGCTCGAGTGAAGGGGATCCCAGAAGGAGCTCGAGTGAAGGAGATCCCACAAGGAGCTCAAGGGGATCCCACAAGGAGCTCAAGGGGATCCCACAAGGAGCTCAAGCAGAGGATATCCAGCATTGCAGGGCTCAGAGGTCCAGCCCCTCGGTCCTGCTCCTGCCCAGCACCTCAGTGCCAGCAGAGCACCAAGCGGTGTCCGTGTGAGGACGTGGAACCGCCCCGCCTGGGCATCACGGGGATGTGGTGTCACAGGAGGGAATTGCTGCCACTGCTGACTGCTGCTCCTCTGCTGCACGGACCCGTGAAGGACTAAAGCAGGAGGAGATCTGTGTCTTTGGTGTCGGCTGTGCGGGAAAACCACTTCCAAGAGAGATGAAAGGAGGGCAGTAAACTGGAGAGGTTCTGAGCTCCTGAGGGAGCAGCAGCCCAGGCACCACCGCTTCAGCCACCAATTACCTCGAGCTCTTTGGGTTTCATTTTCTCCCTTACACAGGCAGCGCTGAGCTCTTTAATTCCTTCATTCTGATCCCCGGCTCAGGAGAGCTCGTGCCGAGTTATTTCTGGCTGGCTCATGGTAAATATGAATCACAGGGTCCCAGACTGGTCTGGGTTGGAAGGGACCCCCAATCCCCCCCAGTGCCACCCCTGCCATGGCAGGGACACCTCCCACTGTCCCAGGCTGCTCCAAGCCCCAGTGTCCAACCTGGCCTTGGGCACTGCCAGGGATCCAGGGGCAGTCACGGCTGCCCTGGGGCACCCTGTGCCAGGGCCTGCCCACCCTCCCAGAGAGGAATTTCTTCCAAATATCCTGCAATCCTCCTCTCAGAGGACATTTGCCCTCTCCCTGCCACTGCCAGCCCCAGGGACCTGTGAGTGTTGGAAACTGCAGAGACTTTCCCCAGATGAGTGCCTGATTCAGCATTTCTGGCTGCCAGAGCCCAGCCTGATGTACAGGACTTGGCAAAGCCAAACAGACCAGGAACTCCTGTGACAGGCTGGAGATGCAGGATTAAAAGGATATTCAGGGATTTCGCAGGAAATTTTCATCATCTTCAGCTGTGCATTGATAACTGTGGAGCCAATGCACCCAGAGCAGATCCTTCAGTCTCATCCTTGTTCCTCAGAGAACCAAAGTTCTTTAGATAACACAAGAATGAAAAAAACCCTTTCTAGTCATATTGTAAGCCTCCAAAATAATCAAGACTATTATTAAAGTAGATTGATATGTGTGAATAGACAAAAATGATTTGAAAATGAATGGATTACTGAGTTTAACAAGTTCACATTTTCTGTTAAGTTTTAGTGAGAATTTAGAATAATTCTGGCTGGAAGGGATGTCTGGGTGTCTCCCTCTCTCAGAGTGGGGCTAGATGAGATCAACTCTCTCAGGCCATGGTCTGATCTCATTAGATCACCCTCACCCCCCCAGAAGGTCCAGGAGCAAGGTGCAGGCGCTGCCCATGGAATTTTGTCTCTCAAAATCCAGACAAAGCCCAGCCCTCAGCACTGCTGAGCTGCAGCCGTGGCACCTCCCACCCGGCTGTCACTGTCACCCCACACACTCAGCACTCCTGGGGCAATGGCAATAACCAAGGGGAGGGTGTCCCTGCCCAGGGCAGGCCCTGGAAATGCACGGCCATTGACATCCCTTCCAACCCAAACCCTTCTGTGAGTCTATAAAACACCAAAAACCTAATTCCACCCCCCAAAATGTAACGTTTGCGGCCGCCGCTGCTGCTCGGGATTTTCCGTAACCAATCCCACAGCCCCGGTGTAAAGAGATTTATTTCTGACACTAATTATTTCCCAGCCTTGTTCTCCAATATGTTGTTGCACACAGCACGCCATCTGCTCCTGCTATCGGGGTCGGATGGAGTGTGGCCATGAAGGCTCCGTGGGGCTGGATCCTCCCACGCCGTGCTGCAGCTGGATCGCTGCTGGCCCCTCCAGGGATGTGCTCGTGACCAGGCCCCACAGAGCCATGGAGAGGTTTGGGCTGGAAAAGCCCCCCAGGATCACCAAGCCCCCCCGTGACCGTATCCCCCGTGCCCTCAGAACCCACACCAGGCGCTGCCACATCCACTTCTTCCTGGGACACCTCCAGGGGTGGGACTCCACCTCCCTGGCAGCCCCTTCCCGTGGCTGACAGCCCTTTCCATGAAGAAATGCTTCCTGATGTCCAGCCTGAGCCTTCCCTGGTGGCACCTGAGGCCATGTCCTGGGAAAGCCGTGCATGACAGCAGCCAGGCCATGGCTGATGGAGAGGAGACTTCAGCCCTGGAGAGAAACCTGCTGGGACAGAGAGGGCGTTGGGGCTCCTCAGGCAGGGCTGGCTTGTCGTTGTTCAACACACACACACTCACTTTGTAATAAACAGTTCCTGCCGTCTCACCAAAATCTGACTCCATTTTATAGTATTTCTACAAAGGCCAGGGACTGGGGGAGAAGGCTGACACCTCTCCCCATCCCGCTGGTCAGGACAACTGTCCTTCAGCTGTCCATAGCTCTAAAACAAAGAATGTAAACTCCCTTGAATTAAGGAAAACATTGCTTCTATTTATAACACCCGTGTGTGAAAAACAACCTGAACTACAAAACTGTGAGCCACACAGAAGGCTGAAAATTCAGGGTGACACCGCCTGTTCCCCAAAAGCTGGGAACAAGCCGTGGCAGGACCTGCAGCCACAGTGAGAGGGCACCAGGCTGGGCTCGGCCAGGGGATGGGATTGCCCCGAAGGAGCCGCCCTGGGAATGGTTTGGCCTCCCCGTGCATCGCCCTGCCTGGGAGGAGAGCAGCTGCTCCCTCAGGAGCATCCTGCCCCCATCCCCTGGGAATGACAGGAGGGATCCTCTGCTTCATCCCATAACTGTCTCCCAGAAATCTCGCCCAAGAAAGATAAGATCGTGTAATCCCTATCATAGAAACAGTGTCACAGACTGGTTTGAGATGGGGGGGACCTCCAATCCCCCCCAGTGCCACCCCTGCCATGGCAGGGACACCTCCCACTGTCCCAGGCTGCTCCAAGCCCAGTGTCCAACCTGGCCTTGGGCACTGCCAGGGATCCAGGGGCAGCCACAGCTGCTCAGGGAATTCCCAGGAATTCCCAATTCCCTATCTCCCACCCATCCCTGCCCTCTGGCAGTGGAAGCCATTCCCTGTGTCCTGTCCCTCCCTGCCTTGTCCCCAGTCCCTCTCCAGCTCTCCTGGAGCCCCTTCAGGCCCTGGCAGGGGCTCTGAGCTCTCCCTGGAGCCTTCTCCTCTCCAGGCCGGGCCATCCCAGCCATTCTTGCTCCGTGTGCCCACATCCCGAGTGCAAATGTCCCGTGTCTGCCCCCGTGTCATTCTGCTGCTGGCCTGTACAGCCCAGGGATGGAGGATCTGCCATTCCCTGCTGTCCAACAAGTTATTCAAACGTGCACCCAGGTGATGTGAACTGCAACACCGAGCAATAGGAAATGTGTCACCAAAACCTCCCCCTGTGTCAGCCGAATAAACCTTTTGGAAACTCAGCGGGCTTTTTTTTCCCACAGAAATTCCCCACATTTAGAAGATCTGTTTCTTTCCAAATCACAGACTAAACCATACACTTGTAAAGTTCCAAATCAAATTCATACAGCTGTGAATTTTTTGTACTTGTATGTATAGAAAAGGAGCTCTAATCCTACTCTATTGATCAGAAGGATCATACTGATAAAACCTATTTTGATACTGGAGTTGGGCTCAGTGATCCTTGTGCTTCCCTTCCAGCCCAGAATATTCTATTATTCACTGATATTTTTATTTTATCACTTGTGATCCTGCATATATTAACTTTGCATCATTCCTTTCTTACAGGAGTAGTTTGTTTCATGTATTTTTCCCTAAATAGTTTTGCCTGTGCTGGCGTGTTCCCAGCAGATGCCTTTTCTGCTGAAACAGCAGCTCCTGGAAGGTTAAATTGGATGCTCCTGGCCAATTTTCTGCCAGCGTTTCTGATGAGTCAGAGCAGCGATGCGAAATATTTTCATCTAGGCTAGGAAGATCTTTACAACAGCTTTTTGCCTTTTGGAAGGCTGATTCCTAAATTGATTCATCCTTTTTTTTTTTTCCTTTCCAGGGTTTATTTTGGACGTGCCAAGGAGCTGCTGAACCTGAAATAGTTTGTAGCAGACCCAGGGGACAGCGCTCCTGCAAACAATTTCCATGGAGCAGAACTGGGAAGCTGAGATGCAAATTCCACCGGTGTCTGCACGGTCCTCGTGTCTCTCACTGCCACGTGCATCTTGGATAACCTTCCTGGGGGGAAATGGAACAGAAAAAATGCGTTTCAAATCACAAATGGAGGGATTGGAAGCATGAAATCCAAAGCGGGAAAGGGGGGAAGCTGCACTCACAGCAGAGGGTTGGGCTCACAGGGCTCACAGTGTTCCAGGCTGGCTTTTTGGGGAGTTCTTGGAGAGTTCCTGCTCCAAACTGTGGCCCTGTGTTTGTGCCCCAGCTCCTGCTCAGCTGCTGAGCTCAGCTTCCTGGACCTTTGGGAATTTTTCCTTGCAGGGGGGGACAGGGACCGAGAGCATCCCTGCGAGAGGCTGGCCCTGGTACGGTTGTCCTGGGGGCTGTGATTATCCAGAGTTGTGACAGTCCTGGGGGCTGTGACTGACCTGGGGGCTGTGACTCNGCTCAGCTGCTGAGCTCAGCTTCCTGGACCTTTGGGAATTTTTCCTTGCAGGGGGGGACAGGGACCGAGAGCATCCCTGCGAGAGGCTGGCCCTGGTACGGTTGTCCTGGGGGCTGTGATTATCCAGAGTTGTGACAGTCCTGGGGGCTGTGACTGACCTGGGGGCTGTGACTGTCCCGGGGAAGCTCTGGCTGTCCTGCTGAACCTCTGGCTGTCCTGGGGAAGCTCTGTCTGTCCTGGGGAAGCTGTGACTGTCCTGGGGAAGCTCTGGCTGTCCCTCCCCGGGGTGCCCGGGCCAGGCTGGCACAGCCAGGTCTGTGGAAGGCGTCCCTGTGCCACTCCCACCCCATCTCTCTGCACTTGTGGAGTTACTTTAAAGCACCAGAAGAAATTTATAACGTTTATGGCTTTCAATAAGCCATTGTCTGGCAATTTCTTTCAACAGCCTTGAGTGTCCTGTTTGAAAGGTCTTTTCTCCTGTTTTGTTGGTTCCTGTTCCTCAGCTGTTGGAACATTTTGAAGTGGAGCGATTGTTGGTTTTACATGAAATTGATGCGCCTTGCACAATGACCGCCTCCGAGATGGGAGGGAGACTCCGGAGAAAGGAACCACTTTCCTTTCACAAATACCTGCATGGAAAGAAAGGGAAAGTCCCAGTTCCAGGGAAAGTGAAACAGCACTCGGAGGAGGCACAGAGAGTTCAGGATGTAGAGGCTGGTGGAAATTCAAGAACTGTGATTTTGCCACAAGACGACACTTGATGTTTCAGCAGCAGCTCCTCCCCTCTCAGCGCAGCTCTCTGAAGTGCCCTGAGGAGGCAGAGCAGCAGCAAGCGCTGCACAGGGAGCATCCTGCTCCCACGGGAGCTGCAGAGAAATCAGGCAGGGCCCGGGCACGGAGCTGCTGCTCAGCATCCCCGCCACCTGGGTACTTCCGAGAGAAGCACCGTTCATGGCACCTCGTAAAGAGCTCACCTGCACAAACCCAGGGAAGCACTGATGGATAAATGTTTGGCACACCTGTCATCAGAACAGTTGCTCTGGAGGAACTCCCCACTCGTTCCAGGGAAAAAAAATGCTTGGAGGACTTTTAAAATGAAGCTGGTGAAAAGTAAAATTGTAAAAGTGCATGTAAAGAATTTTTATTTGGCTGCAATAACAGATGTCTGAGAATTTGAAAGCAAAAAGAAAAGATGATGCATTAATGATTTCCATATATCGATTTCCAAGGTCATCACTCAGGGGATGGCAATAATATCAAGCAGAAAACTGATGCCGCAGAGAGTTAATTTCCAGCTCTGAAGTGATGCCCAGCAGATACAGACTGTAATAGCTTTGCAATTATTCAGCTCTTTAACGATGCCCAGCACCGAAAACCATCGCTGTAACTATTTACTGAAATGTTAAATTAAATGCTGCCAATAATGGGAGTCACAGTCACGGGGGCTCCTGCCCAATGGAACCTCCATCATTCCTTACCCTTTTCATTAATCCAAGTTCATGGTCTCCAGTTTTATTTCCTCTCCTAATGCAGAGTGGTTTTGTGTCTGGGGCTCCAACCAGTCCATGCAATGCTGTTCCCTCTCCTCCTGTCCCTGTTCCCTGGGAGCAGAGCCCGACCCTCCCGGCTGTCCCCTCCTGGCAGGGAGTTGTGCAGAGCCACAAGGGCCCCCCTGAGCCTCCTTTTCTCCAGGCTGAGCCCCTTCCCAGCTCCCTCAGGGATTCTCCAGCCCCTTCCCAGCTCCGTTCCCTTCTCTGGACACCCTCCAGCCCCGCCAGGTCCTTCCAGCCAGGAGGAGCCCAGCAGAGACCCAGGATTCGAGGTGCAGAGGCCCCAGCCAGGCAGGAGCCCCGCCTCAGGGGGTGGCAGGGCAGTGCCAGGCCATGGGTCCGGCCCGTGGGGACACTCACATTGCAGAGACCCTGGGTCCCAGGCAGGGTGTCCAGAGCTCTGCGTTTCACTCGGCAGCTGCTCCTCGGGAGGGCGGAGCAGCTCACATTCACCACTGCTCAGAGGAATAAACCCCCAAAGAAATGTTTATAATTGATATTGGAACGCTTGCCTGTACTGAAATCTGTGTGTGTGGGCACCACGCACCCCCTCACATCCACCCACAGCTTTGGGCTGGGCCTGGGGATTGGCAGCTCTAAAACGCACGGAACGTGGGGCTAGGGGAGATGGACGGGGGGATGAGGGGAGATGGAGGGACGGATGGGTGGGGAGATGGAGAGGTGGATGGGGATGGAGAGAGGTGTGAAGAAATGAATGGGGAGATGGAGAGGTGGATGGAGGTGAAGAGATGGATGGGGAGATGGATGAAGACATGGATGGAGGGAGGGATGGATGGAGAGATGGAGAAATGGATGGCAAGATGTATGGGGAGAAGGATGGATGGAGGGATGGAGGGATGGATGGATGGATTGGCAGTGCCCAAGAGCTGCCTTGCCATCAATAGGAAAGGCACCTGTGAAATCCAAGGGCTCGGGGTCAATTCAGTGCAGAAAAGCTTTAGGCTGGGGCTCAGAGGGTGGATGGAGCCCCAGGAAACTGGAACTGGGGAGCTGTTCCTGGATCTTGCGTCAGCCACTGCTGGCAGCCCTCATTTTCAGACTAAGTCAAATGTTTTTTACCAAGTTTATATTCCCGAGAAAACACACAACTTGCAAAAGCCATAAGGGAAACCAATGTCCCTGTTTCAGCCAAAAGGAATTCCTGTGTGCAACTATTTATTTTTTCCTCATACAGAACAAAAAATATTTTGAAAGAACTTAAATATCATAAGGAATAAGCGTTTCAGGTGCTGAAACTCTCTGATTTCCCAGGCAGCAAAGGGGACAGGAGCTCTGGAGGGGTCACCAAGGGTGCCATGGTACCCCTGGGACCCCTGAGAACACGAGGAGACAAGCCCTGGCTCAGCAGCTCCACCCTGATGCTGTGCTCATCCTTCTGCCTCCTGCTCCTGCAGCCACATCCTCGAGGACACCTCTGGGGCTGAAAAAAAGAGACATTTTTACTACTTTTTTTTTTTTTTTTTTTTACTACATAAATTTTGACCTGAAGAAGGAAAGAAAACAAGGAAAGAAAAAGACTGTTCTAAATTTGCTTGCACCTAAATCTGACATTTGCTATTTTCATTGCAGGTAAAGTGATATAAAATCATTTTCCTGAATAAATAACACCCCAGGATTTCCTAGAGACTTTGTCCTCAATGAAAGATAAAAATATCAGTATAAAAGATTCATTCATTTCAGTAGTAAACGTCTGCAGAAACAAATTGCATTGTGAACTTTCCCAGGACTGTAGGAATGGCATAAACCCCGGAAAGCCAAGGGAAAAATATTTACCACGTTTCTGAGACAATTTCTTAGCTAGTGTGTCCCTGAATAATGCTGTACTAACAGCACAAATAAAGGTGGATTTTGAGTGAATTTGGCACTTTACACAGGGCTCACAGTTCCTCAGGATCACTCCTGGTTTGGCATTTCCTGGCTGATTCTGCAGTGAAAAAAATCAACTCCAGGAGAGCTCAGAGCCCCTGGCAGGGCCTGAAGGGGCTCCAGGAGAGCTGGAGAGGGACTGGGGACAGGGGATGGAGGGACAGGAGACAGGGAATGGCTTCAAATTAACAGAAAGGAGGTTTGAATCGGATACTGGGAAGGAATTCCTGGCTGGGCTGGAATTGCCAGAGCAGCTGTGGCTGCCCCTGGATACCTGGCAGTGCCCAAGGCCAGGTTGGACACTGGGGTTGGAGCAGCCTGGGACAGTGGGAGGTGTCCCTGCCATGGCAGGGGTGGCACTGGGGGGGATTTGGGGTCCCTTTAACCCAAACCATTCTGGAATTCTGTGACTGGAGCTCCAGTAAAGCTGCACTCCACTGTGTCTAAGCTGATTTCACGTCTGTGATGAAGCTGACATCAGAAATCAAGGTGGAAATGTCCTGGCAGCACCCACACCCTGGCAGCACCCACACCCTGCCAGGACCCACACCCTGCCAGGACCCACAGCCTCTCTGCTGCCCCTGAAGTGAGCACTGGCAGCAGGAATTGCTTATCCAGAGCTCTGTCACCCTCTTAAGAAATTTCTTACAGCACAGCAAACAGTTTATGCAGTCCTCTCAGGAGAGAAATCAAAAGCTAAAGGGATAAATGACCAATTAGGCTGCCTCATTTTGGATCTAAAAGCAGGGCCAGCAGTATGTGATGGAAAAGCAAAATGCTCCTTTTTTTCTGGCTGAACATAAACCTGTGCCTCGTCAGAGGCGGTTTTCCTCTCCCCAGCCCGGAGCAGGAGGAGAGGAGCTGCTGGCCGGAGCCCCCCAGCCCCCGGCAGCGTCTCTGGGTGGTTATTTCTGGTTGTTCTGGGGCTTTCTGGAGCAGCTCTGGTGCCTCCCTGCTGCAGCCCAGTGCAGACACGTGTTGCTGGCCTCGGCCAGAGGCACCAGCGAGGTGGGATCGGCTCAAGGGGCGGGCAGGGCAGGCTCTGGGGCCGCGGCCACCCCGGGCAGCAGGGCCAGAGCCCCCAGGGGCTCTGCAGTGACAGGGGCACGGACACACGGGCTGCAAGCCCAGCGAGGGGAGGAGCAGGGCAAGGGAAAGCTGCTCACCCGCAAACACGGCCCCAGCTGTGCACGGAGACGCTGAGCCGTGCTGGGGACAACATCTGGTACCTGCTGACCTTTCCCAAGCTGCGCTCCCTCCCTGGCAAATCACTCTCTCTGCGCTGCCAAAACAGCCGTCAATTAAAAATGCATTACCATGGCTCCATAAAGCACGGCCAAAAATCGCTGCCTGTTCATTCTGCAGATACTCACAGTGTGTGTACAGAGAGTTTTCCACATCAAATACACTAAAAATTTAATTGACCTCACCTGTGAGGAGATACCAGGGAAAACGAGAGGCAGGTTGGGCAATAACATCTCCATCTGCGCAGGGATGCTCGGGGCAGGGACAGCCCCGGCCTGTTCTGAGTGCTGCTGGGGGGTCCCCACGGCGAGCCAGGGGGTTCCTAGGACAGGGGGTACGGGGGGTGCAGGACCCCACAGCATCAGCCCCGCCTGGCAGAGCTGGCCCTGTGCCCTGCCGTGGTGTGAGGGACCCCCAGTCCCACCCAGAGCCCACGGCAGGGACGCTTCCACTGCCCCAGGCTGCTCCAAGTCCCACCTCTGGCACTGCCAGGGCTGCAGGGGCAGCCACAGCTGCTCTGGGCACCCTGTGCCACAGGTGAGCCCAGCAGCCCGAGAGCCAGGCTGTGCCTGAGGCTGGCAGTGAAAACAGGGAGGTTGAAAACCACCCCAGGAGCGTGTCAATGTGAGACTAAATCGCAAGTCTGACATCTTAGCCGGGGATGTTCCATTTTCCAGCCTCTGTCTGGATACACTTGTCACAGTCACGCTCGGGGGGAGGTCAGGGCTCGGCTGGGTCAGGTCTGCAGTGGCACCGGAGTCCCTGGATGTCACAGCGCTCCATCAGGACGCTGCTGTCCCCTCAGTCTGTGCCTAGCGACACACGAGAGGCCACAGAGGGTCCTCAGCCCCTTCTGGGCAGGGCTGGGCTCACCAAAGCCGTGCTCAGGCAGGAACGGGCAGTGCCAGACTCTGGGAAAAGGGGGCTCGGGGGGGACCCTGTGGCTCTGCACAACTCCCTGCCAGGAGGGGACAGCCGGGGGGGTCGGGCTCTGCTCCAGGGAACAGGGACAGGAGGAGAGGGAACGGCCTCGGGCTGGGCCAGGGCAGGCTCAGGGTGGACCCTGGGGAAGTTTGTTCCCTGCCAGGGCACTTGAGGAATCTCTGGCTCAGGAGAGCTCCCAGACACATCCCGAGAGCTCCCGGGGTGCAGGCTGTGCCCGGGGGCCCGGAGGGCTCTGCACCAGAGCCCCGAAATCTCCTGCACCAGCACCATCTGTGCCTCTCCTTGGGACAGGGATCCTCTGTTCTGCCAGGCTTGCTCCCTCTTCAGCTTTTATGTTGCTTTTGTTTTCCACATCAAACTTTTAACAGGGAGAAAACGCAGCCAGGGGGATTTTACAAGGAGCAGCATTCTCACTCAAACACAGCAGAAGCGTCTCTGAGGGACTTGGACAGCTTCCCTACAGAATGGCCCTCGCCAGGGATGGAAATTGGACTCAAATGGGAGATCTGCACCGCACGGGAAGAGTCTGGGCTCGAGCCCCTTGCTCTGAGAGCAGAATGAACCGGAACATTTGGGCAAAACTCCGCAGCGAATGCCAGGAGCGTTAATGCCAGAGGGGGTTTGTCCTTTTCCAGCTGCCTCCACGTAAAAGTGTAAATTGAATTTGCTCCGGGTCCCTGGATACCGCCTCAAACTTAGCAAATATCTGCTGCCTGCCACCTCATCTGTGCTGCTTCGGGAGAGCGGCAAAGCGGCAAAACAACACCGGGATAACTCCGGGATGTGGAACAGTGCTGGGATAACTCCGGGATGTGGAACAGCACCGGGATAACTCTGGGATATCAGAATGTGGCTGAACCGGCTCCTCGCCCTGCCTGACCAGGAAATGGAAAGCAAAGATCAGGGGGCAAAGGGCACCTTTGCAGGTGAATGGTGGCAAGGAGCAGGTGCCCTGTCCCGGCAGGTGAGCAGGGCGGGCTGTCCCTGCCACAGGCGCCTCCGGATCGGGCTGGCAGCGGTGCTCTTGTCCTTCGAGATGGATGGTGGGCATTGATCCATGGGATGAGGGGCTGCTGCTCCCTCTGCCCAGGCCTCACTGCGGTGTCTGTGGTGAGTTCTCTGCAGAGCTCAGCAGCTGCAGGGCCCCAGGAGGCCGGGGAGGAGCAGCCGGGCTGTCTCTGGTGTCCCTGATCAGTGCAGCACAGCAGTCCCTGTGTCACTAAAGGCAGCGGGAAAAAAAGGGAATTCATCCTTACTGGGGGTCCCAAAGCTGGGCTGAAACTCACGGCCCAGAGCCTGAGAAGGGTGAAACGTTGGGGAGCAACGCTGGGAACAGGAACAGCACTGGGAACAGGAACAGCACTGGGAACAGGAACAGCACTGGGAACAGGAACAGCACTGGGAACAGGAACAGCACTGGGAACAGGAACAGCACTGGGAACAGGAACAGCACTGGGAACAGGAACAGCACTGGGAACAGGAACAGCACTGGGAACAGGAACAGCACTGGGAACAGGAACAGGAACAGCACTGGGACAGTGGGAGGTGTCCCTGCCATGGCAGGGGTGGCACTGGAAGGTCTGTAAATCCCTCCCAGCCGAAGCACTGGACGGGGCAGTGACCAAATCCCGTTCCCAGGCAGGCAGGCAGGCAGGCAGGGGTGGCTCCCCTGGCACCCCTGAGTGCCCAGGGCGGGCTGACCCTCACTCCCAGCACAAAGGGGCTCAGGGAAGGGCTGGGCACGGCCCTGGCTCTGGGGACAAGGTGCGGGCGGTCAGAGGCTGCACTCAGGGGTCTCAGAGGGCTTTTCCCCCTTCATGGCTCCGTGGTCCCACACTGCACAGCAGCGCCCGGGGCTGTGGGCGAGTCAGCTCCGCCTTTGTGCGGCCGGAACCCTCAGCACATCCCGGTGTGAGTGAGGTGCGAGTGCCTGAGGAGAGAATTCCTGCAGAAGGGAACAAACAGCCCGTGCCGCGAGTGCCTCGGCACCCGCCTCGGGCTGTGCCCACCTGGAGCCCAGCAGACACCCCTGCCCAGCCCGGGGGTGCTGGGGCACTCGGAGCAGCGCTGCTCATCCTCCCGGGCTGGCCCGGCCGGGATGGAGGCTCTGAGAGGGAGGGAGGGAGGGAGCGTCCCGCTGGGGACCGTGGGGTGGGCAGGGAGTGGGGCTGGGCAGGCTGGCACTGCCCACAGAACCTTCCAGAGGGGGCTCCTGGTCAGGCACCCGGTCCTGCTGAGCCTGGGGATGGATCCCTCAGCTCTGGGGGTCACTGAGGTTACCTGAAACTGGGGTAAGACCCTCAGCTCTGGCAGTCACCGGGGATGAATCCCTCAGATTTGGGGGTCACCGAGGTACCCTGAGCCTGGGGATAAATCCCTCAGATTTGGGAGGCATTCACTGGGGAGAAATCCCTCAGATTTGGGAGTCACTCACTGGAGATAAATCCCTCCTCTCTGGGAGGCACTGGGGATGAATCCCTCAGATTTGGGCGTCACTGAGGTACCCTGCACTAAAGATCCAGCCCAGGACACAGGAACACGGTTGCATAAAAACAACATGGAACATGTATTATAAAAGATACATTCTGAGAGATGCAAAGAAACACGGAGGCATTTTGGAGCACTGCATTGGTGGAGTGGGTCCTTGGGAAAGGAAATGTTCCCATTTCCGTGGAAAAACCTAAATCCGGGCAGATATGTGAGAGGAAGGATGCTTCTGGGAATTTGGGTCCTGTTGAAATATTGTCCCTGATTCACTCTGAAATATTTTGCCTGCAGCTATCCAGAAAAGCACTTTTGCTTACGCTGCCTCACGCCAAGGCTGAGCTAAATCACAATCCTGGCAGAAGTGCTGAGCAGGTCCTTGCTGAGAGCTGCTCAGGCCGTTCACCTGGAGTGCCCTGCAGAAAGATCCTGATTAGATCCAGCGCTTTAAAGGGATTTCTGAGTGCTCAAAATACATCAAGCCTCTGTTGGGCTCAGCAAGAAGAGCCTCACTTAGCACAGTTGCTTGCAGGGCTCTCCGTGGGTCAGGCAGGTGCTCCTGGCACACAGCAGGACAAGGTTCAGCTCCGAGGGCCACCCCAAACTCCAGTGCTTGGCAGAAGACTGGCACAAATGGAGGCTGAAAATTATTTCCCATCTGTGCATAGGTCTGGGCCAATTGGGAGGGAGTTTTTGCACTTCTTGTGGTCTTAAGGATGTTATTTAGTGAAAAGTGTCACTGGGACAGACTGGGAGGGAAAAAAGAGGTGAAAAGTCCCCTGTAGAGGACTATCACCTCTCCGGATAGAACACACAATTTATTGCCTTTTAATCCTTTCATTGCCTTTAATCACTGAGTAATGCGGTATGGTTCACTTCGGGAAACAATTCCAAACTAATTGCCCTATTTGTCTTTGAAATCCAGTTATCACCTTAAACCTAGGCACGGGGATCCTGGTTTGTGCCTTTCCTGGTGTCCTGCAGCAGGACTGAGGGACAGCCCCCGTGGAACGTGTCCGGCAGGACGGGACCTGTGGGCTTGACATTTCCGAGCCTGAATTCCAGCTTGCGACCATTGCCGGCTCCTTTCCCAAGGGAAAGCTGCCAACAGTTTCTCTTTTCAAAACATCTCTCTCCGTTTCTCAGCACAGGCTCAGCAAACAGTGTGCCCTTTGCCAGAACAACTGTCCCAGGGGTTGTTTCCTATTCCTGAACCCATGGAGAGCAGTGTCAGTGCCATGGACCAATAACAGACCTTTTTACACAGCGTGTTCTAAAAGAAACTGTTGGGATTGTAAATAAAGCTTCTTTCTCTGCTGACAGCTCTGTAGAGTCCATCCATTCCGTGTCCTGCCAGCCTCGCCCTGCCCGTGCCCACCCGGGGCTGCAGGGAGGAGCACACGGGGGACAAGCCCCGGGTCCTGGCGGGGCTGAGCCCGTCCGAGCGGGGCCGAGGGGACGGGCTGAGCCCTGCTACCATCGCAGCCTCACCTGTGCCTCCTCCCGCTCCCCCGCTCATCCTCATCCGCTCCTGCTCGCCCGGACCCGCCTTTCATTGCTGCCGGAGCGGGGCACAGAATTCTAGCCGGGCAGAACTGCCTTTCCCGTGCGGAGCTGGCTCTCTGGAAAGCAGCGCTGTTCCAGCCTGGGAAGCGGGGTCTGGCTTAAACTGCGGGGGAAGGACGTGCACAGGTTCCCCTGACCACAGGCGGGCCCTGGCCCTTGTGTCCCCGCAGGCTCCGGTAGCGGCACTGTCACACACAGCCAGAAATGTCTCTGAAATTAAAAGGATTTCCCTGCTAGCCAGCCTGAATCTCCCCTCCTGGAGCACGGGAACCAGAGGAATTGGGGTTTGTGTCAGTGCACAGGATCAAGCCGAAAAGCAGATATTTTAAACTCCTTAATGGTCTTAGATTTTAAGCCCGGTCTTAATCATGTTGAAAACTGCACTTTGCAAAGCATTTATCCCAAAACCTTGCACTGTTCCAGGCTTTGCAGGTTGGCTTGGGGTTTCTTTCAGGTTTTTGGTTTGATTTTGTTTTGTTGGGATTCCTTTTTTCTGTGTAGTCTTCGTTTGTTTTTTAAATGACTTTTTCCCGTTTGTGCCTGTCAGAATGTGTCTGGCAGCAATCAGAAAGAAGAGCAGTGCCTTTCTGCAAGGAATTTCTTTGGATCTACCAGGCTGTGGAAGGCTTTGGAGACTTCAGATGGTGCCATCGGTGCTTTTCCAAAGTGTGCCACTGCTGCAGAGCGTAAGGAATGGATCCCAGCAGCTTTATTTTGCTGTTCTCTGGCTGGACACAGGCAGTCACAGTGCCCTGGACTGGCTGCTCCCGCAAACCTGCTCCAGTCCAGCCCCTGAGCCGGCAGGGAGCAGGGCTGGATCCTGCTGGACGCTCCTGTCCAGCTGTCCTGGCGGGCTCCTGTCCATTCCCTGCACAGCCCCACGGACATTTCTGTGCAGGAAATGTTCACTCTGCGCCCCGGCATCGGCCCGTCCCGGGGAGCTCCTGCTCCTGGGGAACTCCTGCTTCTGCACCCTGTCCCGGGGAGCTCCTGCTCCTGCACCCTGCTACTCATGGAACTCCTGCTCCTGGGAACTCCTGCTCCTGGGGAGCTCATGCTCCTGGGGAGCTCCTGATTCTGCACCCTGTCCCGGGGAGTTCCTGCTCCTGCACCCTGCTCCTCATGGAACTCCTGCTCCTGGGAACTCCTGCTCCTGGGGAGCTCATGCTCCTGGGGAGCTCCTGCTCCTCCACCCTGCTTCTGGGGGAGCTCCTGCTCCTGCACCCTGCTCCTCACAGAACTGCTGCACCCTGCTCCTCATGGAACTGCTGCTCCTGGGGGAGCTCCTGCTCCTTCATCCTCTTCCTCTTGGAACTGCTGCTCCATCCTGCTCCAAACCCCCAAAACCTGCCCCTGCACCCCGGCTCTCTTCTGCCATCCTGGCACCCTGTCCCACACCTGGCGCACACCTGGCGCACACCTGGCACACACCTGGCACACCTGTCCCACACCTGTCCCGTCCCTGTCCAGTTCTGAGCGGGAAGGTTGCAGCCACGCTTCTGCCGCATTTCCCAGCGAATCCCTGGGCTGCACCCACTCCATGCCCGAGCTGTCCCTGATTTACCGTCTGCGAAGATGAACAGGGAGGGGTCTCCAAGAGCTGAAATGCCCTTTAATTGATTCCCTCGGTTAACATCTGGTTCGCACTCCTTATCGAAATTTATTTGGAGAGATGTGTCTGTAAGAAGAGTAGGAAAAAAAAATGGGGAACACCCATTTTTTTACACCTTCAAAACCATGGAAGGGCCAAAGAATTCCAGAATTCCAGAATAATTTCTGTTGGAAAAGCCCTCCCAGCCCAGGCAGTCCCAGCTGTGCCCCATGCCCACCCCGTCCCCAGCCCAGAGCTCCGAGTGCCACCTCCGGGAATTCCTGGGACACCTCCAGGGATGGGCACTGCAACCCTCCCCGGGCCGTCCCAGCCCTGCCGGGGGCTGTGAAATCCCCTCGCAGATTTTTCCTCCGGCACGGCCCGTTCTGCCTGCTCTGCCTCCCCCTTTCCTGCCTTTCCCCTCTCATTCCCTGTTCCCACAGCCGTGCTCAGACCCGCCCCGGGAGCCGCGCTGCAGCCAGCTCGGCACAAATGCCCTTTTAATTTCCACGCGGCTGAAACGCAATCAAGATAAAAGGTTTAATTTTTCAGATGCATTTAGATATCCCGTGGCCGTTGAAGTGCCTCGATCAGCGAGCTGGGCCGGCGCCAGCCCTGCCGAACTTGGCTGCTGCTCAGGCAGAGCTTAGAGAAACACACGGCACTAGTGGCTGATGGGGATACAGCCATAAATCCTCGAAGAAAAGGACAAGGGCAAACAGGAATACAGAGACAGGGGGATGTTTTTAGAAGCCATTTGCAAAATCAGGATTTTTTTTTTTCTCTGCGCTGCTTTAGGGATGAAATGGACAAAGCAGGGTTTAAGCTTCTAAACATTTGTGAATGAGCTTTCCAGACAAGATCAATAGTATCGCTGTGTATTTCCCCAGCATCAGGGATGTGAATTTCCACAGGAAATGTAGCGAAGGGAGGACTCACTCCCGGCAAAACGCCTCAGAGCTTGTGCTGGGGTTCAGAGCCTCGCTGGCAAAGTGCAGCTGTGCTCCAGCTGCTGAAGGGCATTCGGGGTTATTTGGGGGTTTTTACCGTGGATGGGGCTGCTGAGGGGGAGGTTTGCCCTGCTGGGCCCTGTGCCTGCCTGGCCACTGCCCTTGGGGGGCTCAGCATCACACCCAGGGAGGATTTGCATATTTACACGTGTGTTTGTCTCCATGCACCCATGGGTGTTTCCTGGCCCTTAGGAGCACACTGCAGGCAGAGCTCACCCTCTCCCTGTCCATGCACCCATGGGTGTTTCCTGGCCCTTAGGAGCACACTGCAGGCAGAGCTCACCCTCCTCCCCGTCCATACACCATCCATGGGTGTTTCCTGGCCCTTAGGAGCACACTGCAGGCAGAGCTCACCCTCTCCCTGTCCATGCACCCATGGGTGTTTCCTGTCCCTTAGGAGCACACTGAAGGCAGAACTCACCCTCCTCCCCGCAGGCAGAGCCGGGGTCTGTCAGTGCTTTGTGCGAGGCTGCCGGGCTGGGGCTCTGTGTCACAGCCTTTGCTAAAGGCGCTTGAGGGAGACAAACAAAGGCACCAAGGTTCTGGATCCCAGAGGGAGAGGATGCCTGGAAGAGCAGCATCCAAGGCTGCTCCAGGGGCTGCCCAGCCCCGTGCTCACACTCTGGCCGCTGCCCAGTGAGCACTTAGTTGGGCAGTTGAGGAGATTGTTGAAGTGCTCCATCACAAAAATGGCTGGGACTGGAAACTCCTGCATCCTGGATAGTCTCGGTGTCAAAACACTTGAACCTCCCGCGGTGGTTGGTGAGAGCACTCGGGGGCTCTGTGAGGAAACAGCAGCAATAACGCTCTCAAAATCAGAAACCAGAGAGAAACCAAAATAAATGAAAGAGCAAACAGAAACCTGCCCTGGTACACCGGCGAGAGGTTGAAGAAAAACGGGCATTACAGCCTTTTGAAAGGTTCCAGTCTCGGGGGGCCAGGAACCATCCCCGGTGAGCGGAGCTGAAGCCACGCAGCATTTCGGAGCCGTGGGGAGGACAGGGGGCCCCCGTGGCCCCCAGGCTCCCCAGCGGCCTCAGGAGCCCCTGTGGGGAAAGC
This sequence comes from Donacobius atricapilla, assembly GCA_013397315.1. Taxonomy (NCBI): domain Eukaryota; kingdom Metazoa; phylum Chordata; class Aves; order Passeriformes; family Mimidae; genus Donacobius; species Donacobius atricapilla. Next base: position 372,064 of record WBMY01015139.1, read on the forward strand.
AGGTGCTGCAAAGGGCTCCGGAGGGGCAGGTGTGCTCACCTGAGGTGAGCACTGCGGGATGGGGGCCTCTGCAGGGCCAGGCTCCTGCTCCATGTGCTGCGGAGGGTGCATGGGGGCTCCAGCATGGATGGGGGTGAAAAATGCACATTATATATTGGATTTTCGCAAATATTAAAATGAATACTGTGTGTGTTATGTGGAAGTAATGTTGTAGTAATCCTTTTTTTAGTAATGTTGTATTAATAACTTTGAGTAGTGTGTTAAATGTAGTTTTAGGCTATAGCATAATATTAAAATAGAAGCTATATGATGTAAGATACCTTTTTGTGACCAGCACAAGGAATGGATGAGAAAGCCAAGAAATCCTTGGCACAGATAGAACAGCAAGAGTTACTGCCGCCTTATGGGAAAAGACAAACATCAATTCACCTCCCCTTTAGACTTTAGGGAGCCACCAGGGTTAAGGGGAAAAAGTTGACAAAAACCAGAGAAAACCCTCATTTGCAAGGAATTTATTCATCATGTATGAGATATATGAATATGCAACAGGCTATGGCTTTTAAGGGTCAGTCCTTTGTCCCAAGGTGCTCCTGGGGATTAGTGCCCAGGAGCATCCGGACATCCGTAATTCTTTCTTTTTTATTATCCTTTGTTGTCCTAACTCTGATTGTCCAAATTCTCATTGCTCTAATTTTTATTACTGTTTTTATAACTATTTTATTACTATTAAACTTCTAAAATTTTTTAAACAAGTGGTTGGCGTTTTTCACAATGGGGCGCAGCTCCCTGGCCTGGGCTCCCTGCCCTCCCCTACCTCTCCCCTTTCCTCCCTTTTGTGTGGAGCTGAAGGAGAGCAGAGCCTCCCCCTCACCTTTCCTGTTGTGAATAACAACCAGGGATACGCCTGAGCTGTCGTTGTAGGACACGAAATGATGAGACTCCAAATGTTTCCGAAGGTAAAGAGCATAGAGAAGGTTTTATTGTCTAATTCTTGCTACCTTTGATGAGGTGTTCTGATGCAGGCTTAACACGATTGGTGAATAGAGACAACACCTCTCTAATCCCGTTGGTTAAACTGGAGAAACAGAACTAGAAAGGCAAAACATCCCATAGAGAAAACACTGCACTGTCCCTTTGTACAGCTGAGCATCTTCCCCCAAAAGTTCACCTAAAGTTCACCCCAAATCCACCCAAAATTATCCCATCATCCAGTCCAAAAATCCTCCAAATTCACCCCAAAATCTGCCCCCAAATCCCCCAAATTCATCACAAAATACACGTAAAATCCAGCCCCAACATCCTCCAAATTCCACCCAAAATCCAGCCCCAAAATCCATCAGTCACGCAAAAATTCACCCAAAATACACCCAAAATTCGGCCCCAAACCCCCCAACTTCACCCCGAATTCCAGCCCTCAAAATCCCCCAGCTTCACCTCAAAATCCAGCCCCCAGATCCAACCCAAAAATCCCACAAAATCACCCCTAAATCTTCCCCAAGTTCACCACAAAATTCACCCGAAATCCACCTAAAATCCAGCCCCAAAATTCCCCAAATTATCCCCGAAATTCACCTAAAATTCGCCCAAAATGGCACCCCTGGGCAGCCACGTAACCCTGGAGAGCTGTTCCCTGCAAAGGCAGCTCAGGGGGGTCCTGGTCAGCACCTCTGGGTGGGCAGCACCCAGCCTGGGGGACGCCTGCCACCCATCCAGCTCGCCGCAGCCCCTGTCCAGCCTGGCCTCCGGCGCTCCCAGGGATGTGGCAGCACAAGGAGAAAGGGAGGCATGGAGGAAAGAAAGGTTTTTAACAGAGTCCTCTGATCGTTTAACGGCATTTGGACAACAACAGAGCCACAGCCGCCGAATTTCACTGCAAAATTAACTGGGAAATCGAGGAAGGAATGTGTTGTTTCCCACTGAAAAACCAATGTTTGCCGTGACAAAAGCAAACTAAAAACCATAAAGAGTCCCAAGCTTTCATTTCTAGAGGACTTCAGTTCTTACTTTCAAATTCTAATTTTTTTTTTTTGAAGCGAATAATTAGCAGTCCAAACCCTCCTGTAACAGATTTAATACTCAGTAAATATTCAGGTTATATTCAGCAGTTTTGTCTGTGTCCATGTTCTTTGGAAAGGGGATCTGCTGCTTTGGCTGTGCTCTGATAACACAATTAAAATGCCCTAACGATTTCAGCAGACCTAAATATTGCAGCATGGCCACAGTAAATAAAGTTTAGATGATCCTTCTGCGGTTTGCTTTATTATATATATAAAAATATGGATGTGGATGCAGGGAATTCATGCAAATGCTGGCTGTTAAAGGCAGCCAGCTCAGGGAAACTGCAAATCTGTGCTGTAGTAAAACATTACTGTTGGAGAATAAACATAACTAGAAGTTTGATGGAAAAATGGAAAAGTGCTCAGTTTTCACCCAGGAGCTGTTGTAAATACAAATTTCCCTGTAATCCCTGCTCAGCTGGCTCTGGGAGCTGGAATCGTGTCTGCAGCTGATCTGGAGGCTGAGTTTAACTGTTTTACACCCTGCAGAGCACTAGGCTCTAGATATTGGGAAATTCCTTCCTGGAAAGGGCTGTCCAGCCCAGGCACAGCTGCCCAGGGTAGGCGTGGGGGGATTTAAATCCCTGTGGATGTGGCACCTGGGGACATGGACAGTGTGGCCTTAGCAGGGCTGGGGAAGGGCTAGACTCGATCTCAGAGGGCTTTTCCAGCCTAAAAGATTTCATGATTCAAAGTGAACCCAACAGAAACTACTATGAAAAATATCTTTACAAATGAAGTGGCACGATTTAAACACCTCTCCTGGTCCAAAGTTTGATTCATATTAGACAAAGAAGTTTAGGATTTGTAGCAAGAACTGCTCAAACTACTGATAAAAACATGGAGATTTTAACAGGAAAGCATCTGGTTGTCCAAGAGCTGGGAGGTAATGAATGAGAGTTAATGGTTCCAGATCTTGGGCAGTTCAGAGGATGATGGTGTCACAGTCTCACCTCAGGACTGTCCAGACGGAGCTGAGGGACAGCTGCCCCTGGAGATGACTCCCAGCCTGGGCTGCCCGTGGGTGAGTGGAAGGAGAAAGGCAAAACGTCCCTGCAGAAGCCAGGCAAAGTTGGAATTGAGTCTTGGAGGGCTTTCCCCACCCCAGTGACTGTGATTTGAAGTCAGTGGTGTGTAATCAATCTATAGGAAATGTCTGAATGTTTCAGTCAGATCCTAGGAAAGGGAGCGCGTCCCTGGATGATATAGTTCACCTGAAATCTTTGACCAGGCTCCCCCCAAACTGCTGAAGGAAAATGGGTGTAGGAGGAAAGCAAACCCTGTCCAAGGGCAGGGTCAGGTCCTGTGCAGTGCTGGAGGCTGCTGGACCAGGCTGGGAGCACTGGGAGCCAGTGCAGGCCTGGGAGGAGAGGGACAGCGTGGGAGGCAGCAGCAGATTTGCACGAGTCACAAAGCTGCTCTTTGAGTATAAGCCAGAGAGGACCAGAAAGGGTTTCAAAGCTAAGAAAAAGGTAACAAGAAACCCAGTCAATTAACCAGAAAACCAGTTAATGGCAGGGCCAGGGCAGCACTCAGCGACCAGAAGCTTTTAAGCCTTCCTTACACACACCTGAAAGCTCTGCAAACAGCACATTTCTGAGGCCAGGGCGAGAGCCCTGCCTGGCTGGGACTGGCCGTGTTTGCCCATTGCCACGGCTGCCAGCCCTGCGGGGCTGCGGGACAGGGCACCCCGAGGGGCAGGGGGAGATGGGGATCCCCGAGGGGCAGGAACATCCCCGAGGGGCAGGGGGAGATGGGCATCCCAAGGGAGCAGGGGGAGATGGGCATCCCCCAGGCCAGGGGCACCTGGGCACCCCTGAGGGGAAGGAACATCCCAGGGGAGCAGGGGAAGCTGGGCACCCCCGAGGAGGTGCAGGGACCGTCCCCAGTGGGTGTTTCTGTGCAGGGACAGCCCGCAGTGGGTGTTTCTGTCCCAGGACAGCCCGCAGTGGGTGTTTCTGTGCAGGGACAGCCCGCAGTGGGTGTTTCTGTCCCAGGACAGTCCCCAGTGCGTGTTTCTGTGTCACTGTGCTCGCTCTGGGTGTCGGTAGCTCCTGGCCAGGTCCTGGTGCAGGCTGGCTGTGACAGGAGTGTTTGCTGACCCCCCACCTGGGCTGGTGGCCCCAGCCTCGCCCAGGGGCTCTGGTTCCCCAGATCTGCTCCCCCAGCTCTCCCTCCACGGGCACCCAGCTCCTTTCAGCCTGGACTGCCCGGAGGGCAGAGGTGCCAACACCAGCCCCAGGCACACACAGCCCGGCTGTGGCTGAGCTCGGAAATGCCCAACAGCCTCAAACACTCACAGGGCTTGGCCCTCCAGAGAGGGGCTTTGGCTGGACAGGATTATCTAGGAAAGGAGAATCCTCCCCCACTCTTACCATGCAAAACCTGGGCAGTTTAGTGCTCCCTTGTGCCTCCCCACTCTTCTAACGAGTGCATGATTTCACCCTGGCACGGATATTTGTGTGATTTCCAGCCCTCCTGGCTGCAGGTGCTGCCTTTGCTCCTTCCCTGTGGCGGTAGGTCCCACCGTGGCCATGGCACATGGGAGCACAGACCTGTGGGAGCAGGAGCCCTTGGCTGAGCTGGAGGTCGGGGTGTTGGCAGCAGCAGGAGCAGGGCTGCGCTGTGCCCCTGCTCCCGCAGGGCCCGCTGGGCCCCGGGCTGCTCCGGCCAGACACACAGGGAGCAGCAGCCAGGAAACGACAAATAAAGGCTGTCCTCCCACCACGGCTGGAGTTAGCTCCTGGCAGCGCTGTGCTCTAACATGTCCTGACATTCTTTGCTGGAACACCCTTCTGGACACAGGGAAGGTGGGTTCCTCACCAGGAATAGACCAAGGTCAGCAGAAGACCTGGAGACATCCCTGCTGTCCCTTGCCACCAGGATTTCACCACCAACAGAATAAAACCAACCCCCTTGGTCCCATTCCTGCCCTCCCCAAAGCTCTGAGGTGCAGAGGGTTGGTCCTGTTCCTGCTGTCCCCAGAGCTCTGAGGTGCAGAGGGTTGGTCCCCTTGGTCCCATTCCTGCTCTCCCCAGAGCTCTGAGGTGCAGAGGGTTGGTCCCCTTGGTCCCGTTCCTGCTCTCCCTAGGGCTCTGAGGTTCCCTCCAGGGACAGGGGTGAGTGGTGTGGGACTGCTGAGGGCACGTGGCCCACAGGAGAGCCCTGGCAGAGAACTCCTGAGGGCTTCACAGCACCTGCACACAGAGAGGCTTTTCCCTGGGCTTTATTTCCTTCACTTTCTCCTTGCCCTTCGAGCCCTGGGCCCTCTCTGCTCCATGTTCTCAGCAGTGTGTGGCACCAGCATTGCTTTGTGCTTCCCATGAGGGATGAGCGCTGCAAAATCTGCCAGAGGCAGCCAGGTGAGGGCACAGCTCTGTGTGCCCAGGTGAGGACACAGCTCTGTGTGTCCAGGTGAGGACACAGTTCTGTGTGCCCAGGTGAGAACAGAACATCCTGTGCCCAGGTAGGTGGTGTTCCTTGTTTTTCCTTTCCCAGGTAGGGCAAGGATGGGGCCAGGAAATGGATTTTCCTCCTCTGAAGGCTTGTCATGATGATCCTGTCACACTGCGGTCTTTCTCTGATACTTTTATATTTTGAGCTTTACAGATTTATTCTGTCAGGCGTTTTATTCAGCTCCAAATTATTCTTTTCCGGTTCTTTTCTGCGGCATCCCAATTTTCCCATTTCATTTCCAGCAGATGTTTGCCCTGGGCATGGCACAGCTCCCGCTGGTGCCGTACACCCCTTCAGACACTGCTGGCAATTCCATGGGCAATTCCCACTCCAGCTGGAGTCTCCCCAAGGTTCACAGGAGCTCTCCCATGGCAGGGACATTTCCACTGTCCCAGGCTGCTCCAAGCCCTGGCTTGGAGCACTGCCAGGGGTGCAGGGGCAGCCACAGCTGCTCTGGGCACCCCGTGCCAGGGCCTGCCCACCTTCCCAGCCAGGAATTCCTCCCCAGTCTCCCGTCCATCCCTGCTCCCTCTCAGTTTGAGGCACAGCTTTCAGAGCACTTCCATCACGGCTGGCTTTGGTGCCGCTGGCGCTCCAAGCCCCTGGCTGTCCCCAGCTGGTTACGCCCCTGAGGGCTCCTCCGTGGGGCAGTGCCAGGATTTGTGATTCCCTGGCTCTGGAGAGTTCCATGACCAAACAATCTTCACCCAGGCAAGAGCTGCCAAGAGGCTCTTCCTCCGCACACTGGGAGTGCTGGGGCAGGAGCTGGCTCACAGGACCAGAGAACAGAACCCCAGGGTCCCTGAGGTGGGAAAAGCCCTCCCAGCCCATCCAGTCCCAGCTGTGCCCGACGTCCCCAGCCCAGAGCCCTGAGTGCCACATCCAGGCATTTCTTGGGGATTCCTCCAGGGATGGGCGCTCCAAACCCCCTTGGGCAGCTTGAGGCCATGTCCTCTTGTCCTGTTCCCAGCAGGGAAGTGCACAGGAACATGGGAATACCTTGTACTGCCAGCTTTGGAAGGGGACAGCGCATCCTGCCCACCTGGCACCTGGCTGTGGTGTCAGGTACTCCCGGGACACTGCACTGTCCTGGAACACTGGGAACTCCTCAGAATGGGAGAAGGAGCTACTGCAGTAACAGGGAACAAGGTCCTTTGAATGTCAGTTTAAAGCCAGGAGGTGTTGCCAGCTCCGTCCTTTCAAGGGCAGGAAATCCAGAACTGATCTCATTTTTGCAGAGAATGTGTTTGCAGGGATGTGTCCCGTGTTCCTCCAGCCCATCCCGGCTGCAGGTCCTCCTGCTGCTGGAAATTTTCCTCTCTATGTGATCGTCTTCAAGGGGAGGGGAGTGAGAATATCTTCAATGACAAAACGCTTCTCGTGTCCTACAAAGCGCCAGCCTGACACATCCAGCGTCCTCGCTCCCGGGAGAGGGCTGGGTCATAAATAATGCAGGAGAAGGAGCTGACTGTGCACTGCTTCGTGCCGTGGCTCTGGGAATCCAGGGGGGGCAGGCGGCCAGGAACGGGGGCTTGGGATTCATCCAGGGACTTGGGATTCANGGCGGCATCCGGGGCAGGGGCTCGGAGGGAAGCTCGGGGGTGGCTCCACGTGGGCTATAAATCACTCAGCACCCGGGCACTGAGGCCCCCAGATGGCCAGTGCACGTTCTTGGGAAAGTGGATTTTTCACGCTTAGGAACAGCAGAGAAAAGATTCAATTAAGCGGTTTCTGGGAAGCCCTTGGAATGTCTATTTCTGGGCAGTTGAGTCAATTATCAGTCAAATAGAAAATTATTTCTCTCCGATGAAAGCAGAAGGAAATAGATCCTGGTTTTAGGCTGTCTGTAGAACACATTTTCATTCCAGAGTGCATTACAGCACATTTGAGTTACACATGTCTGTGTGGAAAACTGCACATCCTGCTCATTATACTCATTAAAAATTAGGTATTTAAAGTTAAAAAACCAGAGATCACTCACGAGGCATAAAAGTCTGCAAACAAATGCACATCAAAGTTATCGATTCAGAAGAGAGCACGGCAATGAGAGCCGAAGAGATGAGTCTCGTTATCCCGAGGAGGGCGTGAGCTTTATGAAATAATCACCCATCATGATTTGAGATCGTATAGAGCAGAGTGCAGCACAACAGACTGAACAGCATTTCTAATCATTCAGCTGCAATTAGAGGGAAATAAATACTGCTCAGTTAGGCTTCATACCCAATTACTTGCCTAGAGACTCTTTCCTGTTTGGTCAAGAGAAACCACAGGTAATAAATCTGGATTATTAAAGAGTTGTTAATTTGGCAGTTGCGCACAGTAGCACAGGTGGATGGCTGTGGTGGGATCAGAGCAGATATTGGGAAGGAATTCTTCCCTGGCAGGCCCTGGCACAGGTGCCCAGAGCAGCTGTGGCTGCCCCTGGATCCCTGGCAGTGCCCAAGGCCAGGTTGGACATTGGGCTTGGAGCAGCCTGGGACAGTGGGAGGTGTCCCTGCCATGGCAGGGGTGGTACTGGGGGGGGTTTAAGCTCCTTTTGAGCCCAATCCATTCTGGGATTCCACATCGCACAAAATGCAATAAAAAATGTCATTGGCCATGAAGAGAAAATTCATCCCAGCGTTCTGACACTTGAAAAGACAGCAATTTCCTCACGCAAATGAAGAACTTGGCAATGTGGTGAGGTGCCTACAGCAGCCCTCGAGCTGCGACCTGTCCCTGAGAAAGGAGCCCTTCCTGAAGGAGCCCCAGGGAAACTGCGAATTCCTGAGCTCAGAGATCGGCCCCAGGCCGGGGAGGGACCAAGACCAGTCCCCCGGCTCCAGTGAGGCAAGAGGCAACTGCACATTGCTCAGAGCCCTGCAGCGCCTGCGGGAGGCTGCGGGTGGGGACAGGGCTGTGGGTGGGGATGAGGCTGAGGATGGAGGTGAGGCTGAGGACAAAGGTGAGGCTGAGGATGGAGGTGAGGCTGAGGACAAAGGTGAGGCTGAGGACGAAGGTGAGGCTGGGATGGAGGTGAGGCTGAGGACGAAGGTGAAGCTGTGGGTGGAGAGGAGGCTGAGGATGGAGGTGAGGCTGGGGATTGAGGTGAGGCTGGGATGGGGA
>WBMY01015139.1:381116-392905 GCA_013397315.1 Donacobius atricapilla
GGAAGGAGAAGAAGGGAAGGGGTGGGAGGAAGGAGAAGAAGGGAAGGAGAAGGGAAGGGGTGAGAGGAATGAGAAGAAGGGAATGAGAAGAAGGGAAGGGGTGAGAGGAAGGAGAAGAAAGGAAGGGGTGAGAAGAAGAAAAAGATAGGATGGGGTGAGAGGAAGGAGAAAGGGAGGGGTGAGAGGAAGGAAAATAAGGACAAGAAAGGAAGGAGAAGAAAGGAATGAGAAGAAAGGAAGGGGTGAGAGGAAGGAGAAGAAAGGAAGGGGGGAGAGGAAGGAGAAGAAGGGAAGGAGAAGGAGGGAAGGGGTGGGAGGAAGGAGAAGCAGGGAAGGGGTGGGAGGAGGGAGCCGCGGTGGGGAGGCCCGGGCCGGGCACCCTGCGGGTGGGCCAGCAGCCCCAGCTGTCCCCGCTCCGGGCAGTGCCAGCCCANGAAGAAGGGAAGGGGTGAGAGGAAGGAGAAGAAGGGAAGGAGAAGAAGGGAAGGGGTGGGAGGAAGGAGAAGAAGGGAAGGAGAAGAAGGGAAGGGGTGAGAGGAAGGAGAAGCAGGGAAGGGGTGGGAGGAGGGAGCCGCGGTGGGGAGGCCCGGGCCGGGCACCCTGCGGGTGGGCCAGCAGCCCCAGCTGTCCCCGCTCCGGGCAGTGCCAGCCCAGCTCCTGCCCTGCCGCACACACGGGCACTGCTCTGTTAACCCCTGCGGTGCCGAGCCCCGGGGCAGGCACAGGGGGCCGGGTCAGTCGCAGCTGCTCAGCTGGAGGAGCCCCAAGGCAGCGGGTGCTGAGCGTGCTGCTGATTAAAATGCTGCAGACGAGATCCTGGGGCTGCTAAAACACCTTGTGTTGGACAGCACTGGGCACAATGCAGCCGCCATTCCTGTTACCTCCTTTTTATTGTGTGTCTGATTAAAAGGCAGTTATGCTGAAATGTTTTTATTGTTTCTGTGAGTACACTGAGTATTCTTCCTTTATAATCCCTCAACAGGTACAATTTTAAATATCTCCTTAGAAAAGGAGGTTGAATCGATGTGATTTTGGGTGAATCTGAGCCGAAAATGTGGCAGTGGAAGGTCAGATAAATCATCACATGAGCCCTGTAGAATGGGCTGGGTTAAATCCCCCCCAGTGCCAGCCCTGCCATGGCAGGGACACCTCCCACTGTCCCAGGCTGCCCCAAGCCCAGTGTCCAACCTGGCCTTGGGCACTGCCAGGGATCCAGGGGCAGCCACAGCTGCTCTGGCAATTCCAGCCCAGCCAGGAATTCCCCATTCCCAGTCTCCCATCCATCCCTGCCCTCTGGCAGTGGGAAGCCATTCCCTGTGTCCTGTCCCTCCCTGCCTTGTCCCCAATCCATCCCCAGCTCTCCTGGAGCCCCTTCAGGCCCTGGCAGGGGATAATTTATGGGAAAGCCGGGGCACTGGGCTGCTCCCTCCCCAGGACTTCCCTGGGCAAGCACAAGGAGCAGCAGCAGCTCTCAGGGGTTTGGGTGCCAGCCCTGGCTTTGGGTGGGGGCTGCAGCTCTCCCCTGTGCCCAAATCCCCCCCGAGAGCTGCCTCAATGCCCCGGGCAGGACCCAAACAGGAGCAGCCCCACGGGGCAGTGCCGGTGGGGAATCCCAGGGGGAATATCACCCCACACTGCCAGGACTGAGAGTTAGCAAGGTTCTCTCATTGGAGGAGCTCAGCATCGCATTTTCCACCCTCTGAGCGGGTAATGGGCATTCCACAGCTAATCACGAAGGGATGGCACCCTTTAAATATGATTTCCATTGAAAGCAACGCATCCACAGGTGGAATTGCCCCTCCCGAAAAAACCTGCTCTTTGACAGAGGAAGGAGTGCAGAGCTCCAGCCGGTGACAGCTCAGGGACACCCTGGGGGTTGGGCAGGGATCAGCATTCCCGCAGGGAGGGGGAGCCTGCTGAACCCCACACTTCCACGGCCCCTCCGTCCCCAGGGCAGCCTGATGGAGCCCAGAGCGCAGAGCCAGCCAGGCTGGGGGTGCCCCTCAGCCCGTCCAGCTGAACCCCACAGCCCCCCCGAGCCACATTCCCAGTGCCCCATGGGCCAGAATTCCTCCTTTGGGTTCGTCTGTGTGAAAAATGCATATGATATGATTGGCTTTTGGCGGATATTAAAATGAATGCTATATGTGTTATGTTTGAAAGTAATGTTGTATTAATATTTTTTTTAGTAATGTATTAATCAGTGTGATTTAGGTTATAGTAGAATGTTAAACTAGAAGCTATGTGATACTTTTTTTTCTAACCAGCACAAAGAGTGGATGATTCCTTGCACAGAGATAACAGCAGGAGTTACTGCTTCCTTATCAAGCAGAAACAAACACCATGACACCTTCTTCCAGACTTGGTGGAGCTATAAACAAAATAAAGGAAGAAGTTGACAAAAACCAGATAAGAACTCAAGCTGGCAAGGAACTCATGTGTCACATATGAATATGCAACAGGCTATTACTTTTAAGGGCCATCCTTTGTCTTCAAGGTGTGTTCCTAGCTGACTGGAATTTAGGACACCCAGACATCTGTAATTTTTTTGTTTGTTTTTATTGTCTTTTTATTATCCTGACTCTGATTGTCCAAAATTTCTATTGTTTTAATTTTTATTATTGTTCCTATAATTATTTTATTAAACTCCTAAATTCTTTTGACAAGTGGTTGGCGTTTTTCACACCTGGTTGTGGCTCGCACGGACAAGGCTGCGCTGTGAAGGAAGGACTGTGCTGTGAACCTCACTGTGGTAGGGTTGATGCAGAAATAACACAGAAGGGGAAATGATCAGCAGGTGAGGAGCCTGCAGTGCCTCATCCTGCCGGTCTCATTCCCCCCTCCCTCCCTCCTGTGCAGCGCCATTCTGTTCTCCCAGCCACCCTGGCAAACACAAGCACCTGAAGCAAGGAGTGACCCATTTTCCTGGTTACCTGCAGGTCCCTGGCTCCAAGGATGCAGGAATGAGGATGGAAGAGCCCACAGAGCTGGATTGTCATGCCAGGAGCCCCAGTGGATCCAAAGTGGGATTGGTGCTGCCCTCCTGCCCTCGGGCTCGCTGCCCCTCTGTGCTGGGGCTGGTGCCAGGGGAGCCCGGGGTGCCCAAACTGGGTGGGACGGGGCTCATCTCAGCTCCCTGGGCCGAGCTGGGTGTGCCAGAGCCAGCAGGAGGAGGAGAGGGTGGAATGGGGGGCAGGAATGCCAGGCAGAGGCAGGGACACCGTGGATTGCCTGGGAAATGAGCCCTACCCAGCTCTGGGAGCTGAGCCTCGTTTGGGCCGAGTTTGTGAGCCCCGCTAGCCCAGGTCCTGCTCCGCCAGGGCAGCCCAGCATCCAGGAATCCCCTGCATCCTTTACAGGCACAGACCGAGGAAAACAGGGTGCTTGCTCACGCTGGGTAGGGTTTCAGTCTTGCCAGTGATCGGTCACTGAATTTGGGGCTTGGAAGCTTTCCTGGCCTCATTCCAGTGAATCCCTGCCACATGGCAGCTGCACAGAACCCCTCTACGTCCCGAGAATGGAGCAGAACAGCAGCCACGGCTTGGAAAAGCACTTGATGGATTCAGCTCAGCCCCCGGCTGTGAGTTTAACACCAGGATGGTTCACAAAACGCTGGAGCTGAACTAACCCTTAAAGCTGGAAAGGAGCAAATGTTCCCCTGCAGTGCACGCCCCCAGCCCCAGGCTGTCCCTGCTCAGAGCCAGGCCTTCCCTGAGTGCTCCAGGTGCCAAGGGAAAACCCATTCCCTGGGGATCAAAGCCCTCACCCGAGCCCAGCCAGGACTCCGGGGGCCGGGAGGTGGAGGGGCTCTCATGAAATTATCCCACAGCTCTATCCCATATCTCTGTCCCAGGGCTCTATCCCACAGCTTTATCCCACAGCTCTGTCTCATATCTCTATCCCATGTCTCTGTCCCACAGCTCTATCCCACAGCACCTTTCAGGAAACGTGGTTGGTTACAGTCCAGCGCTTCATGGACATCCTTTACCTAGTTCTTGCAGCCTTGCTATTCTGTTTCTCAGCCTTTTCTGTTTTATTTTAGAACCGTTTATGTCTTAGTAACTTGGATGAATTCCAGAGGGTTCTATAAGAATGACCAAAGATGTCTGGCTGGAGCACACTGCGGCCTAAGCTGTTCAACTGCTTTGCTACAGAGAGGGCACGGCCCCAGGCTGGGCCAGGGGGTCAGGGTGGGCACTGAGGAAATCCCTTCCTGGAAAGGGCTGTCCAGGCCTGGCACGGCTGCCAGGGCAGGGCTGGAGTGCCCATCCCTTGTTAGACACACAAACACACACACACTTTGTCTGGTGAGAAGGCATGAACTGTTTATTACAAAATCTGACTTTTATAGTATTTCTACAAAGGCCAGGGACTGGGGGAGAAGGTTGACACCTCTCCCCATCCCATTGGTCAGGACAACTGTCCATCAGCTGTCCATATCTCTAAAACAAGAATGTAAACTACCTTGAATTAAGGAAAACATTGCTTCTATTTATAACACCCGTGTGTGAGAACTACATAAGAACTATGAACTGAGACACAAGAACTATGAAACTGTGAGACACACAGAAGGCTGAAAAATCAGGGCGACATCCCTGGGAGGAATGAAAAGCCCTGTGGCACTTGGGGACAGGGGTCAAGGCTCAGGGTCACTGCCTGGCCCCAGGGCACCCCCAGGCGCTGAGGGCTGCCCCTCACACCTCCAGTGCGGCTCACCCCTGGGGACCCCTGTGAGCTGGCTGTGACTGAGTGGCTCTGACAGGCCAGGGAGACCAGCAGGACCCTTTGGAAGATGGCCCTGATGTGGCAAGAGGTGGGGAGAGGCAGCTGGGAGCTCCATCAGAGCTCACCTGGGCTCCGAGGGTGGCGAGCACGGCCCTGCTCCAGCAGCGCTGTGACTCCCAGCACAGCACTGATCTCACCTGCAATTGAATATTTATTCAGAACCATGCCCAATAAAGCATTTATAGGCCTCTAAAAGAAGCTAAATCGTCTCAAGACAAGGTAAACCCTTGGTGTTTAATAACCTGTATTATAATAAGTATCTGCTCTGAAAAATAAGGAAGGGAAATGGAAGGCTTTGGAGCAGAGCAATCATTCACCTGCTGCAAATTGGTTTGCAAGACACTTTAATAAATCACCAAATGATCGCAGCTGCTGACCAGCGCCCAGCAGCCTGGGGAGGCAGGGCTGGACCTGCCAGGCCCCTACAGCAGGGGGTTTAAAGCAGGCACAGGGACGCCTTTCCTCAGCACCTCCAGTATGGAACCTGCCTTCCTGTGAAGGACAGGCCAAGACAGGGAGCACAACCCAGCTGGGTTCCAAGGGGACCAGAAAAGGCATTTCCTCTCCTGCCCCAGCCCAGGCAGGGCAGCTGCCTTTTCCCAACACGGATATTTGCTCTGGAATGTCGCCCTGATTTTTTCAGCCTTCTCTTCTGTTTCAGTTTCATGTTTTGGGTTCTTTCTCACGTTCTGGTCTGTAAACACAGCCAATGTTACTGTACAGTTTCAAGGTAGTTTTCATTCCTGTTCTTAGAGATACAGACAGCTGATGGACAGTTGTCTTGACCAATGGGCTGGGAAGAGGTGTCAACCTTCCCCCCCAGTCCCTGGCCTTTGTAGAAATACTATATAATGGAGTCAGACTTTCAAATGAAGTAGAATTTTAGTTCATGCCTTCTGATCAAAGTGTGAGTGTGTGTTTGTGCGTGTGTGACGAACTGCGTCACTGGAAAGGATTTCTTTGGCAGCTGCTTGGACAGCCGAGGGGACAGTGCTCTGCCTGGGGGAGCTGCAGCAGGATCCTGCAGGGTGGGGATGCCCCGGGGCAGAGGGGTTTGGACAATGTCCTGAACGACGCTGAAGCTTTTGGTCAGGCCCAGAGGGATCAGGCAGTGGGGCTGGGGGAGCTCTGCTGGTGCTGAAAGATTCTCTCCTACACAAGGAACAGGGAATCAAGCTCTGTAAATTGTATTTACATAATATAAATGTATATATTATAAGGGGATATATCTAAAGGTGGATGCTGTAAGGGACTGTGGTTTCTCCAGGAGGGGAGCAGAGTCCCCACAGAACATCCTGGAGCCTCGGATGGGCCCCAGAAGCTGCAGAACCTCCTGCAAGTGGAGGGAGTCAGGGAGAAAAGCCCCAGGTGAGCAAGGAGCCCCAGGAGCTGAGGGTGAATGGTTGAACACTGAACAGATTGTCCCAGAAATGAACCAGGAAGGGAATAACTCAAAGCCAGGGGAACAATCCTAAAGGAGGGATTGAGGAAAATCAAGAGATTCTTTTCCTGTGTGATAATGGGCAAAACAAAACAACAGAAACAACAAACAAACAAACAACCCCCCCAACAAACAATTAAACAACAAACCAACCGAACAAAAAACCAAACCAAAACCCCCAAATTCCCCCAAATAAACGAGCAAACATAAAAAATATCAGTGTTTCCCAAACACAGTGCTGCCCAAACCAGGAATATGACAGCTCTGGAGAGCAGGGAATGAAAACAGAATTTCTTGGAAGCTGGAAACAATCCCTTGGCAGTGCTGGTTCGTAGGGGGCTGCTCTCATCCTGTGTTGTGCTGTGCTGCTTTGCTCTGGATTTTCCTGTGCCTCTCCAGAGGAGCCGGGCTCTCTGAAGGAGCCGGCGTTTCACCTGCCGGGCTGTGCCTGACATCTTGCAGCCCCGTCCTTCCGTAATCCCATTAAAATGGATGGATTGTTTAGAAATGTGTAAGGGAGGGTAATTAGCTCATTCTAGCCGTGTAAGTACAGCCTCTCACTACACAGCGTCAGCGGCAACAGGGACGGGAAACACTTGAAAACGCGAGGAAAAGATGACAAACAAAGCCCGAGCACAAATCAGGAGGAAATTTGCTTTGTGCCAATCATGTTTTCCTGTAACAGTGAGCCGAGGCTGGTCAGATTTAGGAAAATCTCTCTTCCACACTGTCACACCGTTCCTCGTTCTTCCAGAGCAATGCTCCTGGCTCCTGGGAGAACTTTCTGGGCTGCTCCCCTCCAGGTGTGCCAGCAATTTCCTCTCTGCCAGCTACAGCCTGAACTCTGGGCTGGAGAAAGGATTTATCCACCCAGCAGCAGCTTCTGGGGTGAAGGCATCCGGGTTTTCATGGAATAAAACGTTTTCCATGCCCAGGGAGAAATAAACCGCTGAGTAATAAGCATAATTTGGGGCTGGGATTTTGAGGGTTTTGATGAGGTTTTTTTTTCTTTGCTTTTTTGGTAGTTTTGTTTTGGCAACTTTTGCTTTACAAATTGGCGAATTGTTACGGTGCAGCAAGTTCCAGTCCTCCAGTGACAATGGAACTTCCAGGTGAGCTCAGCCACTCTTCTGCACCTCCAAGAGAAACTCCACTGCCTGTGTGAGAAAGCTCAAACCACCCAAAACGCGCGCTGGTAGTGCCTGATGCCAGATCTTTGTGTAGAACACCGCGGGTGTGAGCCCTGAGGGGAAATAGAAACGCAAAAATGATTGAACAAAGACAAAATTCAAAGCAGAAGTTGTTGATGTCCAGCCTGCACTTGCCCCAGTCCCAGGGAGCAGCTGGGTGCAGGGGATGTGCAGCACCCGGGGGGATGCAGCTCAGGGTCACACTGCTGGTTCATTCCGGGACACTGAGGAATGCAGGGAGCAAAACGATCCCTGGAATGACGGGGCTGAGCGGACACGGTCACACAGAATTCCCTGGGGGATGGCTGCTCCCTCCTGGCTCACAGAAAGGATTTTCTCTGCCCGCAGTGTGGGAGCTGCTGCGGCTCACGGCGGGGCCGGAGGAAGAGCAGCATTCCTCTGGGAATGTGCCCATGGAGCCGGGAGTGAGCCCGTGGAGCTGGGAGTGAGCCCATGGAGCTGGGAGTGATCCCACGGAGCCGGGAATGTGCTCATGGAGCTGGGAGTGAGCCCATGGAGCCGGGAATGTGCGCATGGAGCCGGGAATGAGCCCATGGAGCCGGGAATGAGCCCATGGAGCTGGGAGTGAGCCCATGGAGCTGGGAATGTGCCCATGGAGCCGGGAATGTGCCCATGGAGCCAGGAATGAGCCCATGGAGCTGGGAGTGAGCCCATGGAGCCTGGAATGTNCTGGAATGTGCACTCAGCAGTCAGGACCAGGACCAGGACCAGGACCGCGCTCAGCAGTCCGAGCTTGCTGATGCACTGAGGAACAGCCGCAGGGGATTTGGGGTCACTGCATCCCAAGCTGTGTCCCATTATTATGGAAAATCAATGAGGGAGGAGACTCAGCCACAAAGGGGCCCTGGAAAAACCACCAGGTAACCCTTTTCTTGGAGAATTTGGGGCATTGTCTCTGTTATTCTTCTTGCTCCGATCTACTTCCATACNACCAGGTAACCCTTTTCTTGGAGAATTTGGGGCATTGTCTCATGTTATTCTTCTTGCTCCGATCTACTTCCATACTAAAAACCCAAAACGGCAATTTTTCACCCTGTGACAAATGAAACTAACTCTATTTTAAATATTTATTATTTCTTAACTCATCTATAAGTGTTGGAAGTTTTTCCCATGGACTGAGGTCAAAGATTGTGCTTTCCTGGGGTCTCTGCCAGGCTCTCTGCCAGGGTCTCAGACCCCCCAGGGCAGTTTGAGGTATTTTCCACCTGCCCCGGACTCCAACAGGCAGCGAGCAGGCAGCGCTTACCTGAGCGTGTGCTGATAGAAATGTCGGGTTTTTCTCGTCCTCTTGACTTTGGAATAGCTCTGTCTGTGGGCTGCATCCGTGTGTGATATGGCTGAGAGGCAAAAATAGCTCTGGAGAGGCTTTGGAGGAGCCTTCAGGGAGACAGAGCCGGTTTGGCGTTGATTGCAGCTGTAGAATCCCAATAAACAATTTTCTTAATAAAGAGACTGGTCCTGGAGTCCTGTAATTACTGAGCTCCCAGCGAGTGGAGTGCCCTGGCTCTGTAATCCCTCTCAGCTCCTCACCGTGTGTGTGAATCACCCTCTCCCTGTGCCGCTCTGCCTCCTCCCCAGCACTGTCACCTGGAAAGTGAAAAGTGTCACCTGCCCAGGCTGCGCCGTGCCCGGGAGCCCTGTGCAATCCCGCTGATGGAACCCTGGGGTCTGAACGCTAAAAAACCCTGAAAATGAGACAGGCGAGCTGACACAGGCGACTGAGTCATTGTGCTCCTGAACGCAGCGCAGTGGGGTGAGAGGCTTCCTGCTGAAACGTGAAACAGCCCCCCTGTGCCCACTGAGAGTTATCTGGGGGGAAAACCAGCAGCACAGCCCTTTGGGAGTTGTTCTATTGCCTTCCCTGGCACAGGGTGCCCAGAGCAGCTGTGGCTGCCCCTGGATCCCTGGCAGTGCCCAAGGCCAGGCTGGACACTGGGCTTGGAGCAGCCTGGGACAGTGGGAGGTGTCCCTGCCATGGCAGGGGGGGGCACTGGGATGGGTTTATTGCTCCTTCCATCCCAGTTCCGGGATTCTATTTATTTTTTTTCCTTCTGGAACCTGTAAGGTTGGGGTTCCTTGAAAGCTAAACACGTGATTTGTCACTTCTGTGGCTGCTGGCAGCGGCCCAGGCCTCTTCTCTGGCTGTTTGTGCAGCTCGTGCTGAGCCTGTGGCTTCTGCACCCACAGAACAGCTCGGGGTGGGCTCTGCAGTCCCAGGTGTGGTCCCTGCGTGTGAGGCATGATTTAGAATAAATTCATGCTAAGGACTAAAACTACAGTTATCTTTTCATGGAAACCGAGTAATGGGAAAGAGCAAAATGCACCAGGTGATAAGAGGAAAGGTGTTCACTACCAGGGATGAATTCCTGTCTCAAAAGGAGGGTATTCTGGAGGATTATTTCGTCTGGTAAAACACCAGCAATAAGCATATTCGTCACCAGAAGAAGATATTCAAGAGGATTATCATCTAACAAGATTCCAGTGATAGGGGTATTCCAAGAAAACTCTTTGTCAGGAGTGACCACAAGAAAGGACATGCACTAATATGTGAAAAAGGACAAGATCAGTGAGGGGAAGCAGGAAGACCCCCTCCCGGTATCCCACAAAGTCTGAAAATAGTACAAAAAGACCCTGTGAGGACAGTATTTTGTGAACTACAGGGGTACGGAGCGGTCCCAACCCGGTTCACCCGGCACCGATCACCCGGCTCGGCGCTGTTTTGCTTGTGGCTTTTTCCAGTTTTACTTTGATTGTTTAATAAATTCTTTTAACCATTAAATTGGCTGATTAATTTATAACGCTGCAGATGGGAATAGATTCAGGCTCCCCATCTCTCAGAAAAGAGGAGACCCAGGCTGGAGAGGACATGGATTCCAAGCCCCAGAAGGAGCAGGGAATGAGCTGGAGTTTTCTCTAAACCCCTGGCTTGTCCTTGTGCACAGCAATCCTGCGGTGCCTCAGTTTGCCCTGTGGGCAGCTCAGCAGCTCCGCTCTGGCTGAGGGGGGTTTCTGTAGCCCCTCGTGTCCCGCCCTGCCTGGCTCCACACCCCGCTCCTGTTCACAGGTCCTGTCTGCCGACAAAGGGCAGGGCGAAGAACGAGGCTTGCTTTCTTGGCAAAATGCAAAAAGTCTAATAAAAAGACAAATAGGAGATGGAAATAAAGCAAAGGGTTAAATGGCCGGGTGCTTGGCACTCAGCCAAGAGCGCACCTACTGTTTTGGAGAAATTCTTTAAATACTTTTTCTATTACATCAGCTTGTTCCATATTTATATATTATTATGCATATTTATATTTTTCTAAGAATGTTTAGCATGGCCTGTCTTTGGGCTGGCCTTTTTAGAGCATGTGCATTTCTTGGCTGTGGTTTTTTATTATTTTATTATTACTATTATTTATTATTACTTTTATTTTTACTTTGGGCTGTGGTCTATACTTTCTTTAGACAGCAGATGCTGATAGTTGGCATATTGATAGCAGGGTCTTTATCACATGTCCCCTGGATGTTATCCTGATTAAATGGACAGTTCATTCATGACTGTATCAGCTACCACTACTAACATGTCTAAGTTTTTTTTAGCAGCAGAAATAAAAATCAAAGTTATTTTAACATTATATGTGTAGCATTCATTGTAATATTTGCGAAAAGCCAACTTTATAACATGTATTTACAGCAGCAGTGTCAGAGGAGCTGGGCATTGTTTCCTTGTTCCCCAGGTCCCTGCAGCAGCCAGGGAATGATGGCATTTCCTGGGGTTCAGCATGGGTTGCTCCAGGGCACAATCCCAGCATGGTTTGTGTTATAAATGAATCAGCCAATTTAATGGTTAAAAGAATTTATTAAACAACCAAAGTAAAATTGGAAAAAGCCACAAGCAAAACAGTGCCGAGCAGAGCGATGGGTGCTGGGTGAACCGGGTTGGGACCGCTCCGTACCCCTGTAGTTCACAAAATACTGACCTCACAGGGTCTTTTTTATCCTATTTTCAGACTTTGTGGGATACCGGGGGGGTCTTCCTTCTTCCTCTGCTGATCTTGTCCTTTTTCACATATTCATGCATGTTCTTTCTTGTGGCCGCTCTGGACAAAGAATTTCCCAGAATACCCCTATCGCTGGAATCCTGTTAGACAATAATCCTCTTGAATATCTTCTTCTGGTGACAAATATTCACCTTATAGTTAAAGCATATTGCTGGTGTTTTGCCAGACGAAATAATCCCCCAGAATACCCTTCTTCTGAGACAGAAATTCACCCCTGGTAGTGAATACCTTTCCTCTTATCACCTGGTGCATTTTGCTCTTTCCCATTACTCGGTTTCCATGAAAAGATAACTGTAGTTTTAGTCCTTAGCA
>WBMY01015139.1:394254-410597 GCA_013397315.1 Donacobius atricapilla
TGAGTAGCCAGCCGTGAGTAGCCAGCCGTGAGTAGCCAGGGTCCCCGCGGCTGTCGCTGCCCCCGGGTGAGCCCCAGAGCCCTCCGTGGCCGCTCCCCCGTGAGCTGCGGTACCTGCCGTGGCTGAAGGCGCTGCCGTTCCCAGCCCGGGGTGATGAT
Organism: Donacobius atricapilla; assembly: GCA_013397315.1. Lineage (NCBI taxonomy): Eukaryota > Metazoa > Chordata > Aves > Passeriformes > Mimidae > Donacobius > Donacobius atricapilla. The sequence continues at coordinate 394,413 of WBMY01015139.1, forward strand.
GAGCTGTGACTGTGACTCATTCGGCGCTCTCAGAGCCCATTTTCCTTCTCCTCACTACTCTGGAAGCAGTTATATCAATTGCCTGCTTTTCCTGAACAATTTATTGCTATTACAGCTCTTCTGGAGTTTTGAACTGTCTGCAGTTAATGATGCCAGCTATTAAGAAGACACTTTATCCTGAATAACTGTGAGCATCTGGCTTTATCAGCAGTGATGCAACAATTTCTGTGGCTCCAAGTTAAGGGAAAAGCTTTATGTATCACGAGAGAAACCAGAACTGAAGAGTGTATTAAACCCCAAATGAGAAATGTGCAGTTTTCCTGTTTGAGAAAGCACTTCTGTCAGACAGGAGTGGCATTTTACAAAGTTTTCCTCCAGGTCTTCACATCGTGAGCAATATAAAAGCCAGCTTGGGTTTGGGTGGCTTTTCTTAGTGGTTTTCATAACACGTTTCCCATTCTGAACCGTTCAGGTTTTTGCCTGGCCGGGGTTGAGGCGGGGAGAGTTCCCCAAGAGCTGAAGCCCAGCTGATTGCACCCCTGTCCCTATCCCTGGTGGCCTGGGGACTCCTGCAGAGTTACCCTGAGGGTCGGTGCCTCTGCCTGCTCATTTGCAGGGCAGGGACACTGAAGGGGTGAACCCCAAGTTGAATTTGCCTCCCCAGCAGCGCAGGGCTGCTCTGGCTCGTGAGCCTAAGGGGCAGCGCTTGGGAAGGAGCTCTGGTGCTGTGTGTGTCTGAGGAAAATGAGTAAACTTGGCACGGAGATCTCTCCTGGGACTGCAAATGCACCGAACTGATTTGCAAATAGTAGCACATCCATAACTTTGACAGACAGCCCCGGCACTGATCTTCCTCAAAACAACAAATTAGGAGGTGAAGTGAAAACCGAGCTGGGATTCTCTGGCACTGCGATACTTCCTGGGTTTTTCACCTTTTCCTGAGGAAAGAGTAAATTAAAGTGGCACCTCCTGTTAGCATTTCTGGGCTGGCGGTTTCGCGTGGAGGATGGCCAGGAGAGGCTCCTTGGGGCCAATTCCCGGCTCCCTGGTGCTGCTGCAGGCCCTGGGGGAGCCCTGCAGGAGGGCTCTGGGACCCCCCAGCAGCCGGGGCTGGGGGCTCTGCCTCCGTGGGCTCAGGCTCTCGGCACAGCTCAGCCTCTGCTCCGTGATCGCAGAGCCCTGCAGGCTGGGAAAGGCCCCCAAGACCACCAAAGGTCTTCCCTGCAGCCAAACAACAGGATCTCCTTGATCCACAAGAGCACAAGGCACAGACACAGTTTAATGGGCTGTGTCCTCCTCTGGGACGGTCCTGTGCTGCAGCCCTGAGATGCTTTAATCAGGCCCTCTTCAGCCTTTTTTCTGGTACGCACAGGGACAAAAAGAAGCTATGATTGAGTGTCTCTCTGGAAGAGGCTGGGACAATTCAGTCACATTCTAGAATTCCTCAAGCCCAGAAAAGAAGTCCTGGGAGAATGGAGGTGGAGCCCAGGAGGGGGTGAGGAGAGGCTGAGGGGTTTGCACAGCCTGAGGAGCCGTGGAGGATCTTTCTGCCACCTCCAGCTCCCTCCAGCAGCCCGTGGAGGGGGTGGATCCGGGTGTTTCCTGGGGGGCACCGAGGGGAGGCAGTGGCAGGACGGGGATTTTCCTGTCATCCTCCTGAGTCTGATGCTCAAGCAGAGACCTCTGAGTGTCCTGCACAGGGAATTTCCCCAGAGCTGCAGTCTGAAGGTCTCTGTGGAGCTGTGGCAGTGCCCTTAGGCAATGTGTGTCCCGAGGGATGCATGGTGGGGCTGCTGATGGAGGCTGGCCACGGGCAGGGAGGAGCAGCGCCCCAGCCAGCCCCAGAGCTGCTGCCCAGGGATCAGGGAGGGCTCTGGGTTGTGCCAGAACAAAGCCTGGCCTCCAGTCCTACGAGCAGAACAGGCCTGAGCTCGTGTGTGGCACTGTTTGGGCTGGTTTGTCACGGGTGCAGCCTTGGAGAAACAGGAGAAGGGGGAGAGCACCCAGTGGCCTCACCTGAGGCTGGCCAAATCCAGGGAACCCTGGGCACTGGAGCCCTGAGAGAGCCAGGACAGAGCTCTGGATCCCTCTGGAGCTGCAGGGCCGGGGCTGGGTGTGAGCTGTGGGCAGCTCTGCAGAGAGGAGCTGCTGCTCCCCTTTGGGGAGGCAGCTCCGGGGAGCCCTGGGGCTGGGAGTAACCAGCACCGGCAGTGAGTAACCAGCAGGGAATAACCAGTACCGGCAGTGAGTAACTGGCAGTGAGTAACTGGCAGCGAGTAACCAGGATCCCTCTGGCTGTAGCCCTGGGGCTGGGTGCAGCAGTGAGTAACCAGGACCAGCAGTGAGTTACCAGCAGTGAGTAACCAGCAGTGAGTAACCAGCAATGAGTAACCAACCGTACATAACCAGCAGTGAGTAACCAGCAGTACATAACCAGTTGTACACAACCAGCAGTGAGTAACCCCCACCAGCAGTGAGTAACCAGCCGTGAGTAACCAGCTGTACATAACCAGTCATACACNCTGTTTGAGAAAGCACTTCTGTCAGACAGGAGTGGCATTTTACAAAGTTTTCCTCCAGGTCTTCACATCGTGAGCAATATAAAAGCCAGCTTGGGTTTGGGTGGCTTTTCTTAGTGGTTTTCATAACACGTTTCCCATTCTGAACCGTTCAGGTTTTTGCCTGGCCGGGGTTGAGGCGGGGAGAGTTCCCCAAGAGCTGAGCAGTGCCCGAGGGGGCACAGGCTGCCCCAGGACACCTTCAGAGCCTGGGGAGAGTTCCCCAAGAGCTGAGCAGTGCCCGAGGGGGCACAGGCTGCCCCAGGACACCTTCAGAGCCTGGGGAGAGTTCCCCAAGAGCTGAGCAGTGCCCGAGGGGGCACAGGCTGCCCCAGGACACCTTCAGAGCCTGGGGAGAGTTCCCCAAGAGCTGAGCAGTGCCCGAGGGGGCACAGGCTGCCCCAGGACACCTTCAGAGCCTGGGGAGAGTTCCCCAAGAGCTGAGCAGTGCCCGAGGGGGCACAGGCTGCCCCAGGACACCTTCAGAGCCTGGGGAGAGTTCCCCAAGAGCTGAGCAGTGCCCGAGGGGGCACAGGCTGCCCCAGGACACCTTCAGAGCCTGGGGAGAGTTCCCCAAGAGCTGAGCAGTGCCCGAGGGGGCACAGGCTGCCCCAGGACACCTTCAGAGCCTGGGGAGAGTTCCCCAAGAGCTGAGCAGTGCCCGAGGGGGCACAGGCTGCCCCAGGACACCTTCAGAGCCTGGGGAGAGTTCCCCAAGAGCTGAGCAGTGCCCGAGGGGGCACAGGCTGCCCCAGGACACCTTCAGAGCCTGGGGAGAGTTCCCCAAGAGCTGAGCAGTGCCCGAGGGGGCACAGGCTGCCCCAGGACACCTTCAGAGCCTGGGGAGAGTTCCCCAAGAGCTGAGCAGTGCCCGAGGGGGCACAGGCTGCCCCAGGACACCTTCAGAGCCCATCATCCTCTTGCATTCCCAAGAAAAGGTGGGAGATCACTTGAACAGACGCTGAGACTTACCTAGGTTCAGACCCTTCTGTGCTGAGTCTGACCCTGATTTCCTGGGCACTGCAGGGACTGGGCTCCAGAGTGTCCAGGGTGAGAAAAAAGCGTGGGGTGAAAGGCCAGCAGCCTTTGGCGTCACCCAGGGCTCTGCAGCCCCCAGCTCATCTCCCCCATCCCCAGGGGGATTCAAAGCTGTGTGATGTGACACCTGGGGACATGGGTTAGTGGTGGCCTGGGGAGGGGGAAGAGTTGGGCTCAGTCCTGGAGGGATTTCCCAACCTTAGAGATGCCCCGATCAGTTGAATCTGAGCTGGGTGGAAAGCAATAGCAGAAGCAAGAGATGGAAAATCACCTTCCTGGGGCTCTGTTTAAGCTGGCCAGCACTGGAGACAGGCAGAGGCTCCTGAGGGAGGTGTGGAGGGGCAGAGAGATGAGAAGGGATTTTGTGGCATGTTGTCAGAAGATGGAGGGGGCTATTCCTTGCTTCTCATAGTAGGAGGCAGGTTGTGACCTGGCTGTGCGTCTAAAATTAGGGGAAAAAAGGTTTCTCTTTCTCCCCTCTTTAATCCTTTATTACTTTAGGAGGCCAAACCTCTGAAGGAATTCCAGCTGGATTAGGCAGCACCGTGGAGCCTGCAGCTGTCAGCTGATAAACAGATGTGGTTTAGGCAGAACTTAGGGATGGGAGAGGCCCACGGAGCTGTCTGAGCCGAGGCAGGGCGGTGTCAGTGCCCAGCACCTGCTCCCAAAGCCCAGGCAGCTCCTGGTGATGCCTTAATTTTTATCTCCCACGTATTTCAGACTCTGTGCCGCCCAGGGGCGCAGCTCTGAGCTCACACTCAGGGTCACTCAGCTCTGCACACAGCAGGGACACAAAACAAATCCTTCTCCTGCTGCACACCAAGGACAGCTGGGACAAGTGTTCAGGCCCAAAAGCACAAACAAGGCCGGGCTGGAGGGAGAAAACAAGAAGGGTGGGACTGCAGAACCTGGAGCTGGAATTGGACAATTAAACCCCAATGTGCAAATGGACCAAAACTTATAAAAGTGTGAGATCTCATGACCGTTTGTCCATTTTGTGTCCATTTTGTGCCCATTTTGTGCCCATTTTGGGTCCACCTTGGGTGCAGCCCTGGCCAAGCTCTTGTCCTGCCCAAGGTGTGTCCTTAAAGGTTTTTAAATAAATATCTACTTTATTCTCTGGCTCTGTCCAGTCTGTTCCAGGTCAGCCCTCCCAAGGCATCACAACCACGGCTCCATCCCTGCTGCTCTGGGATGTCCATGGGGAGGCAAAGCTGCCACAGACCCAGAGCTGGGCCAGAGCATCAGCCTGCAGCATTATCCTGCTGCTTTCCCTGCCAGGACCTGCCCAGCTGCAGCCACTGGCACACGTGTGAGAGCGCTCCGAGCAGGCAGATGAGATTCCTGCCCCGGGAGCTGGGGATAACTAATTAACTGGCTCGTTGGAGTGCTGCTTTGCTCCCCTATTTCCTTTTTCTGAGTGTGTCAATTCAGGCTGCTTCCACTGAATTACATCAGTTATTAGAAATGTTCTACAATGATCTTTAAATATCATCTGTGTCATAAATATTTTATGACATTTTCAGTGGCAAAAGATGACTTTAATCAGGCTCTGGAGAAATCCGGCTGGGAGAGCACTCTGGGGCAGGGCCCCTTGGAGAGCAGCAGTGCCCTGCTCCTGGGAGTGCTGCTGTCCGCAGCTGCTGCCAGAAGTTCTTGGTGCTCCTGGCTGGGAGGGGACGAGCGGCCCTGCTGCCAGCCCAGTGTCCCCAGTGAGTGTCCCAGTGAGTGTCCCAGTGAGTGTCCCCAGCCCAGTGAGTGTCCCCCAGCCCAGTGTCCCCAGTGAGTGTCCCAGTGAGTGTCCCAGTGAGTGTCCCCAGCCCAGTGAGTGTCCCCCAGCCCAGTGTCCCCAGTGAGTGTCCCAGTGAGTGTCCCAGTGAGTGTCCCCAGCCCAGTGAGTGTCCCCCAGCCCAGTGTCCCCAGTGAGTGTCCCAGTGAGTGTCCCAGTGAGTGTCCCCAGCCCAGTGAGTGTCCCCCAGCCCAGTGTCCCCAGTGAGTGTCCCAGTGAGTGTCCCAGTGAGTGTCCCCAGCCCAGTGAGTGTCCCCCAGCCCAGTGTCCCCAGTGAGTGTCCCAGTGAGTGTCCCAGTGAGTGTCCCCAGCCCAGTGAGTGTCCCCCAGCCCAGTGTCCCCAGTGAGTGTCCCAGTGAGTGTCCCAGTGAGTGTCCCCAGCCCAGTGAGTGTCCCCCAGCCCAGTGTCCCCAGTGAGTGTCCCAGTGAGTGTCCCAGTGAGTGTCCCCAGCCCAGTGAGTGTCCCCCAGCCCAGTGTCCCCAGTGAGTGTCCCAGTGAGTGTCCCAGTGAGTGTCCCCAGCCCAGTGAGTGTCCCCAGCCCAGTGTCCCCAGCTCCTGGCCGACTCCGGTCTCGCTGCCCACATGGATCACACCTGGTGCTGTCCCTGAGCTCGGGGCTCGGGGCTGAGCTGCTCCTCCTCAGCCCAGCCCAGCAGGGCCCCAGAGCTGTGCAGGGATGGAGCTGCTGGGAGGGAATTTGCTGGAGCCAGGAGCTGCTGGAGCTCCTGAGCCCGTGGCACCGTCACAGAGGCCAGCATGGCTCAGGCTGGAAGGGACCCCAGGGCTGGCCCAGCCCCAGCCCTGCCGCGGGCATGGGCACTTCTCCCCAGCCCAGCTCGCTCAGAGCCTGGCCCAGCCCGGCTCCAAAGGGCAGCGTGGGGGCTGTGGCCATCAGCAGAGCCCTGGCTGCCGTCCCTGAGCCGCCCACGGCCTCCCGGGGTGGGGGTCTGGACAGGGTGGGACCCTGGCCGAGCTGGGGCTCCCGATCCCACCCCGAGGGCTCCCAGCAGGGTCCCTGGGCACAGCTCAGAGGGGTGCCTGCACGGCAGTGGGGCTGTGCCCTGGGGTGGGCAGGGGCCACGAGGAGGGCTGGCAGCTGCAGGGGGGCAGCACCCTCCAGCCTGGGGGTCGGGGTGGTCACCCTCAGTCAGTGCACGGCTCACCTGTTCTTTGTTGAGCTAAAGTGCTCTCATTTCAGGCTCTATATGTGTTTAATTCTTTTTTTTTCACTTCAGACTAAAAGTTCTAGAAGTCCTACACAAAAACCTAGAGGAAAAAAGTGATCCGTGAATTGAGTTCCTCCTGCATAATGATGTGCCTTCTGCAGAATGATAAATGTTAAAACGCAAAAATTACTACCTGTGTTTTGGAACAAATCTCTAAAGATAATTAATGTACAGAGACAGGTTTTACCTGTGATTATTCCTTCCAAATAAATGGCTGTTTCTCTCAGGAAGGAAAGCTCTGCATTATAAAACTTCTGCGTGATGGTGATTGCCGGTTAGGAGGGAGAGATGCTGCCATTTACTGGGAGAATTCCAGGAATACCAGAGGTTATGGTGACCAGGATGTCACTTTTCACAGATGATGCACAAAAAAACCCCCGTGTCTTTGTGCAGAACAAGTTATTTGAAGTTAAAGAGCACTTCAGGATGAAAAGGACGAGTGGCAAAAAGGCTGAATCTCTTAAATTGAGGGAAAGTGAAAAGTACAGAGCGGGCTGGGGAGGGGTGGCCAGGAGCAGCCCCGCAGAAGGTGCTCGAAACCGCTCGAAGGGGCAGGAAAAGTGCTGGCTAAAGTGCAGGGAGAGCCGGGCTGGGAAGGGTGCTCCGAGCAGCACCGCCAGTCCCTGCGTGCCTCTGCACCTCCCTGGCAGAGCCCACAGGGCAGGAGAGCTCCAGGGGGAATGCCAGAGCTGGGCAGGGCCGGGCTGTGTGCTTGGAGGGGGCTGGAATCAATGAGCAGCTCCAGGAACGGTGTTGGGTGGGATGGACAGCTCCAGGAACGGTGCTGGGTGGGATGGACAGCTCCAGGAATGGTATAGGGGGGATGGACAGCTCCAGGAACGGTGCTGGGTGGGATGGACAGCTCCAGGAATGGTGCTGGGTGGGATGGACAGCTCCAGGAATGGTGCTGGGTGGGATGGACAGCTCCAGGGACCATGGTGGGTGGGATGGACAGCTCCAGGAACCATGTTGGGTGGGATGGACAGCTCCAGGAATGGTGCTGGGTGGGATGGACAGCTCCAGGAACCATGTTGGGTGGGATGGACAGCTCCAGGAACAGTGCTGGGTGGGATGGACAGCTCCAGGAATGGTGCTGAGAGGGATGGACAGCTCCAGGAACGGTGCTGGGTGGGATAGACAGCTCCAGGGGTTTCTTCTCCCTGGAAAGCAGAACCTGCTGAGCAAGGGCAGATGTGGCCATTCACAGAATCCCAGAAGGGTTGGGGTTGGAAGGGACCCGGAAACCTCCTCTCATTCCCACCTCGTGCCGTGGGCAGGGACACTTTCCACCNCCCTGGGTTCCTGGCCAGGCAGGAGCTGGGAACAGGGACATTCCCTGGGTTCCTGGCCGGCCAGGAGCTGGGAACAGGGACATTCCCTGGTGGAAACCAGGCGCTGTTTGCTGTGACAGGGCTAATTAAGCTCCTGGGAGAATTTATGCACAGCTAATAAGAAGCAGAACTAAACGTTGTCTTAATTTACCCTCAAGCTCACCAAAACGTTGTTCATTCATGTTGCACTAATTAAGCCAACAGCCATTAACCCTTTCTTCAGAGACAGAGACCCTTGGCACGGAGGAGGAATCCACCTGCCCTTCCCAGAGAGCATCTCCGTGGTCCCAGGGGTCTTTAGGCCCTTTCCTGCCTCCTGCAGTGAGGTGTGGTCATTCAGGGCTGCTGACGGCTTCAGAGAGGAGCTGCTTTTCCCTCTGCCCTTCCCCACTCCCCTTGCTGGGCTGGAATTTGCTGCTCAGAACCCCTGAGTGTCAGGGACCAGCGTCCCTGCCTCCAGCTGGCGTGAGGCTTGAGCTCTTGGAAAATCCATCCTGGGTGTGGGGCTCTATTCACGTCACAGGCTGGGGTTTGGGGTGGTGCTGGTCAGCACAGGAGAGCCAGGGGCTCTGCCAGGTGTCCTGGAAGACTTTGGGCAAGGGCTGGAGGGACAGCACACAGGGAATGGCTTCCCACTGCCGGAGGGCAGGGCTGGATGGGAGATTGGGAATTGGGAATTCCTGGCTGGGCTGGAATTGCCAGAGCAGCTGTGGCTGCCCCTGGATCCCTGGCAGCGCCCAGGGCCAGGTTGGACACTGGGGTTGGAGCAGCCTGGGACAGTGGGAGGTGTCCCTGCCATGGCACAACGCCACTCCATCAGAGTTTATACCCAAATTTAAAAAGTCACATGAATCAGGAAGGGAACTTGCAGCCAGGCACTGCTGGGGTTCCTCTTGGGGTCCCTCACTGCTCCCCACCCCAAAATTAGCGACAGACACCAAAATCCCACCCCGAGGTCAGCCCTGCTCCTTCAGCTCCCTGCCCAGGACAGGGACACGCTCCTGGTGCTGTGCAGAGCAGCGCAGGGTGGGCTCTGCTGGGGGCTGCAGTGCCAGCCTTACCTCTGCTCTTTAAAGAGCAGGAGCACCAAATGTCACTTGGTGCCCTTTCCATCCTCCTGATCACTTTGAATTCCTGTGATGCTCCTCAGGAGCCCGGGAGAAGCTGTGCTCCCCTCACGTTCCCTCAGGGCAGCTGCATGAGCTGTTGCAGGGGCTCTCCAGGTAAAAAGGATGCTGCAAAGGCACTAGCAGCATATCGGGCCTCGAGTCCTCACATTACTCTTAATCATGTGTTTTCAGCCCTGTATCCAGGAAAGAGAACGAGAAGAAAGGGAAGACTGACTAAAGCTCCTTTCTCCCACACAGCTTTCATGTTTCTGGCATTCCCTGGTTCCCAGTCAGGATAAACCATCAGAGACAAGTGTCTGGCAGCGCTCAGGGCTAGGGCTGAGCTCAGCCCAGCACTCCAGGCTTCAAATGCTGCCTCAGCCTTGCCTGAAACGTCCCAGACGAGAGACTCCAAAACTGCTCTTGGAATCTGTGACAACTGGGCAAGATTTTCATCAGCTGAGCGTCTCTGGCAGCGAGCTGGGCATGGAAAAACCTCATTTGGGAGCAGTGGAAGTCAAGCACAGCCCTAAAATCACAGAATCCCAGATCCATTTGGGTTGGAATGAACCTTCAAGACCTGTCATTCTCCACCCCAGCCATGGCAGGGACACCTCCCACTGTCCCAGGCTGCTCCAACCCTATTGTCCAGCCTGGTCTTGGACACTGCCAGGGATCCAGGGGCAGCCACAGCTGCTCTGGGCACCCTGTGCCAGGGGCTCCCTTCTGGAAGCACAAATCATTGAGGTGCCAGAGCCCAGCTGAGCCCGGTGCCCCCCGGAGCTGTCAGGGACCCTGGGACAGGGCCAGGGAAGGGAAAAGCAAGGAGGAGAGGAATTTCCTCCCTGTAAACTCCCCAGTGGAGTGGGCACTGAAGAGGGAGCAGAACGGAGTAAATTGAGGGATTCTCCTGTGCTAAAACCAGCCCAGGGGGCCGTGACTGTGAATAGATTTGGGAAGTGTAAATTAGGTGTTAACATCAGAGCCTGATGGAGGACTCCAGAAATGAGGAGCAGGAGAAGCATTAACTTCTCCTACGTGACTGTGGTTGTACTGTGAGCTGGGACTACAGCTGGAATGGGAAGTGCTGGTTCAGCTGTCCAGGAGCTGCTTCTGAGATTATTTTTCTGTTCCTTCTTTTCCTCCTCACAGCCTTGTCAATCCTTTTTAAACGTAAGGGCATTCCTTTAAAAACGGAAGCTGATTTTCAGGACATGACGTTCCTGGCAGGTCTCTTACCCACACCTGGGGGTGGGCACACCTGGAATGGTGTTCACCTCTCACCCTGCTCGGGAGCTTCCAGGAGCACCCATTCCACAGACATTTCTGCTGAACACGGATCAGGTCTGCAAAGGCAGCAGTTTGTTGCTCTTTGGCCACACCAGGCCTCGCAGGAGATCTGGAGCATGAGCATTCCATGTCCTTTCCATCCTTCAGTGAGAGAAATGGCAAAACTGTGCCAGAGCAGCCCCAAACCCCGGAATATCCCTGGGGTGGCTCCCTGAGCATCCCTGCTGCTCTCCCCCTGTGCACACCAACAATCCCTGGCTCAGGGCAGCACTGGGAGCCAGGGCTGGGGGAGCCCAGCTGCAGGATCGGCTTATCCCAAAAAATAAAATAATAAACCAAGGAGGAACCAAGGAGAAACCAAGGAATGTGGACACCTCCTAGAGTCACACTTCACAGACGGAGAAGCTGGAGAATGCTCTCTCCATTTGAGCCCTGCCTGGCCATGGATTTCCCAGACTTTCCGGGAAAAGGAAAGCCAGCAACTCAGGATTTCCACCGACTTTCAGGGAAAAGGAAAGGCAGCAGCTCAGCAGCCCCAAGGGCAGAGGTGACTGGGAATTCCACCCTTGGGAGAAGGGAGGAGGGGGGTCCGTGGGCAGAGAGGGTGGGTGTACACGTGGGCAGGTTCTGCTGCCCTTCCAGGAGCCCCCGTGTCCTCACAGTGCCGCTGCTTCCTGAGCCAGGAATTCCTGCAGCAGGCAAGGGCATCTGCAACGGGCCGAGGGCACCGCAGGATGCTGCCAGGAGAGATTTCCTTGGGAATGTCCCAGAGTCACGGATGGAGAGCTCTCCTTGGGAATCCCCTGGCGTCACGGATGGAGAGATTTCCCTGGGAATGTCCCAGAGTCATGGATGGAGAGTTTCCTTAGGAATATCCCAGACTTGTGGATGGAGAGATTTCCTTGGGAATATCCCAGGCTCGTGGATGGAAAGCTCTCCTCTGGAATCCCTGGACTGCAGGAGGAATTCTCTCCCCTGCGATGACTGGGGAGAACAGAGGAACTCTCTCGGCCCCAGTGTGAGCTCTCCCTTTCCCGCTGAAAATACAAAAAGTGTGATGAGCACTTAAGCACTGCCTGTGAGTCAGTCCCAATTCTGTCCCAGTCAGGGATGGGGATCCAGGGAAGAGTGGATCAGGGGGGTCAAAGGGCTCCCCCTGCTCTCAAGCTTTCCAGCCTCTCCGTCCGCGCCCTGCTCTGCTCCCCGGGCTCTGCTCCCCTTATACTGCGTTTAGGAATAGGAGAATTTTACAGGGTTTAGGAACACGAGGATTTTACAGGGTTTAGGACCAGGAGGATTTTATACAGTTTAGGAACAGGATTTTACAGGGTTTAGGAATAGGATTTTACAGGGTTTAGGAACAGGATTTTACTGGGTTTAGGAACAGGAGGATTTTACAGGGTTTAGGAAAAGGATTTTACTGGGTTTAGGAACAGGAGGATTTTACAGGGTTTAGGACCTGGTGGATTTTACAGGGTTTAGGAACAGGAGGATTTTACAGGGTTTAGGGAAAGGAGGATTTTACTGGGTTTAGGAACAGGAGGATTTAAAAGGGTTTAGGAGCAGGATTTAAAAGGGTTTAGGAGCAGGATTTTACAGGGTTTAGGACCAGCAGGATTTTACACGGTTTAGGAATTTGAGGATTTTACGGGGTTTATGAACAGGAGGATTTTGCAGGGTTTTGGAACATGAAGATTTTACTGGGTTTAGGAACAGGAGGATTTCACTGGGTTTAGGACCAGGAGGATTTTACAGGGTTTAGGAACAGGAGGATTTTACAGGGTTTAGGAGCACGAGGATTTTACAGGGTTTAGGAACATTAATATTTTACTGGGTTTAGGACCAGGAGGATTTTACAGGTTTTAGGAACAGGAGGATTTTACAGGGTTAGGAACAGGAGGATTTTACTGAGTTTAGGAACAGGAGGATTTTACAGAGTTTTGGAACCAGAGAATTTTCCTGGGTTTAGGACCAGGAGGATTTTACTGGGTTTAGGAACAGGATTTTTAGTGGGTTTAGGAACAGGAGATTTTTACAGGGTTTAGGAACAGGAGGATTTTACTGGGTTTAGGACTAGGATTTCACAGAGTTTAGGAACAGCAGGATTTTACAGGGCTTTGGGACAGGATTTTACAGGGTTTAGGAACAGGATTTTACGGGATTTGGGAACCAGGAGGTTCTTACAGGGTTTATGACCTGGTCGTTTCGTTCCTGGGTTCAGCTCCCTGTCAGGATATATCCTGGAGCACATGGAACCCTCCACACTCACGCACACATCCAGTGTCTCAGCTGCCCCCCAGGGTCCCCCCAAGGTGTCCTGAACCCTCCCAGCCCCACGGGCAGCCCTTTGGGGCCGGCTGGTTCCTATTTGGGGCCACAACCCCCACCCCAGTCCCCCCTGGGAGGAGGTGCCCGTGCCACCCTGGGGTGCAGGGGGAGGTGAGCAGCTCAGTCTGGCACAAACAAACGGGCAGCTGCAGCACAAGAAATTCACTTTTACGGGGATACCCTTCAAAATAATCTGACTAAAGGGTTTGTCAGCTCGTGGAATAGTCAAAGTAACAATATCAGCAATACAGAGGTATTTAAAATCTGATGGCATCTTTTCTGTATTTGAAATCTGTGATTTGGGATATATTTTTTATTTCTTTATTCATTATTGCCTGCAGTAGTGAGAGAAAAGAGCCAGCAGTCTCTTAGTCTGTGAGTGGTCCTATTGCAAACTGGAACGGGTAAAGAGGGGTGAAAGATGTGTGTGGAGCCAACTGTGTATGTGCTTCCTCCTCTCTCTTTCTTCTACTGATCAATAAAAGTGAAATAAAGTGAAATAGTTCTTCCCAATAATGCAAAGTAAATGATATTACTTCTACAAATAATTTCAGAAATGCTGAAAACGCTTTGCAGTTGAGCTCTGTGCCAGGATCCTGCTCCACTGGATCAGCGAGGTGAGCGAGGCAGGGCCAGGCTGTGCTCACAGGTAACCCCTGCCTCCCCTCACCCCTAATTACTGCCCCTAATTAGGGCACTCCACCCCAGCTCCTGCATCGCAGCGTGCCTGGGACCCGTGGCCGGGCTCTGCTGGGACAGCGCTGCCCCAGCCTGACAGCCCAGAAACGAAGCAATTTCCTGCCGAATTGCAGCCTCTGGCAAACGCCCTGCGTGAGCGTCTTCTTCCCTTTGTGTGGCTCTCCACCACCTCTTCTTCAATATTCCTGACGCTTTTCCCATTACTGCCATGAAGTTCTGAAGAAAGAAGGAGCTCGTCATTGGCTCTTCCCGTGGCAAGGATGAGAAGGGAATGCGATGGAAATTAGAGGGGAAGGTGGCTAAGCTGTGCCAGTGGAGTGGAAGATGTTGGGCTGATGATTAGTGCCTGTGCAGGTGTGATAATAATTGTCATTAATGCTGATGGAATCAGACCAGCTCTGCAATGGAATTATCTGGAAAAACAGTGCCTTACAAGCAGCATTGGCTGTGTTTCCTCAAAGGGGTCCCATCCCTGTGTTTCAGATCAGTGGTTTTGTGCCGTAGCTTCTGTCATTTTCCACCAGGAAGCCGGCCCTGGGCTGTGCCAGCAGCTGGAAATGCGGATATTGAGGCGTTCCCAGCATAGCCTGGCTGTGTTTGTTACCTGACTGTAAAAAATCCATGCAGTGTGCAGGGCAGGGCTGGGGGGAAATCCAGTTCCCCTCCATTCCCACGTCGTCAGCCACACAACAAGCTCTGCAGGGTTTCCATTCTCCTTCCAGGTCACTCTGCCGTGTCACCAGGGCGGCACAGAGCAGGTCCCAGCCCCTGGCTGCCCCCACAGGCTTTGGAAGCATCACCTCTCCAGAGCTTCAATGGCTCTCCTCAGAGGTGGGGGAACTTCTTTTCTCCTTTGCCACATCTGCAGGGTTTGTTGTGAGTGTGACAGAACATCTGCAGGGGTTGTTGTGAGTGTGACAGAACATCTGCAGGGATTGTTGTGAGCATGACAGAGAACATCTTCAGGATTTGTTGTGGGCGTGACAGAGAACATCTCCCTGCTGCCTCCTTGATGTCACGCCAGGGGAGCTGGCAGCTGCCCCATTTGCTTTTGCTGGGCTCCTGGGCTGCAGCAGGTCACACCAGAGGGCAGTGCCAGTGTCACAGCCGGGCCTGCATGGAAGGATTCCTCTCCTCATGTTCACTTTTGGCTGCAGAGCGTTTGCAGGGGCAGGGGGCCAAGAACTTTGGGAAGCTGAGGGGGAAAAGTGTGTCAGTGCCACTGAGATAATATTAAAAGAACTACAGGAATGCTGATGCAGAAGGAAGTGAACTATTGACTGTGGTTTCTGTGCCACTGGACATCTGGACAAATGCTCAGCAGCAATTATTGAATAAATGTGTAGAACCAACGGTTGTGCTCCATCCCTGGAAATGTCCGGGGCCAGGCTGGGCTTGGAGCACCCTGGGATAGTGGAAGGTGCCCCTGGCAGGGGGTGGCACTGGGATGATCCTGAATGTCCCTCCCGAACCAAACCGCTCAGTGATCCTGTGCTGCAATAAAACAACCAGATTATTTGAAACTTTCTCCCAGATTTGTAAAGATTTCCCCGATTTCTGAGGATTTGTGCCACGAGACAGCCCTGCTGAGCATGAGTTCTGTGTGGAACCATGGAATGTCCTGAGCTGGAAGGGACCCACAGGGATCATCCCAACCCCTGTCCCTGCCCAGACCCCCAACAATCCCACCCCGGACACCCCTGGCAGCGCTGCCCAAAGGCTCCTGGAGCTCTGGCAGCCTCGGGGCCGTGCCCATTCCCTGGGGAGCTGCTCCAGGGCTTATTTCACCCTCTGGGGGAAGAGCCTCTCCCTGAGATCCAGCCCGAGAGGTGTGGTTCTATAAAAGGCTGTATAAAATAATTTTGCTGGGGTTACCTGCCGGATTCCTACTGCTGGGGAAGGAGGAGGGGCTCGTCCTTCATCTCCAGTGGCTGCGGTGAGGATGGTGGCAGGGGAAGAGCCAAGGAGGAGAGCAGAAGGCCGGGCAGGGGCCGTGCAGGGGTCAGGCGCGTCCCCTCCTGTCCCACACCTTGTCCCTCACCGCTGTGCCTCCAGCGGAGCCAGCGCAGGACGGGCAGGGACGCTGAGAGCTTCTCCCTCGGGGAGCCACCGCCTCGTCCTCCTCCCCCGGAGTGAGGTTTCCCAGGAGTGCCGGACCAATCTGGCCGTGTTTTAATTAAACTCCACTCACAGGAGCCGTTCTGTGGGGTTGTGCTGTGCTCAGCTGGGGGAGACAGAAGGATGCTCGTGTGCTTAAGCGTCCCCCTAAACGTTCATTTAGTTAAACCCTGCGCGTCGTATCTGACTTCCGGCAAAACAATGGGGATGCAATTAGTTATCTGGATTAGCACAAAGCCTCCAGCGCTGGGATGCGGAGAGCACAAAGCCAGCGCCGGCACTCCCAGCAGGTCCCACTTTAATGAGGATTTGCATCCCTAATTTCACTCCCGACCTTTTTGAAAGTGCTTTTTCCGTAGGTAAAAACTTTGGGAAGAGATGCTGCCTGTGCTGCCCAGAAAGGAGCTGATTTCGGAGATGGCCAGAGATGCTCGGATGCTGCTGCCACCGCGGACCCCTGGCAGTGCCCCAGGCCAGGCTGGGTGGGTTTGCAGCAGCCCGGGGTAGAGGAAGGTTCCCTACCCATGCAGGGGTGGGATGGGAGGGGCTGCAAGGACCCTTCCAACCCAGACCGTTCCGGGAGTCTGTGACAGCCTTTGATCATCACATAATTATTTTAACTTCTCCCCTTTCACTGTCATGGAATTAATTCTAAGATGGAATGTGGTGGGTTTGGTCTCTTTTCTGTTTCAGACTCA
>WBMY01015139.1:418275-465661 GCA_013397315.1 Donacobius atricapilla
AGAAGAGAAGGAAAAACCCTTCCTCGGCTGGAGCTCCTGCTCCAGCCCCGTCCACAGCAAACCAACTGGAACCAGCAGGCTCCCATTTCACCCTTTCGAAGACATTTCCTGGGGGGCTGTAGTGCGGTGCGGGCATGGGCAGCGCCGCAGCGGCTGCAGGAGCGCGCACAGAGCGCACCCGTGCATGCCTGGCCCTGGGAGCCTGCAGCTGCATGGCTGCTGCACCACGCTGCACGCCCAGCCCCTGGCTCCACACAGCTCCGCAACCACACAGAAACTTCCTTCGTATTCCCATCTATTTGTTTGTTTTCCTGCAGCAAATGTCCCGTTCCTGTTCTTCTCTGCCTCTCCCGCATCATCCTTCCACGGCTTGCATTCCCGGGCTCACGCTCCCCTTGAGGGCCCGCGGAGCTCCCCAAGGGCTGTGACAGGGGGCACCCTCTAGATAAAACAATTACCATCAAATAAAGAGGAATAGTTATTATACAAACAGCCGATACAAAAGCAGAACCTTTCCGTGGGAAGGCTAAATGACAGGCTTAATGATGAACGAGACCGGCTAATTAGAGGTTTCATAACTCATTAGCATCAAAATGCAGGAATGTTTTCAAGCCAGACAAGCTGGTCAGTGCAGCAGATGCATGTGCCAGCAGCTCACCCAGCAGAGCCAGAGGGTGTTGGAGTCCAGGGCATGTGGAAAACCCCTCAAACTGCTCTGGGAGGTCACAGACCCTGGCTGGGACCCCAGGAAAGCTTTGCCTTTGACCTCAGTCCATGGGAAAAACTTCCAACACTCAGAGATAAATTGAAAACAACACAGATTTGAAATAATTAGTAGTTTAGTTTGTCACAGGGTGAAAATTTGTAGTTTGGGGTTTTTAGTATGGAAGTAGATCAGAGCAAGATGGAGAATTCTGGGCAGTGTCTCTTCTTCTTCTTCTTCTTCTTCTTCTTCTTCTTCTTCTTCTTCTTCTTCTTCTTCTTCCTCTTCTCCTGCTTCATCTCCTGCAGTGCCGGTGGCACAGAGACATTGGTGGGATGGATTTGATGTAGGAATTGTGTGTTTTGAATAGGTGACAGTAATTGGCACAAAACTGTAAATATAACACACTTTTAGAGTTAATTGGATTAGAAATCTTTAAAAACTACCTTGGACCCTCTGCCCGTGTTCCTGTAGCTGCTTTCCTTCAATGCACTGAGACTGCTGTGAGGCCTTGAGATCAGAAATAGAATAAACACCTTTGGGGAGCGAGTCACAGGTTCCATCTCATCTTTTAAACGCTGGTCCGGGACTCTGAGAGACAGAAAACCCCGAATTAGGGGAGTGTCAGGGTGAAAATCCCTTCAAGAGGGGATCCAGGGTTTGGGCTGGCACTGTCCTGCAGGCACAGGGCAGAGACTGAGGGAAAGCTGCCCTTGCAGTCCCTGGTGTCTGTGTGTGGGGGCCTGGATAGTGCTTCACCCTTCCTGGAAGAGAAAAGGAGCTAAATACTGCTCCCAAATCCATGGACACTGATGAGGGATATGAGGGGAGCTTTGACTGCCCCTCAAACGAGACAGGTAAAAACCTTCCAAAATTCCTGCGCTTGGTGACTTCCTGGAGCAAAGACTTACAGAGTTTTTTCATATAACCCATGGGGAAAAAAAACCCTCTTTTGCTATATTTTGATGGATAAAATGGGAGAGGCGCTAAACTCATCAGGCTGGGATGAGTCCGATGGTGTGTCCTGGTTCCTTGGGGCTGAAGGAGTAAGACTGTGTAGCTCAGGTGTTCTATCATCAGTCTGCCTACCCACCTTGCTTCCCACCTACCTTCCTGTCTATCCATCTGTCCATGTATCCGTCTATATCCATCTATTTATTTACCCATCCGTCCATTTATCTATCCATTTATTTATCTATTCCTTTGTCTGTCTATTCATTTGTCCATCTATTAATTTATTGATCTATGTATCTATCTAATAATTTATTTATCTATTCCTTTATTTATCTATCTATTAATTTATTCATCTATCAGTTTATCTGTCTGACTACCTATCCATCTATCTATTATTTTATTGATCTATCAATTTATCTATATATTCCTCTATCTATCTATCTATCTATCTATCTATTCATTTATCCATCTATCCATTTATCTATCCATTTATTTATCTATTCCTTTATCTATCTATTCATTTATCTGTCTATCCATCTATTATTTTATTTATCTATCCATTTATCTATATATTCTTCTATTAATCTATCTATCCATCTATTCATCTATCCATCTATCTATATCTATCTATTAATTTATCCATCTATTAATTTATCCATTTATCCATTTATCTATCTATTAATTTATTTATTTATTCCTTTATCTATTAATTTATCCATCTATTAGTTTATCCATCTATTCATTTATCCATCTATTCATTTATCTGTCTGTCTATCCATCTATTATTTTATTCATCTATCCATTTACCTATATATTCTTCTATCTATTAATTTATCCATCTATTAATTCATCCATCTGTCCATTTATCTATCTAACCATTTATTTATCTATTCCTTTATCTATCTATTCATTTATCTGTCTATCCATCTATTATTTTATTCATCTATCCATTTACCTATATATTCTTCTATCTATTAATTTATCCATCTATTAATTCATCCATCTGTCCATTTATCTATCTAACCATTTATTTATCTATTCCTTTATCTGCCTATTCATTTATCCATATATACATTTATCCATCTATTCCTCTATCTGTCTGTCCATCCATCCATGCACCCACCTCTCTATCCATTTGTTCACCTGTTCATTTCTCTGTCTCTCCGTGGGCTCCCCTGTGTGCTCAGCTCTGCCCATTCCGTGTGCAGGACACCCACGGAGGGACCGATCCCAGGGGAGCGCCAAGGGAAGCGCCTGGAGCAGAGAATTCCCTCTCCCTCTGGCCAAAGCCGGGTTCCCTGAGCAGAGCTGGGGTCACCCCACGGGCCCCAGCAGGTAAAGCCCAGGTGGGGGCTGCGGTGCCACCTGTGAGCCCACCTGCCCCAGGTGTGGCTGCACCGCCGGGCACAGCCTCGGGAGCAGCACTTGGAATTCTGCAGCACTTTCACCCAGCCGATGGAGATCTCCTGCATAATGAGGAGATAAACCTGGAGATCTGCCTGGCTGAGAGAAATCCTGCTGATGGGAGAAATCCTACTGATGGGGGAAATCCTACTGATGGGACAAATCCTACTGATGGGGGAAATCCTACAGATGAGAGAAATCCTGCTGATGGGAGAAATCCCACTGATGAGAGAATCCCGCTGGTGGGAGAATCCCTTTGATGGGAGAAATCCTACAGATGAGAGAAGCCATTGACGCTCAGGCCCAGGGAAAGCGCTGACCCCAAGTTGGGCTGGCACCGCTCAGCTGCGCAGGGCTCGGTCCCTCAGAACCCGCCGTGCACATTTTAAACCCACAGGTTCTCTGTAAATAGAACACCGAAGGCAGAAATGTAGCGCAGAGTTGCTGCTAACTATATCCCGGGTTTGGCTTTATTTAAAGAAATATATGCTCTATAATAATTCTGATTCTCTGGTTCTGATTTTTCCTTGTTCTGTCATCCAGAGCATCACCTCTGTTTCCCACCCACGGGGGACATGAGATGTTTGGTGACAATAATTGGCTTCAATAACTGAAACATTCGTTAAATCCTTAAACCAGCAAATCTTTCTCCCAGGCTGTGGTGCCACTGCATTACATGTCTCCATTCCTCTAAAGTGTTAACAGTCAAAAACCACAGCTGGGAATGGTGACAGATCTGACAAAATGGGGAAAAAAACCCCACAAAANCTCAAACACCTTTAGAGAAGGAAACCTTGGAGCCCGTGGCCCTCGAGAGCAGAGAGGTTTTGTGAGGGCTGAATGCGTTGCTGAGGAGCCCTGGGGAGGTGAGTGACTGAAACTCTTGTAGAGTACGTAGGAATGCAGAGAGATAAAACAGCCTTAAAAACACGGGGAAAAAACCAACGAAGTCAAAGGAGCAGAATGGAATTTGCTCCCGACAGCTGCTCGGTGCCTTCACTCGCTGCTGGTGGGAGCTGCTCAGGCACAGGATTTCGTTTCCGCGGCCCCAGATCTGAGCGGCGGCAAAAACAACACGAAGGGCTCGGGGTCAGAGGCAGGGCTCCCACATTGGGAGTGAGGGACGCGCTCCCACCCATCCCAGCCCTGCCAGGGCAGGGACACCTCCCACTGTCCCAGGCTGCTCCAAGCCCAGTGTCCAACCTGGCCTTGGGCACTGCCAGGGATCCAGGGGCAGCCACAGCTGCTCTGTGCCAGGGCCTGCCCACCCTCACAGGGAAGAATTTCCTCCTAAAATCTAAACCTGCCCACTTCAGTTTCAAGCCATTTTTTCCCACGCCCTTGTTGAAAGTCCTTCTCTATCTGTCTTGTTAATGTGTTTTGTGGGGTTGGTTTTTTTTTGGGGGGGGGAGGGGTTGTTGATTTTTTTTTTTTCCATTTCATATCTGTTAATCCTTCATATCCTTATTGGGATGATATGATTTGGAAGATGATGCAGGAGAGAGACCCGAAACCTCCAGCATTCCTCCAGGTTCTGTGGGAGTCTGTGAGGAGCGCTGTCCCCGGGGCGGGTGCAGAAGACCAGCTCCATCTCCAGCCCAGGCTGGGCACACCCGGCTGGCTCTGGGGCTGCTGCCCGGGGAAGGACAGCCGGGGACACAGCCCCGGCTGGGCAAACAGAGCCCCGGCACCTCGGGGAGCCGCTGCACCCTCCGGGATTCCCGCCCTGCATCCCGGGATTCCAGCCAGGAGCACCCCGTGCAGCCCGAGCTGAGGCCCTTGCACAGTGAGGGATTTCTGATCTCACCACTTTCTTTTCAAAAGGGGCACCAGGAGGTTGGCTCCTGGCCGCTGCAGCATCTAAAAAACACCGTCTGACCGTGCTGCTTCTCCTAAAGGTTCAAGGAATGCTGATCTCCTGCCACACCACAGAATCCCAGGATCCCTGAGGTTGGAAAAGCCCTCCAAGATCAGAGTCCCAGCTGTCCCCAGCCCAGAGCTCTGAGTGCTACCTCCAGCAGCTCCTGGGACACCTCCAGGGCTGGGCACCCCAAACCTCCCTGGGCAGCTCCAAGCCCTGAGCTCCCTTTCCACGGGGAAATTCCTGCTGGAATATCGATACGGTATTGGCATCTGTGATGCAGTCATCAGCCACCCTTCATTTCCTTTGCCGCGTGGGTTTGGCAGCAAAGTTCTGTGCCTGATTTAGCAAAGATCAATTTATCCCTGGTGGAGTTATTTCACTGTTCAACACCATTTTTGGGAGTAAATTTCGTTTACTTTTGACTGTTGACCAAGGGAGAATTGATACCTATCCACGTCTTTAAACACCATTAACCCGATGATGGAACAAACATAGAGAAGCCCATTAATTCAAATATACATAATCAAAAAGTCATGCGAGCTAAATTAGATATACAGTTAGAGCAAGAGATGCCATCTGTTCAAACTTTCTAAGGGCTAAAGTAACTGAGATGAAGCCAATTTTGGTAACAATAATAAAATTATGCCGCGGAATTACAGGCTCTGTGTCTCACAATTTATTCCCTTTCTCCCAAATTATTCTCCTAAATCACTTGAATAAAATCACCTTCATCCATACATTGTTCTGCTTTTCTTCTGACTATTAAATCCACCAACCTTTGTCAGTGCAAAGCAGAACAGAAGCTGGAGAGCTGCTGAAACGCTGTAGGAAAACGTGTCATTAATTTCCCGAGAGCAGTAATTTCAAATATTTTACACGCTTCCTTCAGCCGGCCGCCACTTGTTCAACACAAGCAAATCAGTGTTAAATTACAGCGCTGACCCTGGGGTACCATCCCTGGGACGCTGCTGGGCTGGTGGCTCCAGCGCTGTGGCACACGAATGGGGAGGCAGAGCTGCTCTGCACCCCCAGGGCTCATCAAACCAAACGCTGGGGAGAGTTCTGAGCACAGGAATCATTTGTTGTTAGAATAATTTAATGCTTCAGACATGAAAAATGTCCGCTGGGTAAGGAGAGGAGGAGGAGAGAGGCTGTAATTCCTACGGGGTGCCCGGCTGTGCCAGGGCTGTGCCAGCCCCGTCCCCATCCTGGGGCCTGGCCGGGTCCCAGCTGGGTCCTGTACCCTGACCCCAACCCCACGGTGGGGCTGGCAGCTCCTGTGGGACTGTGGGACTGTGTCCTGTGGGACTGTGGGACTGGGTCCTGTGGGACAGTGGGACTGTGGGACTGTGTCCTGTGGGACTGTGGGACTGGGTCCTGTGGGACAGTGGGACTGTGGGACCCTCAGCTCGTGTGACCCCCAGCGCCTGTGTGACCCCCAGCTCCTGTGACACCCACCTCCAGTGGCCTTAGTGTGACTGCAGTTCTCTCCCAGAGGAGCAGCTGGGCCCACACATTATTTTGTAGTGTTTCGACCATTTTTATCTTTCTTCTTCCCTCCACAACCACGCTCAAACCTGACAGTCATGGGATTTTTTTTTTTTTCTGTTATAAATATGTTTCCATTGAAAGCCTCTGGTCTTGATACTCCCGCAGCAAACAACACATCTGAAAAATAATTTTACCACCAAATACTTGATCCTTGCCACAAACACATTTCCAGGACAAGGAGGAATACAGGTGATATGTCACCTTCCCTGGGAATTTGGAGGGGTACAGGTGATATGTCATGTTCGGTAGGAATTTGGAGGAATACAGGTGATATATCATGTTCGGTAGGAATTTGGAGGGATACAGGTGATATGTCACCTTCCCTGGGAATTTGGAGGAATACAGGTGATATATCATGTTCGGTAGGAATTTGGAGGAATACAGGTGATATGTCACCTTCCCTGGGAATTTGGAGGGATACAGGTGATATGTCACCTTCCCTGGGAATTTCAACAGCGAGTGGCATTTCCAGGGAAGGGGGAGGAGGTGAGGGGGGCTGTGCTGCAGGAAGGGTTTGGAGCGTGACCCTGGATCGGGAGCAGAGCCAGGTGCCTGCCTGGAATGCCAACGGCTCCCGCCACGGTGCCGCAACATTTATCTTTTGTCCCCAGAACACGAATCTCTCCTGCTCTCAGCCTCATGTTTCCTTCTGAAGAGCAATTTCTGACACTGCAGAGCATTTTTTTATCCCCAGTATTTTTATCCGTTGTGCGTTGTCTTTCTCATTTTTCAGGAATTCTTCTCCCTGAGTTTCTTGCATATTTATCTGCGCCGGGGTTGGGAGCTGGAGTGGGTGTCAGACCATGATGTCAGCCATAAAACCTGGGACTGAGAATTCATTTTTCCCTCTCGGATAGCCACGAGCGGGTGCCACAGCAGCTGAGAATATGTGAGCCAGCATTAAAGTGTTCCCAGATCAACCCGGAGAGGATATCTGGCATTTTTCATAGATATTTATGATTTCACAGAATTAGCAAATCATATTTAAGTATATGAGTCTTTTTAGCCTGAAAACAAAAATAAAGCAGGAACAGCAATGTGTAAATCCAGAACACTGAAAATGACTCAAGGGAGTTTACAAACCCTGTTTGAATATGAATTTCTAATGAGATATGACAAGAAATTAATCCAGTGTGACTTGGCTAATCAACACAACAGCTCCAATTTATAATGAAGGGGGAGTGTAATTTTACTACAGGTTTTTGAGGGAAGTTGTAGGAAAAACAATAAAAACATTCAGGGCAGACTGCTGAGGAAATATGGGTGTTTGTAACAGCCCCAAATAAAGAACGTGTTGAACACCCAAATAAAGAGATTTAAGCTCCAGACTGCAGAGTCTTCCCAGGACCCTAGAAGGTCGTGGAGTCTCATGTCCCAAAGCCCAACAAAGTGTGTCAGGTTCCTTCTTCCTCTGGGTTGGCTCTTTCCTATAATCCTGGGCCCTCCTGTCCCGGTTTGGAAAGACAGGCATCTGCTAAGGAAGGCAGGAGCCTCCTTTGGAATGGAGAATGTAAACCCCCTCCCTCTGAATTATTATAATTTTGCAATTAAAGGGCTCTCAGGCAAAGATGTGGGAATAGGAATAACAGTTATTTACTGGGAATATTAAAAATACAAATGTAGTAGTGCAAAAAAACAAGCAAACAAACAAACACCCTGGAAACCCTGACAGAGTCAGAGCACGCGCTGGCACCCCGTTGGTCAGGGTGCTGGGAGCAGCCCAGCCCAGCCCTCCTGCAGTGCCAGACGTGGCTCTGTTGGAGCAGAGATGATCCTGCAGAAGGGCCCAGGGGTGCTGGGATGGGTCCGGTCTCCCTCTGGCAATGCAGCACACAGGCTGTGCCGGGGTTCTGGATCCCAGCTTTTATCCAGGTGGGAATGCTGGGCTCCTCCCCCTGGGCGGAGCCTCTCCCCATGGATGCTGGAATGTTCTCAGGCATGCCGTGAGCCTGGATGGCCCCTGAGCAGCAGAGATCCCCTGGAGGGAGGGTGGGTCCTGGAAGGGATAAAGAGCCCTGCCAAACCCACCTGGTGTAACAGCTGGGATAGAGCACACACTGCTGGTACATCCAAATTACACTTCTCCTCCTTGGGTTCCCCTCTGCGTCACCCCATGGGCAATTCTCAGCATAATCCAACTACACCTGAACCTGTCCCCTCTTGCTGGGGACGGTACCTGCCCAGAGGGTGATGCCAGGACCAACAGAGAGGGTCAAAGAGAGTTCCTAAATATCTTCAGATAAAAATGGCTTTTCTTTTTTTTTTCTCTTTCCCAAGAATTTAGTGAGCGTAACAACCAGCTTACAAAGACATGGAGATGTAAATAAAGAAGGGTGCAGTGCCAGGGAGCCCGGGTGCTGGGACCGTTGTAATTGTAAAAGTTGCCACCGTGGTGGAAATAAATTACATTTATGCGTTGTCTGTGAGTCAGGCGTTGGGCACGGAGTAACAGCTGAGAGGAAAAGCTTTCACAATTCTATTAACTGTAATGGATTTGGAGGCTCAAACACGCCATTTATCATCCGAGGCCCACCCAAAACGAAAGGCAATATGTAGAGCTAATTAAATAGCAGCGCCAGCCATTAACTGCTCCCCAGAGGTTCAGATTTCCCGAGATAAAGGAGTGGATGCCACTGCGCGTGGAACTCAGGCACTCGAGGCACCAGAGGAGCGTGGCCAGGGGACCCCAGCAGAGGAAAGGAATGAGCCTGTGGAGGCCCCCAGCTGCTCCCTGCTGGAGCCAGGGGTGGCCTGTCCTGCCCAGGCCGTGGCACCGATTAATCACTTTATCCCTGCTCTGCCCTGGAAATCCTTTTCCAGTACCGAACTCCTGCCTCGTGCTCTCCGGGCTGTACAGGCTCGGCGGCAGCAGTGCAAAATTAAAGCCAAAGCCTGGATTCTCCAGAGACCGTGCTGGATGGATTAAACACATTTTTCAAAGGCTCTTCTAAAGCTTCAAGGCAGGAGAAAAGCAGCAGCTCGGATCGCTAACGAGGGTGCCTTTATTTATCAGCAGGAACGCAGCTGATGTATTATGCGTTATGCATTATGCATCAGGGAGGCAGAGGTGTGGCTGCAGGAGAAGGAGGGCTGCGCTCCGGCTCTGGGGCAGGCAGAGGACAGCAATTCCTGCTCCAGGGGGGCTCAGGGAGCAGAGGCAGCCCGGAAAGCCTCGAGCCAGAGGTGTCCCCCCGCTCAGCCTGGTGCGGCTCTCTCCGAGGGGAGCCCTGGGTCACGTCCAACCTTTAATGGGCACCCCATGCCCATTAAACCGTGCCCACAGTGCCAGGTCTCTCGGGTTTGGGACATTTCCAAGGATGTTCCCACAGCCTCGACCCTGGTGACAGAGACATTTCACAGAACCAGAGACTTCCAGACTGTCCTGAGCTGGAGGGACCCACAGGGATCACCCAGCCCTGTCCCTGCCCAGAGCCCCCAGCAATCCCTCCTGGGCACCCCTGGCAGCGCTGCCCAAAGGCTCCTGGAGCTCTGGCAGCCTCGGGGCCATGCCCATTCCCTGGGGAGCTGTTCCAGGGCTTATTCCACCCTCTGGGGAAGAGCCTTTCCCTGAGATCCAGCCTGAGCCTCCCTGGCCCAGCTCCAGCCCTTCCCTGGCTCCTGCCCTGTCCCAGAGCAGAGCTGGGGAGGAGCTGCAGCCCTGCTGAGCTCTGACCTCAGCCGCCTCTCCAGTCTCTGCTACACAGGGAGATGCTTTCTACAGCTACCTGCAAAGCCCTGGCTGCTGATGGATACAGCTTTTATAGGCATCATTCTCGTCTTGGCTCCTCCAATTGAAAAAAAAAAAAACAAAAACTTGGCTTGTATTTTATTTCTCTGTACTCTGAAGTGCTGGATTTGAATGGTGGATGCTTAAATGGGCCTGAGAGTAATGTTCGAAAGGAGATGAAGCAAATAGCCTTAAGTGCTCTCTTTAAAAGGAGATAACAATTATCAATGTCTGAAGGAAAATAACATATGAAAGTAATGCAAACTCCTTCCAGTGGTTATAATATAAAGAAAAAAATCAGAACAGCGCAAAAACGAAGCTCTCACATTTAGCCAATTAACTCAATTAAATATATTGTTATGGGGAGATGCCACAGAGAGGTTCAGGATCTGCCAGGAGTCAGTTTATTGTGGTTAAAACGCACCAGAGGAGGGCTGTGAGGGGCCCAAGGGGGGGGCTGGAGGGTGAAGCCCTGCAGCCCCTGCAGTGCCAACAGGGAGGGACCCACCCTTGGGGAGGGACCCACCCTTGGGGAGGGACAGGGACCCACCCTCGGTGCCCTGGGGTCCCCAGCAGCACGAGGGGCCTGCAGAGGCACCTCTGCATCAGCAGGTGGACCGATCCCACCGGGTTAGGGAGGGGACAACCCAAAACCTGTCCAACCCGGCAGCGTCCTCCTCACTGCGCTTCGGGGGCAGAGTGAGGAAGGATGCTCAGAGACCTCCTCAGGGCTTGGTGAGGAGAGGATCCCCGGAGACATCGGTGAGAGACAACCCCAGCAATGTCCTGCAGGAGCCTCCTGGGGATCCTGCTCGGGACGAGCTGGGAGCAGCAATCCTGGGACTGGGTGTGCAGGGAAGGTCTCGGTGCTTCCAGGACAATGGTGAGGGATGGATCAGGGCCAGGGCTGGGATAACAGCTGGACTCGGTGCCCTCAGAGGGCTTTGGCACCCCCAGTGACTCTGACTGCAAACACCCGGGGAGGGCAGGACACCCTGAGGGTCAGAGAGCCACCCGTGTCCTGTGGCACAGCTCGGGACCACTCCTCACCTGTGCTCAGCTCCTGCCCAGCCTCCTGCTTACCAGAGCCATCATCCCTGTCCTCTCCTGGTCAGCAGAGCCCTCCTGCTCTCCCTATCCCCTCTGGTCAGGCATTCCCTGTGTCCTGTCCCCTGCTGCTNGCAGGGGCTGCCCTGTGCCACCGACACCCACGGTGACGCTGCTGCTGGGGGGAAGGAGCTCTCTGCTTCCATCCAGGAGCTGCTTCTTGACTCCAGCAGGGATCAAAGCACCCAGGAGCAGCAGGAAGAAGAGGAAATTCTGTCTCTGTCACTAAATCAATCCCAGCTGATGGAAAGTGGAAGTACCACGTCCAGGTAGAGATAAAGCACCTGTACGAGGGCTGCGTCCCACCAGCATCCCCCCGCAGGCAGCTGTCTCTGCAGCCTGCGAGGAACTTCTTCCCTCCAGGTGACGCTCAGCACATCCACGGTTTGTACTGAATTCTCAGTGGTGGGAACGGGTGTTCTCCTGGAGGAGGGCCATGAGCATCTGTTCTCGTGGAAGGAGACACTTTGACAGTGAACGGAAAGATAGAAATAGCACTGAACTCCCAAGCTGGTGTGGCCCGGTGCTGCTGCGCACAGCGCTGCTCCACGACCTCCTCTCTGCTCTGCCCACGGAGAATCTCGGATTTCAGGAAGGAATTCCTGGCTGGGAGGGTGGGGAGAGGCTGGGCTGGGATTCCCAGAGCAGCTGTGGCTGCCCCTGGATCCCTGGCAGTGCCCAAGGCCAGGTTGGACACTGGGCTTGGAGCAGCCTGGGACAGTGGGAGGTGTCCCTGCCATGGCAGGGGTGGCACTGGGGGGGATTTGGGGTCCCTCTCCCTGCTCCTGCACATCTTGGCACCGGTGGGACATCTGCTGCCTCTTCCTCCTGGACTGTGTCTCTCTCCTATTGGAGGAAGGAACTAATTAAAAATTCCAAGCTTTTCAGTGAGCAGGGGTGGGTTCACAAACTAGATTTACGTAGAATTCACACTGAATTTTTGCAAAAGAAGAAAAAAATTAGGACAGCAGAAAAAAGTGCAGCCTCATTCTGCACAGCTCTCCCCCTTCCTGGCCTGTCACAAACCCTGTGGATTGACTTTCTAACTTCATCCTCCGGTTGAAACTGCTAAATTAAAATATTTCCACANCGCCTCGGGTCAGTCATGCCCGGTGTCCTGTCCCCTGCTGCTCTCCCTGTCCCCTCTGGTCAGGCCATTCCCTGTGTCCTGTCCCCTCCTGCCCTCCCTGTGCCCTGCTGGGTGCCTGAGCCCGTGGCAGTGGCTCCTTGCCCACAGGAACGTTTGGGTTTCTGGATGGGGAGGGCTGCACTCACTACTCACAGGTTTCCAAGGAGAAGCCACTTCACCCTTACAAATCCCAGGGAAAAGACACATAATCATTTGTTATTGAACGGGCAGAGAATAAATCAAACCGTGAGCGCAGCTCCCAGGAACTGCCCGGAGCTGCGGGGGCAGGCCATGGGNGGGGGGGATTTGGGGTCCCTCTCCCTGCTCCTGCACATCTTGGCACCGGTGGGACATCTGCTGCCTCTTCCTCCTGGACTGTGTCTCTCTCCTATTGGAGGAAGGAACTAATTAAAAATTCCAAGCTTTTCAGTGAGCAGGGGTGGGTTCACAAACTAGATTTACGTAGAATTCACACTGAATTTTTGCAAAAGAAGAAAAAAATTAGGACAGCAGAAAAAAGTGCAGCCTCATTCTGCACAGCTCTCCCCCTTCCTGGCCTGTCACAAACCCTGTGGATTGACTTTCTAACTTCATCCTCCGGTTGAAACTGCTAAATTAAAATATTTCCACAGGAAATCACCCCTAATGTGAGCTGCAGACTCCTGGCAAAAATCCATTTTGCTCAGAGCAGTGACCGGGCTGCCAGAGCTCCGTTGGCAGCCCTGGCACCCCCTGTGCCTCGCTGAGCGCCACGGGCCCCATCACTGATGAGGGAGTGCCACAGCTCCTGCCAAGACAGCCACGGGCTCCTCTCCTGCTCCACATCCGTGCTAGGAGAGGCATTCGTAGGAGCTGGGTTCGTTCCTATCCACGATACTCAGTTTGAATATGGATTAACTTCAGCCAGGTTTGTAACGGAGCCTGGACAGTCCAGCTCCTGAAACAGCCAGAGGGAAGTTCCTGACCTTTGGGATTAACTTCCAGCTGTGGGTTTGTAACAGAGCCTGGACAGTTCAGCTCCTGGAACAGCCAAATAGGAGTTCCTGAACTCTGGGATTAACTTCAGCCAGGTTTGTCCCAGGGCTGAGGCAGTCCAGCTCTTGGAACAGCCACATGGGGCTGCACGAACCAGAGCCTCTGAGCTTTGGGGGAAATGGCAGGTGCAGGGGATATGGAGCTGGTGGTTTGGGAAGGCTGCTCCTTCCTGGGGCATTGGGGAAAGGAAAAGGGATCTGTGGCCGGGAATTCGGGATAGAAGGAGACTGCACCTTGGAAACGCCAGGAGAGAAACCCCGGGGGCTGTGCCCCAGGGACCCTCTCCCTTCACTGGGATGGAGCTGCAGGACTCCTCGGGCTCCTGGCCAGACACTGGCCTTGCCCAGAGGGATTTCCCACACAGCTGGACAAAGCCCCGTGTCCCCTCTGTCCTTCCTGGTGTCCCAGAGGAGCAAATCCTCTGTGGAGCCCCCAGCCAGCCTGGGTGCCATGGGGGGGGATAGGGGCTGTCCCGAGAGGGGGACACCAGAGGGACCTTGGTGGCTCCAGCCCTGGAGCAGAGCAGCAAAGCAGCACAGAATCATAAAATCCCAGAATCCCAGAATGGTTTAGGTGGGAAGGGACCTGAAATCCGCCCCAGTGCCACCCCTGCCATGGCAGGGACACCTCCCACTGTCCCAGGCTGCTCCAAGCCCAATGTCCAACCTGGCCTTGGGCACTGCCAGGGATCCAGGGGCAGCCACAGCTGCTCTGGGAATTCCAGCCCAGGCAGGAATTCCCAATTCCCAATCTCCCATCCAGCCCTGCCCTCTGGCAGTGAGATCCATTCCCTGTGTCCTGTCCCTCCATCCCTTGTCCCAGTCCCTGCCCAGGCTCTCTTGTCTCCCAGGGGAATATCTGGTCCCTGAGCAGGGGGATTAAGCCTGACAAAGAAAAAAAATCCCTTTGAGATTACCCACAGGTTCCGGGCTGTTGTTTCCCTGGTTTGATTTCTTTTCTTTTGTTTTGTTTATTTCCCATTTGTGGATCTTTGGAGCCCACTTAAAGGGTGGCAGCAGAATGCAGATATAAGAAATGACATCCTGTCTTTAGGATGAGATTACTGCTGCCTTAATGGACCCTCAGAGCAATGGAGTAAATAGAGGGAGATAAATCCAGAAAGCTATACAATATCTTCAGAAATATTTTTTATTTCTCATATTTATAATGTTTTCTCACAATGCAATTCTACAAAGCCATTAAATTCAAACGTGAAGTTCATAACTTGTGTAAACTTCCAAGAGAATGTTTTCCTTCCAGCTTGGTAATAAATGTCCATGTGAAATGCATTTAAATAACATTTTCAATCCAACAAGTAATGCCAGGAATGACATTTTAAAAAGTTACAGTACGAGCCTCGATGCAGGAATCAGATGTAGAATAAGAAAGAGAGATAACTCTGCAGAGCAGCCTCAGCTCAGGCAAACAGCGGCTCGGGTGTCTTTGTGACAGCTCCTCTGGATGGTTTTTGGGGGCTGCTGGTAGGGAAGGGAGCACCCAGGATTTGGGGATGCCCATGGCCAGGAGGGGTCCAAAAAAGTGCTCACAGAGCGACCTCCTCACTCAGCATGGAAACTGGTGAGAGTTTTATCTCCGTCCCCCGAAAACAACAACAGGACTGAGGGAATGGAGGGAAGGAGGGAAGGGAGATGCCGCAGGAGGGGACAGGGACCAGCAGCCCTGGTGATGCCCTAGCGCAGCCCCCCGCAGCTGGCAGTGCCCAGGCCTGGGCGCCGAGAGCCCCTGGGCAGCGCTGCCCGCCCGGGACTGGGGCTCCTCCTCCGGGGTGGGAGAGGCTGTGCAGCCCCTCCTGCTGCCCCTGCCTGGGAACGGGACCTGAGGGGCTTCTGCTGGGGCTCTCCACACCCCTCTGCGGGTCCTGCCTGCTGCTGTGTGCTCGGGTTGCTCTCACGGACCAGGACAGGGCTCCAGAGGGGTCCTGCCCCACCATTCAGTGCATTAACTCCTTCCTGCCCCCCGCACATCCAGGCAGAGCTCCTCAGGAATAGGGGAGGGGTCTGGCGGGGCAGGGGGCTGTGGGAGCTCTGTGCAGGGCTGGCAGGGTGGGCAGGCCCTGGCACAGGGTGCCCAGAGCAGCTGTGGCTGCCCCTGGATCCCTGGCAGTGCCCAAGGCCAGGTTGGACATTGGGCTTGGAGCAGCCTGGGACAGTGGGAGGTGTCCCTGCCAGGGCAGGGGTGGGAATGGGGGAGATTTAAGGATTTAAGGTCCCTCCATCCCAAACCATTCTGGGATTCTGGGATTTTCCCACCACGCTGTGACCCTCTGGGCACCCTGGGCTGTTCACTCTGCTGAGGGCTCCTCTCTCGGGCATCAATCCCCATCCCTGAGCCCTCCTGGCTCTGCCTGTGGCTGTGCCTCCCCTTTGCCCACAGGGAAATGTGACACCAGGACTGGTGACAAATCTGGTCACAAATCTGAATCACAGCACCAGAACCACCCCCGTGAGGAAAATCCTCTCCCTCCAGACAGACCAGCAGGGGTTCCTAATCCACATCAAGTTCCAATTAATTCCATTTTTCAACGACTGCAGCACTTCTACCAGTGGCTCCATATATCGGAATCAGAGGATTTGGGAGCAGGAAGCTGTATTAAATCATGGAATACATCTCCCTACCAATGCAAAATCTGTTCCCCCAAGTCCATTCCGAAGGAACTTTTTAAACAGACTCGGATTAAATGAATTTTTAGCCGTGCAGTCCCTGGATAGCTGCTCAGAGTGCTTCGTGTGAACCACGGCTGTACTTTACCAGCCAAAGGGGAAAATGGTGATGCAGAACTCCTGGGCTCCTCCTGCTTCCTTGGCACCTCGTGTCTGGATATAGGCAATTTCCAAAGTGCCACGTGATTCCTAAGGCCACACTCAGTGAACCAGGAGCCACCGAAGGTGGGGTTGATGTTATTTAATTACACACCAGTGTTCAAATGTGGCTCGTGTTCTCACCCCCGCTCTGAAATGCAATTTCCCTCTGGTTGCTGGTGGAGCAGGGCACAGGAGAGATTTCACAGCCGGCTGGGAGGAGC
Organism: Donacobius atricapilla; assembly: GCA_013397315.1. Lineage (NCBI taxonomy): Eukaryota > Metazoa > Chordata > Aves > Passeriformes > Mimidae > Donacobius > Donacobius atricapilla. The sequence continues at coordinate 434,793 of WBMY01015139.1, forward strand.
TGTGCTCCCGCTGGGAGGGAGCAGAGCATCCAGGCTGTGGTGGGAGCACAAAGCTGGGCAAACAGGGACTCCTCTTCCCTTCAGCGTTTCTTCACACTTTCCCTGGAATTGCCCAGAGCTGGTAGTTCAGTTTTCTTCCTGGAACACTTGTCAGGCGAGATGAATGGAAAATACAACATTGAATTAAACTCCATTTACCTTCACCCACTTGTTTTGACTCTGAAGGTTTTTGCAGTGAAATTCAGGTAACCTGCAGCACTTAAAGCAGGCAGTGCCTGGCTACAACGCGATGCTCTTCATTAATGTTCCCACATTAATTTGTGAATCATAAGAGTTTTAACTCTGGTAAGTGTCTGCACATCAAGGTTATTTGTCTCTTAATAGGCACGGTGCCTGGGTAGAGAAACAGCCAACAAAGGCTTTATTCCTTTCCCTTTCTTTCAGAGGAGGCACATGGCAGGATGACTAGACCATAACATAAATTAATAGTAATTGCAACATTTTCTTCTCTAATTGCCTAAAAATTGGGTTAATGCATTTTTAAAAAAACAAAACAAAACAAAACAAACCTGTCAAGTAACTCTCAGTGGAAGATGCTGTGTGAGCTGTGAGGAAAGCGGAGAGAGCTGGGGGTGCTCACCTGGAGAGGAGAAGGCTGCAGGGAGAGCTCAGAGCCCCTGTCAGGGCCTGAAGGGGCTCCAGGAGAGCTGGAGAGGGACTGGGGACAAGGGATGGAGGGACAGGACACAGGGAATGGCTTCCCACTGCCAGAGGGCAGGGCTGGGTGGGAGATTGGGAATTGGGGATTCAGTGACAGAGGTGACTCTGAGGGCAGCAGCAGCCCTGGCTGCACAGAGCAGCTCAGCTGTGGGACCCTTCCCTGCAGCCTGGGGATGTTCATTCCTGGGCCGTTTCTGATTCCTCAGAATCCACAACGCTGCCCGTCCTTCCTTCTTCTCCTGCCAGCGTTCCCTGCTCGAGCTGTGGCCATGCCCAGCCAGGAGGGACACGGCGGCCTGGGGGTGTCCCTGCCAGGCTCTGGGTGTCTCTGGTGTGTCCATGGGTGTCCCTGCTGGGCTCTGTGTGTCCCTGCTGTGTCTCTGGGTGTCCCTGGTGTCCCTGGTGTGTCTCTGGGTGTCCCTGCTGTGTCTCTGGGTGTCCCTGCCGGGCTCTGGGTGTCCCTGCTGTGTCTCTGGGTGTTCCTGGGTGTCCCCAGGGATGCTGGGGATGAGGGAGGTGACAGGGGAGCTGCTGGCTGCAGGTGCTCGGAGGGGACACAGGTGGCAGCCAGAGGAGCATCCCCTGGGGGGCCGAGGGGACGCTGCAGGGAGTTCATTCCCACTCTGAGCCACACACAGCAGGCGGCACAGACCCAGCCCCGGTTCTGACAGACCCTGCTGCAGCAGAGAGGAGCTCCCCGTCCTCCCTCTCTCAGCCCCGTGTTCCCCTGGGTGAATGAGGGAGGCCTGAGTGCACACCCGCCCTCCTCCCGGGTGACGCTGAGGAGAACAGAAAGGTTCTCTCCTGGAGCACAGCACTTAGGAGTCTCTGAGGTCACTTGTTTCAGTTACTCTGTCAGAGTCTAGCCTGAGCAATAATCAGATTTCATGCACAAATGAGCTTCCAGGGAAAAACCTTTCCACAAGCCTGGTTCCAAGGAGCTGGGGTCATCAGAAACCTTCGTGGATGGCACCCACATGTGCCCACAGCATGCACAGTCAGCCTCAACAGACACGTTCCTGTCACATGGAACTGCAATTTTTGCACATTGCAGTCATTTATTCAAAAACAAACAGAAAGGAATATTCACGTGGAAGCAGTTCCCAGTCTTAGGCTCTGCTTTTCTCTCCTCCTCAAGTTGCCTTTGGGCTCCTGTGCCAGCCCGAGGGGCCCCTTCAGCAGCCACTGCTGCTCACCCCAATGAGCAGCTCCTGGAAACGGCCCCTCTGTGCAGATCAATCACACGAACCAAGCCCTGCACACTGCTCCAGAGCTCTGCTTGCTGTTTGGAACAGCCCCTGTCGTTAACAACCTCATTATTCCTCCCTGGCAGGGTGGGCAGGCCCTGGCACAGGCTGCCCAGAGCAGCTGTGGCTGCCCCTGGATCCCTGGCAGTGCCCAAGGCCAGGTTGGACATTGGGGCTGGGAGCAGCCTGGGACAGTGGGAGGTGTCCCTGCCATGGAAGGGGTGGGAATGGGGGGGGATTTGAGGTCCCCTCCAACCCAGGGCATTCCATGATTTAATGGTTCTGTGGTTCTAAATCTCCAGTTTGTTACCCAGACACCCACAGGGGCAGGGAGCAGTGGAGCCGGTGCAGAGCCAGCTGGGTGCTCCTCTGCTGGGCTTGGGTCTGTCAGGGGTGTCCCAGAGCTGGGTGCTCCTGTGCTGCCTTTGGGTCTGTCTGTCACAGCCTGCCTGTGCGGGGACAGCTCTGGGACAGAGGTGCCGAGGGGCAGAGTCTGTGCAGTCCCAATGTCGCCCTGATTTTTCAGCCTTCTCTTCTGTTTCACAGTTTTCATAGTCAGGTTGTTTCTCACACACGGGTGTTGTAAACAGAGGCAGTGTTTTCATAAAATCAGGGAAAGTTTTCATTCCTGTTCTTAGAGATATGGACAGCTGATGGACAGTTGTCTTGACCAATGGGATGGGGAGAGGTGTCAGCCTTCTCCCCCAGTTCCTGGCCTTTGGAGAAATACTATAAAATGGAGTCAGATCTTTTAATAAGCAGTTCATGCCTTCTCACCTGTGTGTGTGTGTGTCTGTGTGTGTGTGTGTGTAACAAACAGCATCAGTCCCAATGCCAGTAGAGCTCCCGCCCTCAGGAATGAGGGATAGGTGCTTTGCTGTGTCCACCTTTTCCCAGAGAACAAATCCACTTACCCTCTCACATAAAAAGATAACAAACGAGACCCCTCTGGTGCACAGTTTTTGCTGCTCCATCGTCTCCTTTGCGTGCTGCAGGAGCACTTCTGGCTCCCCACACGGCCGCGTCGCAGTGGGACAGCCGGGGCACAGAGCTGGCTCACATCACCCTCCTGCTGCTCGGCACACGCAGCAGACCCGGAGCTCCAGCTCTCCTCAGACTCCTGTTTGTCTCAGCTGTGACAGCTCTTCATCTGTTTTTGGTGGGGTTTTTTACTTGAACTTCATAAGCTACTAAATTGGCACATTCTGGTATTGTGATTTAATTCCCCGTGTCAGGGCTGTCACCTTTATAAATATTTCTCATAAGTTTTACGGATCAGTGCACGAGCAGGCTGTGAGGGAGAAGAAGGGGAGTAAATTGGGTCTCAGGATAAGTTGTTGGACGTTTTTGCAGCTGTTGGGGTGTAACTGGGCCTGGCCTGGCTCGGGGACAGCCAGGGAACGCTGCCTGTGCTGGTGCTGTGGAAACACAACCCCTGGGGGTTATCTAAAATGTGCTGAAGTAAATGAAATAGGAGGCTGAAATTGGGAAAAGGGCTGAGAATACTGGGGAGGGAAGGAATAACGAGATCATTCAGGTTGGAGAAAACCTCTAAACTCATCGAGTGCAACCATGAGATTGTCCATGGGAGGCAGGGAAACCCCTAAAGGGCACGGGGCAGAGCTGGGGCAAAGCTGGGGCAAAGCTGGCGCGGGAACCAGGAGATGTTTGGAGCAGGGAAATGGAGGGAACAGAGGTGGAGGAGGAATCCAGAGAAGGATGCCAGGAAAACAAAATCCTGGGATGAAGGCAGAGGCAGCTGAGAGCTGTGCAGTGCCCAGAACCTGGTAAGGAGGGAAAGAGCAGCCCCAGTTCCTGGGCTCCAGGATGGGGCTGGAGAGTGGGGAGCTCTCCTGGGAGAGGGAAATGCTGTGGGGGCAGCTGGAGGCAGCCTGGGGGGGAGATTGCCTGAGCAGGATGTGCCAGAGATGCATCCCAGGAGCCATGGGGTGCAGCTGAGGACAACCTGAGCTGCTCATTCCCAGCTTTCACCCCTCTCTGGACCTCCAGCAGGCTCTGCTGCATGCTGGAAAACAAACCAACCACCAGAGCCAGGGCAGAACAGCTCTGGAGGCACGGTGTGTCCGACCTCAGGCATCCACACGAGCCTCTCCTGCAGCTTGGCAGCTCCCACAGCCCTGGCATGGTGCTGGGCTGCTCTCTCCAGCCCTGCCTCTGAGAGGGAAAACCTTCCTGGAAATGGTAAATAAAATTTCATTATCGTGACAGATAATGCGTTAAAGTGTAACAACATTTCTTTTATTGCATTCATAGCTGGGGGAATGAGGGTCATCCATCCCAATCTGCTCTGATGGCTGCTGGCCCTTCTCCCGCCCCGGCCCGGCGCTGACGGGAGCGGATGGAGGTTGGGATGAGCCGAGCAGGTTTTGCTGTTTCTGGAGCTCCACCAGCTGTGTGTGCGTGCACCGTGCTCCAGCTCCAGCCCCTCAGCCGGGCCAGGGCCATGCAGAGATGGAGCTGGCTCACACAGCACCCAGGGGCTGCGGGCACAGAGCGCCCCTTGGAGAGGGCGAGGGAGGGAAATCCCCTCTCAGGGTCCCGCAGGGGGCACTTACCCACCTGCAGGGAGGCCTTGAGGATAAGAGGAGGAAGTTCCCTTTCTTCTGGGTGCAGGAGGAGCTTCCAGGGGGAGATCCTGGGCCCTTTGGTGCCCTCAGTCCCCCAGCACCTCTTCCCTTTGCACAGTGCCCCTGGAGCAGCCTGGGACAGAGGAAAGGGGCCCTGCCCTTGGAAGGAGGTGGAACGCCATAGTTCCTTCCCTCCCAAACCATTTTATGATTCCTTGATTTTGTGGTGCTGTGATTTGTGATTCCCTGATTCTATGACTTCTGATTCTCTGGTTCTGTGATTTGTAATTCCCTGATTCTGAGATTTGTGGTTCCCTGGTTCTGGGATTTGTGGTTCCCTGGTTCTGGGATTTGTGGTTCTTTGATTCTGGGATTTATGGCTCCCTAATTCTGTTATTTGTGATGCCCTGATTCTGTTATTTGTGATTCCCTGATTCTGTGATTTGTAATTCCCTGATTGTATGATTTATGGTTCCCTGATTTGATTATTTGTGATTCCCTGATTCTATGATGTGTGATTCCTTCTTTCTGGGATTTGTGGTTCCCTATTTCTGTTATTTGTGGTTCCCTAATTCTGGGATTTGTGGTTCCCTGATTCTGGGATTTGTGATTGCCTGACTCTGTTATTTGTTGTTCCCTGATTTCATGACTGAGGTGTGTAAATGCCTGCAGAGCCCCACTGCCCCGCTGGGTTCAGCACTTTCTAAACCTTTCTCAATGCAGAGGAAGAGCCCAGAGAGAGGCAGACTCCCAGCCTGGAAGGGGACGGGTGCTGGCATCCCCCAGCTGAGTCTCACTCCTTCGCTGCTGCTCCTGACCCCAAACAAAAACCCAAGGACATTGATCCAAACTCCTTGTTACTGAAAACCTGTGTTTTGAAACCAGCAATTGGTGTTTCTTTCTATCTTGGGTGTTATTTACTGCTTGTGGAAGGAGCTGCCAGCCAGTTAATTCTGTGGATATTCCTAATTATGGCTGGGGATAATACCAAGGACAATTGAAACAAAATTACTGTAATTTTAAATCAGAAACTTCTCTGTGTTTGAAATGATTAAAAGGTTGTGTGTAAATATCACCATGTTTTGATTCATTTTCCCATGAAATTTCAGCGGAATTATTTTCTCTAGCAGGAGATGTTAATAACAACGCCGGGAAATTGAACATCAAGGTTTAACTCGGAGGCAATAAATCAGCGCAGCAAAAAGGTGAAGGGTTGTACATTATGAAAACATTTCCCAAGATAATTACAAGTTGGAGGCATGTGTTGATTGAGTGGGAAATATTATCGGATAGACAAGTCTGCATTCACAATGGAGATAATCAGGTGAGGTGTTGCTCAGGGATTTTAAGGAAAAGTCAGTTGAAACCCCACAGTAATTACAGGGGGTGTCTGCAGAATGGTGCAAACAGCCAGAGTCCCCATAAACCTGCCCTGGCCAGGCCCCTGTGCCAGGGATAGGGATGCTCCTGTCTGCCTGGGGCAGGGACAGGGACAGGGACAGGGACAGGGACAGGGACAGGGACACTCCTGTCTGTGCCAGGGTCAGGGACAGGGACACTCCTGTCTGTGACAGGGACAGGGGCACTCTTGTCTGTACCAGGGACACTCCTGTCCCTCATCCCCACCCCTGCTCTGGGAGCTCCTGGTGAGATCCACGGCTCCGGGAATGGGCAGAGCTGGATGGGGATGGTAGAGGTGGATGGGGATGGGCACAGCTGGACAGAGGTGGGCACAGCTGGACAGGGATGGGCACAGATGGACGGGGTGGGCTCCCCAGGACCTGGGGGCACCAGCACAGGCACCTGCAGTGACACCCCTGAGCCAAGGACGTCCCTGGGAGGACACAGCTCAGCCCTGGAAGCTTTGGGATATTTATTCCAGCAGGAGGGCTTGGCTGGATGGCAGCACCAAAGCTGCGCTTTGGGTGAGAAGGGACTCCAAATCCCCCCCAGTGCCACCCCTGCCATGGCAGGGACACCTCCCACTGTCCCAGGCTGCTCCAAGCCCAATGTCCAACCTGGCCTCGGGCACTGCCAGGGATCCAGGGCAGCTGCTCTGGGAATTCCTGCCCAATCTCCCATCCAGCCCTGCCCTCGTTCAGTTTAAGGCCATTCCCTCTTGCGTTTGGTGCTGCCAAACCTAGTAGCAGCTGCTGCTGGCAGGATTCTGGAATGATTAGGAACAAAAGTCACCTCTGGGGTCATTTTCCTGACTTCAGGGAGGAATGACGCCCCAGTGGAAGACACGCCCCCGGAAGTGAAGTTTAGCCACATTTAAAATACTCGGTTCTGGCAACCCATTCCAATCATCTCATTAAGTCTGAATAAATACGAGACTCTAATATTAATTTCATTTTCATATATCCAAATTAGAAGGCAGCAGTGAAGAAAACAACATAATCTGATTAAACAAATTAGAATCACGCTGCTAAAATTGCCCTTCAGTATTTACTTATTTTCAACTGCAGTAGCTTAAAAAAAAAACCTGCAGAACCAACTCCTCCAAATGTTAGGAAACATCTCCGTGCCCGTGCTGCTCCCTGGGAAGCTCCCAGCTGGGAGGGCACTGCAGGCTCAAAGCAGAGATCCCAGCTCTGTATTCCAGCCCTGCATTTCCCGTAAATCCTGCTTCAGGCCTAGGTGGAAGCAGGGGAACTAGGGCTAAGAACGGATGTCAGCTCTCCTGGACATGCACTGTCCCTCGGGGAATGGCTGCTGCTCCTGGAAAAAGGCAGGAAAATTCTGAAATGTAAGAATTGCAGCATCCCTGCAAGGGTCCAAGGCCAGGTTGGACATCGGGGCTTGGAGCAGCCTGGGACCGTGGGAGGTGTCCCTGCCATGGCAGATGAGTTTTAAAGTCCCTTCTAATCCAAAACGATTCAGAATTCTGTTAATTATCAAGAAAATCCTTACAGTTTTCAAATTTGTGTAGTATTTTATTATCGATGTTGCTATATTTTATTATAGCATTATTAAACAATCTTAAATAATGTTTATTGTATTGAAATAATTGCATCATGTGCTGAATCCATTAAAAACTACCCACCTGTCAGTCAGGTAAAATGAAAAAAACACCGAGCAACAAAATTTATTAGAGAACTTCAACGTTGGACAAATTTTCCTCAGTGTTTCATCAAGGAGAAGGAAAAAGCAGAATTTTTTCTGCCCAGAGGGCAGGGACGAGTCAGGCATTTAAATCAAGGCAGAGCTTGGTGAACCCAGCTTGGCCAGCAGCCCCTGCTCCCAGTTTGCCCCAGGGCCTTGCCTGGAGCTACAGGGAAGAGCAGGAGGGACTTGGAGGGTCTGGAGCTGGGAAGGGGCTGGAGAATCCCTGAGGGAGCTGGGAAGGGGCTGAGCCTGGAGAAAAGGAGGCTCAGGGGGGCCCTTGTGGCTCTGCACAACTCCCTGCCAGGAGGGGACAGCCGGGGGGGTCGGGCTCTGCTCCAGGGAACAGGGACAGGAGGAGAGGGAACGGCCTCGGGCTGGGCCAGGGGAGGCTCAGGGTGGGCAGCAGCAGGAATTTCCCCATGGAAAGGGTGCTCAGGGCTTGGAGCTGCCCAGGGAGGTTTGCAGTGCCCATCCCTGGAGGTGTCCCAGGAATTGCTGGAGGTGGCACTCGGAGCTCTGGGCTGGGGACAGGGTGGGCATCGGGCACAGCTGGGACTCTGATCTTGGAGGCTTTTCCAACCTCAGGGATCCTGGGATTCTGGGATAAATTGCTGAATGCTGGGATCACTCCGGTGTCAGTGCAAGTGTGTCCCCTCAGCCTGAGGAGCTAGAGCACGAACAGGTCCTGTCCATCACAACCTGGCACTCCCAGGGAAGGGATGACCTTGCCTTCCTCATCATCTGCTCACTTTAAGGTCTCGTTGATTCAATAAGACCCCCACAGTAAATATTTATAAAACATCACATAAAAAATTATAGGTTATTTAAATTTAATTTGCATTTATGCCTCCAAATCAGGTTATTATATAGCAGAAATGTACTGAAATTAAATTCATAATGCACATTACAGCAATTGGAGGAAATTGTACCTTGAAGCAATTTGTATTTAAAATTCTGTCTGTGTGCTTCTTCACTTTCCTGCTGCCTGTAAATAAATTTACAAAGCATTTCCAGTGACAGCCATAGTGTTCCAGCTGCAAATTGATGTAGTTGGAAACAAAGAACAATTACCACTTAAGCAGATCCTGTGTTACACTAAATCTTGGAGCATTTGAATTCCCTGGCAAAACAAAAGGAAGTGATTTTTCTTTCCTCCTTAATCCGCAACTATTCTTGTCAGGTGGAAAATGTCTGGGCACTAACCCGGGGCCCGTTTGTCTTCCTGAGGAGCCACGGGGTCGGAGCACTGATGGGGGGGAGCCCAGCAGCCCCGGTGACAGCGCCGTAAATCCTGGCCTGGAGCAGCAGCTGAGGCTGAACCAGTCCCAAAGCCCTCCCCAGAAAACAGATCCATCAAAACGTGTTCCCTGAGAGGGCCTGGCTCCTTGCTCTCAGCCAGTCCTGGGGGAAAATATTGACTCAGAGCGTCGTGGGATGGTTGGGGTGGGAAGGGACCCGAAATCCCCCCACGGCCACCCCTGCCATGGGCAGGGACACCTCCCACCTCCCAGGCTGCTCCTGGGACAGCATTTATTGAAACATTTCAGGGGTTACTACAATAAATGTGACAGCTATTGCAATAAATAATATTTATTGTAACGTTTGAGGGGTTACTACAATTAACTTGATGGTTATTACAATAAATAATATTTATTGTAATGTGTGATGGGTTATTACAATTAACTTGATGGTTATTACAATAAATAACGTTTATTGTAACATTTGATTTCAGATGTGTAATGTTCGTTCCTTAATTAGCATCTTCCCTTTTGCCATTTTGAATTGATCTCCTCCATTGTGTTTATTCCATAATTTGCTGTTGGATTTCGTTTCCCTTTGGAGCAGAAGCAAACCTTGGGCCACCAGCGCCCCTCCCAACGCAGGCTGCTCTCCAGGGCTGGTGGTGCTGCGCTGTTCCTGCAGGGAGCAGTCACCTTTCATTACCGGCCTGGGCCTCCTGCCCTGCTCTCCTCCCACTCCCGCCAGCTGAGTGTGGTCTGCAAGGGGCTGGGCGCTGCAGGGACAGGGACAGGGACAGGACACTGCAGGGACAGGGACATGGCAAGGACAGGGGCAGGACACAGCAGGGACAGGCTCAGGACATGTCAGGGACAGAGGCAGGGCACGGCAGGGATAAGGTGAGGACCACTCCTGGTTGAGCTCAGCACTGCCCAGGTGAGCTCAGGACACTGCACATGTCCTCATTCCTGTCCCCCCAGGTCCCAGGTGAGCTCAGGACATGCACATGTCCCCATTCCTGTCCCCATTCCTGGTCCCAGGTGAGCTCAGGACATGCACATGTCCCATTCCTGTCCCCATTCCTGGTCCCAGGTGAGCTCAGGACATGCACATGTCCCATTCCTGTCCCCATTCCTGGTCCCAGGTGAGCTCAGGACACTGCACATGTCCCCATTCCTGTCCCCATTCCTGGTCCCAGGTGAGCTCAGGACACTGCACATGTCCCCATTCCTATCCCCCCAGGTAGAGGTGAGCAGTGCCCCAGTGCCCTCAGCCCCACAGGCATGCAGCTGCAGATGCAGGACGATTCCAGCCCGGAACAGCCCCTGCACAGGGAGCTGTCGGATCCTTTGGCATCTGGCCTTAGGTTAAACCAGGCCTTGGCAGCCCCAGGCTGATCCTGCAGCAGCAGAACTCTGCTGGAGCCAGGGCCTGGAGTCACTGTGGGAACAGGTTATTTCCAGCTCCCCTCTGGGCCCCCAGTGCCTCCTTTTATTGAGTCCCCTCTCCCAGAGTGCTGGCAGTGCCCCTTCCAAGGTGACTAAACAGGGCTGAGCTGATGCATTTTCTGTCTCGAGTCATCGATTTCTGGATTCAGGTGCAAGTCCAAGAAAGCTGGTTATGGGATTTACGTTCCTTCTGAACAGGAGAAATTCATACACCTCCTCAATCCCCCCAGCTCCTCGGAGCAATAGTTCTCCTTGTCACTCTGAAAATCTCTGTTGTGTCCTTCTGATGCCTCTTTAATAGTTTGTTTGGACTTTGCTTCACAGGGAAACTCTCCCACCTGAGCAAATCACACGCGGCAATTTTGCTGTTGCTGCTGTTGAAGATGACAAAGTGAGTGAAGAAAGAGGGACACCAGTCAATTATTCCACATCTCCATTTCCCTGAATTTTGAAGCACAGATTCCAAGCAGAGAGGCTTTGTTGAATAAATAGTTTCTTCCACTTTTCTCTAAGGAGAATTTTCCCCAGTGAGGGAAGGGAGGTTTGGGTTTGCTTTTCCAGAGGACCCGCATTTGGGAGGTTTCCTCCCAAATTTGCCCTAAGCCGGACCCCTGAGCAGGGAGCTGCTCCTGCTGCTCTCGGCAGCTCCCCCAGCCTTTCTCCTGCATGTCCAGGCCAGCCTGATGGGCCTGGGGGGACATGGATGTGCTCAGTGTGCACCAACCCAGCCACAGGAGCTCGGCCTTTTCTGCCCCTCCAGCAGAGCGATGACTTCGGATTTCTTACTGCAGGAAATAAAGACTGAGCATCAAATCATGTTTCGACCATTGTGGCCACGCTCTGCAGCGTATTGGCAGCTAAATATCGAGTTGGCCACCTCGGGGTCAGTAGAACACGGACCACTTCATTTCAGCTGCTGAAATATTGAATGCAGCCAGCTGTGAAAGTGAGTAATTGCCCGTGCCCTTATTTAACGTGTGAAGTGACAAGGGAAGATGAACTTTCGGACTGGGGACGGAGGTGATCTCTTCACAGTTTGCATCACCAAGAGCTTCATCAAGTCCCTTTTTATCCCGGTGGTGCGAATGCTGAGCCCTGAGGGCGCCGGGGGGAATTGCAGGAGCAGAGCTGGGGCTCTCTCTCTGTGTTGGGCTTGCACCGCGAGGTTTTGGTGGGGGCTGCGCCCAGCTGAGGCAGGGGAGGAGTGTGAGGAGTCCTGGGGAGGAAGGAGCAGCGGAGACAAGCGAGGAGCTGACCACGGCTGCCCATTCCCCTGCGCTGCTGGGCAGAAATTGGGGTGGGGGGGGAGCAGGGAGCGGTGGGGGAAAGGGATTTAAGGTCTGATTTTATTTCTCATCCTGCTCTGGTCTGAGTAACATACTGACCGTGACAGTGACAGTGCCAGTGCCAGTGATAATGCCCTCCCCAGAGCTGCGGCGACAGTGCCAGGAAAGGGAAGGGAAGGTTTGGGAAGGGAAGGGAAGGGAAGGGAAGGGAAGGGAAGGGAAGGGAAGGGAAGGGAAGGGAAGGGAAGGGAAGGGAAGGGAAGGGAAGGGAAGGGAAGGGAAGGGAAGGGAAGGGAAGGGAAGGGAAGGGAAGGGAAGGGAAGGGAAGGGAAGGGAAGGGAAGGGAAGGGAAGGGAAGGGAAGGGAAGGGAAGGGAAGGGAAGGGAAGGGCTCACCTAAAGGAGGCCACCACACCAGGACTGCTCCCTGCTGTCCCCACCTACGCCTCCCCCAGCAGAATCACCTTGCCAGGAGCTTGGGCATGGATAACGGGGAACAAGAGAGACAAAAGGACACGGAGAGTTCCTACCGAGTGAGGGAGTTCAGAGGGAGGGCTCAGCTACAAAGGACGCTGAATTTGCCGGTGGGGAATCCGGCGTGTTTTCATTGCTGAAAATAAAATCCCAGTAGCTGTTGTGGCCACACACAGGAAAAGCCTTGCAAATCTCTGCCTCTTTAGGAGACTTGTCACAGCTCAGGAGAATAATTCACTTTATCGCCCATGGAATCTCTAAAAATAACTACCGCTGATTGCAGCTGAGTGAGGAAAGCACACAAAGGTGTTGATAAAACAAAACCAAACCCAAAAAAAAAAGTGATTGGCTGAAAAGGTTTAGTAAGTGAATAAATACATAAAAATAAATAAGTAAATAAACCCTGTCCTGGATGTTTGTTATAAAGCATTAAAGTTGAGTATACAATAGGTACAAAACTTGTGTATATTTGCTGGCTGCACTAAAGGAATGGAATATTTAATATTCCTGCCTTTCGGAGGGGTGGGGAAGGAGTGGAATTAAAATCTAAGAGTCCTGTGTCTTGTAGCTATTTTTGGAGCCATTTTCAGAAGGATGAGTAAAAAGTGACAGCCTCATTAAATAAACCAGGAGGGTATTTGTTCTCTTTAATAGTGTTGTCCTATGCTCAGCCGGTACCTAAATAAATTAAAAAATGAATGATATAAACACGACATCAATATTGTTCATCTGGTAGTTCCCATAAACTCAGCCGTAACAGCTTTTCAGTTGGATTTTCTGTGTGGAGAGGCCTCTGGCTGGTGAGCAGTGCAGGTTGTGACAGAGCCCAGCACTGTGCCAGGACACATCTCCCATTTCCTGGGCACCACAACTCCCTCTCATCCCAAAAATTTCACAGGTTGGCCCCAGCTTTACATTTCCATTTTCCTAGTTTACAACAGGCCACTTCAAAGAAACTGGCTCACGTGAAATGATCTCAAGTCTATTTTCCTTCAAGTATTCATTCCTTTTTCCCACAATTTCTTGACATCCTGTGATCCGTGTGCGGAACAGGCTGTGGAAAACTCTCCAGCTTTCATTTGCAAACACACTGAGCTTAAAAGGAAGAAAAAGGAGCCATAAATGCCAGAATAAATTCCATCAAGGAGTGGTTGAGGGAAGTGCTCTGTAGCTGAGTAGCGTGGTGTGAATTATTCATCCAGCTCTTTGAAGAAGTGTCTCTATAGGGGAGCAACCTCGGCGCCACCTCCCCACGCCTGGGGTCACACAAGGAGCCACCAGCAGTGACTCAGAAGGGGTTTGTGCTCGAATCCATCTCCTGAGCTGCATTCCTCCGTCCATTCCTCCTTCCAGGGGAGCTGAGGCTGCAGGAGCAGGGCAGGGCTTGGGATGGAGCTGGGAAACCAGAGCTCTGCTCACTCCCTTGGGGCTCAGGGGGAGAAAAGGAGGCTCAGGGGGGTCCTTGTGGCTCTGCACAACTCCCTGCCAGGAGGGGACAGCCGGGGGGGTCGGGCTCTGCTCCCAGGGAACAGGGACAGGAGGAGAGGGAACGGCCTCGGGCTGGGCCAGGGGAGGCTCAGGGTGGACAGCAGCAGGAATTTCCCCATGGAAAGGGTGCTCAGGGCTTGGAGCTGCCCAGGGAGGTTTGCAGTGCCCAGCCCTGGAGGAGTCCCAGGAACTGCTGGAGGTGGCACTCGGAGCTCTGGGCTGGGGATCAGTGATCTGGGAGGGCTTTTCCAACACAAACGGTTCTGGGACCCCCAGGACATGGCCAGGGATCCCCAGCAGCACGGGCTGTTGAAACATGGCCACAGACAGGTGCATTTTGGACTCAGAGGATATTGATCCCCTGCCTGGCTACACAAGTCTCGCCTGAAGTGGAATTCCATGACAAGAGGAGTATTTTGGATTACTTTCACCTGGAGAGAACAGGGTACAAGTGGGGGAAAAGAGTCACTGTCTTTAGGGGCCCCCGAGCCGCTGAAAATCACTGAACTGCAGCCAGCCACAAACACCTCCAGCTCAAAGAGGGCCCTCAGTGCTTCCAAGGAAACCCAGCAATTCCAAAACTGAGTTTTCTTCTGGTGGGACTTGCTTTTCCTCCTCTAGAAGCACCAGCATCCCATCACTGCTCCAAGCAGGGCCAGTGGGACGATGCAAACCCTCCTGGGACTCACCTGAGCTCCCGGGAAAAAGGGTCTGTAAGGTCCTACGGGCAGCACTGCTGAGGGAGGGCACATCCGGACTGGATGTCGGGAGGGAATCCTTCCCTGTGCGTGCTGAGGCTCTGGAACTGGTCCTCAGAGTTTCAGGGATTGCAGGAGGGGAGCAGCAGCAGGCAGAGCTCGCCTTTGCTGCTCAAATACCCTGGGGGAAGCCCCCCCAGCGCGGTATTCCCGGGGATGCCCTCCTGCCCTCAGGGCTGGGCAGGGCAGAAAGCCGAGGCACCTGAGCAGGGCTCGGCTCCTGCCTCCCCCGGAGCCCCGGGCAGGGTCTGCACCGCCCCTGGAGTCCCGAGATGGCGGTTCCATGGGTACTCCGATCCCCCCGGGATGCGGGTTCCACGGGTACCCCGATCCCCCCGGGATGCGGGTTCCATGGGTACCCCGATCCCCCCGGGATGTGGGTTCCAGGGATACCCCGATCCCCTCAGGATACGGGTTCCATGGGTACCCCGATCCCCCCGGGGTGCAGGTGCCCCGATCCCCCCGGGTGTGGGTTCCAGGGGTACCCCGATCCCCTCAGGATACGGGTTCCATGGGTGCCCCGATCCCCTCAGGATACGGGTTCCAGGGGTACCCCGATCCCCCCGGGATGCGGGTTCCATGGGTACCCCGATCCCCCCGGGTGTGGGTTCCAGGGGTACCCCGATCCCCCCGGGGTGCAGGTGCCCCGATCCCCCCGGGATGCGGGCTCCAGGGGTACCCCGATCCCAGGCGCCGGTTCCGTGCCCAGCCCCGGTGCCCGCCCGGTGCCGCCGCCCGGGGCCGGCAGAGCCGGTCGGAGCCGCGCTCGCCGCCAGGGCCGAGCTCTGGCTGAACTGACCCCGGCAGTGGAAGATGCCGGGAGGAGAGACAGCCGCTCGGAACCCGCCGGGAGCTCCGGCGTGTCGGGGAAGCCTCACTTGACCAGATTGAGCTGTTTTCCAGCTCATTTGAGCCGCGTTCCTCGGAGCAGAAAGACTGGCAGCTTGGCTCGCTGTGGGTGAAGGGGCAGGCAGCAAGCGAGAGGAGAGGATTTCTCCCCCTCCACCTGTTCTTTACTCCCAAGATCACTTATCTCCAAAGGAAATTACCATGGTAAGTGTTCTGAAAGTAAATTAATGGATATAAATCATGAGAATGACACCAGCAGTTCTGCTCAATGGCATCCGGGGGGGTTCAGTTTGGTTCATGTGGATGATTTTTATTTTAAATATGTCGCTAAAAACAATCTACATAAAATATATGCTGGGATTCAAATCAGAATAAACATCTACCTTCCTTGCAGAAAGGACAAATTCTGGTTAGGCACTGGAAATGCAAATCTGCATTTCAAATGAACTGGGTAAAGATGTGCCCTGCTCACGATGTGCAGGAGAGGCCCTGTGAGAAGGATCAGGATTATATTTGGGAAATATGGAAAATATGGATCTTTTCTGAGGGGGCTTCTCACGGCAGAACCCCAGGGCGCGAATTCCCGGGGGAAATTGGGGACTGCCAAGGAAAAGCCCCTCGTTCCAAGAGGGCTCAGCAGGGATTGCAGAGCAGTCCCAGCCTCTCCTGACAGGAGCAGGTGCTGACTGGAGCCACTGGGGGGTTTAGCGCGGGGGACACTGAGCCCCGGGTGTCACCAGGGTCTGTCCTCAGCCCGGGGAGGGACACCTGTCCCAGCAGAGGGGGCACCCACAGCCAGGGGACGCAGGGCTGCTGCCCCACCTCCCACCCCCCCTTCCCACAGGAACTCAGGCAGGGGAATGGGAGCACCTGGATTAATCCTTTCACAGCCAGAAAGTGTTTAAAGGGGATCCAGGAGAGCTACAGAGGGGCTGGGGAGAAGGGAGGGACAGGACACAGGGAATGGCTTCCCACTGCCAGAGGGCAGGGATGGATGGGAGACTGGGAATTCCTGGCTGGGCTGGAATTCCCAGAGCGGCTGTGGCTGCCCCTGGATCCCTGGCAGTGCCCAAGGCCAGGTTGGACACTGGGCTTGGAGCAGCCTGGGACAGTGGGAGGTGTCCCTGCCATGGCAGGGGTGGCACTGGGGGGGATTTGAGGCTCTCCCAGCCCAAACCAGGCTGGGGTTCTGGGATTTCTGCTCCTGTACACAGAAGGATGTTACTGAAGGGTTTTCTACATTCTTATATTTTCCTTGGGGAAGGTTCTTAAAATATTTCCAATTGCAGGGTAATTTTCCATTGGAAATGGTAAATTATTGGGAGCTTTACACACACAGTGAAGTTTCCATTTCAGCTTATCAAAAAGAGGAAAAACAACCACACTGCAAAAAAAAAAAAAAAATAAATCCCAAAGTAAAGAGTAAGAAGTGGTTTTGACTAAGATGGAGTGCATTATGCTGAGGTGGGGCGTGGGAGAGGATTTTAGAAAAATCAGTCATCCCTTTTCTTGGCTTTTGTTTGCAAGTGCTGAAGAAAAAGGGGCCGTTAGGGCAGCCTTTGGAATGGTTTATGAGGCAGAGCAGCAGCAGCAGACGTGCTGGAGAGACTTCACTGGATTAACCCGTACCCTGTGTCCTGTCAGGGCTCCCTTACAGCTCCTCCTCCTGTCACCAGCTCTCACCCCCTCGGAGTCCCAGCTTCCCAGCACATTCCTGTTATTGGGCAGGACTGTGCACAGATGCTGGGGTGACTGAGCCCCTGCTCAGCGCAGGCACAGAGCCTGCCAGAAGGACGATGGGGCTGGGGTGGTGTGTGACATTTGTTGTCCCTTCAGCAGCTCTGACTGCGAGAATAGCTGTGATTTCCAGGGTCAGCTCTCAGAGCTGCTCCCTTCAGCCCTGCCCTGACCGTGGCTGCAGCAGGGACTGGGACTGGAGCTGAGGAGAGGCCCTGAGAGACAGGGACACAGGGGGCAGGAGCAGAGCACGGGGGCTGATCCTCCTGGAGTGCCTGGTGGAGAAAACCTCAGCCACACGCCTGCCACAGGAGCTACCAGAGCACTCAGTGACTGTGGCATCCAGCGGGGAAAATTGAAATCATCCCCGATTTTCAAATGCAGCACAAGAAGCACTCCCAGAGATCTGAAACCTCAAAGAAGCCCCAGAAAGAGATCTGGGGCAAAGGCCAGGCTGTGATACAGCACTGCAGGAATCCCTTTCCACCCCCCATCTGCCCTAATGTGAGCAGACAGACGTGAGAACAGCGCAGGGCAGGGAGGTGGCAGCCCTGCAGGAAAGGCTCCCTGCGGCCCAGAGCCTGGAGCTGATGGGGCACAAATCCAGCTTGGAAATAAGCCACAGTTTCCTTGGGATCAAAGTGATGAAAAGCAGAACTCTGTTCCCTGGAATAATGGATCTGCCACAGCCTGGCAGCTGGAAAATGAGCTGGGACATCCCTAACCCAGCACGGGGGTGAGCTCCAGGGCCTGGGTGGGAGGGCCACGTCAGTTATGCCAAATTGTCAGGGAAAGGTTCTTGCCCAGAGGGTACTGGCGCTGCCCAGGCTCCCCAGGGAATGGGCACAGCCCCGAGGCTGCCAGAGCTCCAGGAGCCTTTGGACAGCGCTGCCAGGGGTGCCCAGGGTGGGACTGTTGGGGTGTCTGGGCAGGGACAGGGGCTGGACTCCATTATCTGCATGATAATATCCAGTGCATCCATAGAATCACTGAATATTCAAGTCAGGAGATTCTCTGAGCTCTCACAGAGCTGCCTCATGCCCCTGTGCATCCACGCATGGCCAGAGCTCCTGCCCAGCCCTGTTCCCTCGCTGCCAGCTCCTGCAGCCCTTCAGACCCCTGTCCCCTGTGCCACCAGCGGCTGGGACACCAGGGACCCCCAGCAGCTCAGGGCTGTGCCCTGCTGAGCCTGCACGGGCTCACTTTTCCATCCGAACCCCCCCACAGCCTGCGGGCAAAAGGAGTTTGGATTGTTTTTCCCAGTGAACCCCACACAGCACTGAAGCACCTCTGAGAGACTCCCTGGAAGTGCAGGAGGGCTCTGTGGGGCCTGTGTGTTCCTGGGAGGCTGGAAATAACCCAAAGGTTTTCAAGTTTCCTCCTGGTGAAGAAAACGCCACTCCTGACCAAAGCAGTGCTGTTGGTAAAGGGCTTTTCTGCGGGTGTCGAGACACCCCTGGAAGTCCCCAGGCTGGACACAGGGTCAGGACGGCCCAGCCTCAGCTCCTGCTCACAGTGGTGTCTGCACTGCCTTTACCTCAGGCTGCTCAACTTGCCCAGTTGTGTCTGAAACCAAACCTCACCCAGATGGATCCCAAACCCCTCCAAGAATGGCATTTTTCGGCCGCTGGCATGAGCCCTTCCTAGGAAGAGCCTCCCTGTGTGCCAGCCGCTCTGCAGTCCCTGCGTCTGAGAGCAAATCCCAGAGCAGGTGAGCTGCAGAGCTGCCTTGGGCTGCAGTGCGGGATGTACCGCAGTGTGTGCTCTATCCCAGCTGTTACACCAGGTGGGTTGGGCAGGGCTCTTTATCCCTTCCAGGACCCACCCTCCCTCCAGGGGATCTCTGCTGCTCAGGGGCCATCCAGGCTCACGGCATGCCTGAGAACATTCCAGCATCCATGGGGAGAGGCTCCGCCCAGGGGGAGGAGCCCAGCATTCCCACCTGGATAAAAGCTGGGATCCAGAACCCCGGCACAGCCTGTGTGCCCTGCATTGCCAGAGGGAGACCGGACCCATCCCAGCACCCCTGGGCCCTTCTGCAGGATCATCTCTGCTCCAACAGAGCCACGTCTGGCACTGCAGGAGGGCTGGGCTGGGCTGCTCCCAGCACCCTGACCAACGGGGTGTCAGCGCGTGCTCTGACTCTGCCAGGGGTTTCTAGGAATTTTGTTTGTTTGTTTGCTTGGTTTTTTGTTTTTTGGTGGTTTGGGGTTTTTTTTAATATTCCTAGTAAAGAACTGTTATTCCTATTCCCACATCTTTGCCTGAAAGCCCCTTAATTGCAAAATTATAATAATTCGGAGGGAGGGGGTTTACATTCTCCATTCCAAGGCAGGTTCTGGCTTTCCCTGGCACACACCTCTTTCCAAAGCAAGACAAGAGCAAAGCCCTATTCATAGTCTGTGTGCTCTGGAGTCATGGACAGAAATGGGGCAGGTTTAGCATGGAAGCACTGAGTTTGTCTCCAACATTTTCACACAGCTCGAGACTTTAATGCCTGAAGCCAAATTCACTTCTTGAATGAAAAAGATATGATTCATTTTCCTTGACCTTATTCAGGGGATTTTAGATAGCTTTTTTCTCCGCCTGATTGAACAGCCTCATTTTTGTTTTACTTTGTATTCTTTGTCTCTTTTTTTTTTCTTTATTTCTCTTTCAGCACCATGAAAGTCTAAAGAAAGAACAGAGACAGGAAGGAAAATATTAAATATTAGGTAGCAGTGAAATTAGATCTCTCTATTAAATGAAACAAAATTAATCATGTCTATATCTAACCTAAACTACCCATGCAAAGTTCTCATTTTCTCTGGAAATCTTTTTCCATGAATAATAACACTGCACAGCCACAGTGGCTCTTGATGCTTGAAGAAACAAAAAAATCAGGCATTATTGATCCTCAGGACAAACAAATCCTCTCTTGGGGTTGCAGTGGGGTTTCCACAGACGATTTGTTGTTTGTAAGGGTTGTTCCCCACCCCTCCTTGTTGCAGGGTGGGCTGTGAGGCAGTGCCGGGGGGAAGCCCAGGGCACAGGGCTGTGTCCAGGGGGCTCTGGAATATCCCAGGGAGGAGACTCCAGCCCCTCTCCGGGCTCTGCCCAGGGCAGAAGTTCTGCCTCCTGTGCCGGGGAATTCCTGGGCTCAGCCCCTGCCCGTGGCTCTGGGGCCAGTGCTGGGCCTGGGGCAGAGCCTGGGGCTGCTCTGCCCTCCCTGCACCCAGGGACAGACTGGGACAGACTGGGACAGACTGGGACAGACTGGGATAGACTGGGACAGACAGGGACAGACTGGGACACCCAGGGACAACCAGGGTTGAGGGCCCCTCTCAGCTGGGGCTCCTGTGTTCCTGAAGGCCCACAGCATTCCCAGCTCCCTGGGAGCCATGGGAAACAGGGGCTCAGCTCCAGGGAATGTTCCTGAAGGCCCACAGCATTCCCAGCTCCCTGGGAGCCATGGGAAACAGGGGCTCAGCTCCAGGGAATGTTCCTGAAGGCCCACAGCATTCCCAGCTCCCTGGCCTCGTGCCCTCCCCACTGCGTTTGCCCCGTTTGGGATATCCATGCTCCATGCAGCAGGAAAACGCATTTATCCCTAGAAGGCAGCTCCTACAAATGAAAGAACTAATGGAAACTAATGGCAATGGAGCCTAATAGAATTTCCTTAATTTTATCATCAGCTGTTTACTGAAGATTGCATGATTTCCATTACAAACCCATTTGTGCTGTAACTCAGCCCTCCCTGCACTGTCACCCGTCTGCAGGGGAGCCTTTATCTAAATTGGAGATGGGGAACTCTCCCTGCAGACTGAGCTTAGACATGCTCACTAAGTTTATAAAATAAATTAGCTCGGCCTTGTCTGTGTCCTACAGATGTTGAGCTGATATTTTTAATTGCTGCTACATAAACAAGTCTTCTTTACAAATTAAAATTATGATTAGGTTGTTATTTCCAGGGCAGTTTTCAATACTTAGATAATAGTAAAATAATTCAGTTTGATATGATTTTTTCCAGATTACACTTGAATATGTCTTCCTTATCAACATGATATAAATCTCTAGTGACCTTTTGAAACTTTTGCATTGAACACAGAGAGTTCATTTGTAGTCTGGACTTTCTGGTGAAGAAAAATAATATATGGATTAAAATTAACTAAAGAACGTCTTAGCCTAATTACACTCCAGTCTGCAACAGAGAAATTTGAGGCTTCAGGAGGTTTCAGAAGAAGGGCACAACCAGAAGCAGAAAAAGTGTGTCAAAACATGCAGAGGAAACCATGATAAAACCCCAAACATTAACAAAACCAATAACTCTACCTTGCCAGCTCTAAGCTGACACACAGCAGGGTCGGATCATCCCCTAAATTATACAGGACAGGGGAAAAACGTCCGGAGAGCAGCAGACAAAGTAAAGAAATCCATAAGGAAACATAGAAGCTTTACCAGACTTTAGGACATGGTGTGTTATGTTTAAAGTGTTTTTAGAATCTGCTTTGATAGGATATTAGATTGTTCTGAGAAATTATGGGTGAGCTTTAAAACACTTGGCACTGTTTGTTTGCACCCCTTCCACCAGGGGATTTTTGGGAAGTGACTGAGGAACTTTTGAGGCTCAGAGTGGTGGAATCACACAAACATCAAGTGGTAAAAACCCCTCTAAGGCCACCGAGTCCCCACACGGGGACAGTGACAGCAAAGCTCCTTTGAGCTGCACAGAGTCCTTGGGCTGGGAAGGGACCTCTGGAGACCACCCAGACCGCAGGCAGGGTCACCTGCAGCAGGTGACACAGGAACGCGTCCGGGGGGTCCCCAGAGAGGGAGCTCCCCCATCCTGGGCAGCTGTCCCAGGGCTCAGGGCAGGGAGTTCTCCCCCGGGCTGAGGTGGAACTTGTGGCTTACCTGATGGCCACAAAGCCCTGCGAGTGCCTGGATCTGGCAATTTTCAATCCAGAATAACTGGAATTGTTGCCTTCCCTGCCATGCCGGAGGGGAGCCCCGGTGCCCACAGCAGTTTGTGTGTCTCTAAAGGAGAATCCTGTTTTCTCCCCCTGCAGCACAGCTCGTTTTCCTGTGGGGGAAAAGGTGACTTGTATTTAACGACAGTGGTGTGGAATTGGATAACACCGCCACTGACCTGAAGGTCATAAAAGCCATCGAGTTAAACAGCAGCTCTGGGTGCTCTCTAACACCCTCGGAGCACCATTTACTTGCCAGAGCTCTGAGGACTCCAAAGCTTTCCTTTGCCCAAAGGAGAAACAAAGAGCCAGAGGCTCCTAAAGCCAGCTGGGAGTGCTGTTTCCATGAGCCCCTGCCAGCAGGCCGCAGCTGGCCACCCCCCAGAGGTGTTTATCCTGATCCCAGCGCCTCCTGCTCTGTGGAACAGGCACAGGGTGGGAGTGAGGACAGTGGGAACCACAAGTGTCACCAGAATAAATTTACCTAATGGGAACCATTTACAGCGAAGGCAGCACCAGGCATGGGAAAAGCAGAAGCAGATGGACGCAAACGTGTGCAAGGTAATTATTGCAATAATAGACAGACAGGTCTCTTGTTTCTTCAGGCAGAAAAGCTGCACTTTAATGTCGCAGCCCATCTTTATACAGTTTCCAAAGACCTCATCTTGTGTTTTAATTGGTCGCTGCTCTTGTCGGACTAAAACTGGATATTCTACAAGACCAGATCTTTCATTCTTCCCTCCAACCCCAAGTGAAATATCAGGGAAATAAATATCCATTCAACTCCATAGTTTTTACACTGTGCTTTCCGAGAGCAAATCAGTCTGGCAGAGCTTCCCCGTGGGGAATGGCCGGGCAGAGAGGACAAACACAGAATCCCAGAATCCCTGAGCTCCTGGAATATGGAGGTTGGAAAAGTCCTCTGAGATCACCAAGTCCCAGCTTGGCCGGGCAGAGAGGACAAACACAGAATCCCAGAATCCCAGAGCTTCCCAAATCATTGAGGTTGGA
The DNA here is from genome assembly GCA_013397315.1 of Donacobius atricapilla. Classification (NCBI taxonomy): domain Eukaryota; kingdom Metazoa; phylum Chordata; class Aves; order Passeriformes; family Mimidae; genus Donacobius; species Donacobius atricapilla. Next base: position 457,694 of record WBMY01015139.1, read on the forward strand.
AAAGCCCTCCCAGCCCAGGCAGTCCCAGCTGTGCCCGATGCCCACCCTGTCCCCCGCCCAGAGCTCTGAGTGCCACCTCCAGCAATTCCTTGGGACACCTCCTGGGCTGGGCACTGCAAACCTCCCTGGGCACCTCCTGCACACGCAGGGGCAGATTTTGCAGATGTGCTGCAGGTTTTTCCTGCAGCAATGAGCTGGGAAAAGTTTGCAGGACTGCACTTTGCCAAGGCTGGGCAGGAGGGGCAGAGGGAGGGAGCAGGCTCCAGGTGCCCGGGTGAGAAGTGGGAGCAGCAGGTCAGTGCCCAGGCAGGAGCTGGGGCTGCTGCCCTTGTCCTGCTCTAAAACCTGACAGGAAAGCTGGCAGTGACAGCTCTGCCTCGCAGCAGCTCGAACGGCCCCGGTGATGTGGATTCCTCCTGAGCAGCCTGTCAGAGCTCTGTAAAACCAGAGGAGATAACAGCTCCTGGCTGGTTCTGTCTGCCAGAAACCTGTGACCCAGTTAGAAACCGCCCAAAGCAGATCTGTCCTGGACACAGGAGCAGGGACTGTGCTCACCTCGCCCTGCAAGGTGGCACTGGACACAGGGGTGGGGTCAGTGCTCTCAGAGGTCTTTTCCAACCTGAACAATTCCACGATTCTGGGGAGCAGAAGTGCTGTGCAGCCGCCTGGGCTCCAGCCTGGCAAGAGGGATCCTACAGCACAGTGTCAGGAATTCCCAGCTGCCCTGGGAAGGAGCAGGGCTCCGGGTGAGAGCAGCTCCCAGGTGCTGCTCCCCGGGCAGGGGTGGCAGGAGGGCACTGGGGGTTACAGAGCAGGTGCTGTCTGTCACGCACTTCTGCGTTTCCCTGCAAACTGCGCTTGCAGTAGCACTCCTTTGTGCAGCCTGTCATTCCTGGTTCCATGGAACCATGAAACGTGAAAGAAAACAGGGCATCTGACCTGCTCGGGGCTGAGCTGCATCACCCCTGCGGGCGCCTCCCTCCCTGCCGAGGGGCAGAGGCACGAGATAAATGCATCTGAGCAGTCCCAGGGGGCAGAGCCAGCAGGGAGTGAAGCTGCGGCGTGGCTGGGGCCGCAGCAGCAGGGGGATGTCACTCTCCTGTTGTCGCCCTGATTTTTCAGCCTTCTCTTCTGCTTCACAGTTTCGTAGTTTGGGTTTCTTCTCGCGCTCTGGTCTGTAAACACTGGCCAATGTTTTCATAACTTCAAGGTAGTTTTCATTCCTGTTCTTAGAGATATGGACAGCTGATGGACAGTTGTCTTGACCAGCGGGATGGGGAGAGGTGTCAGCCTTCTCCCCCAGTCCCTGGCCTTTGCAGAAATACTATAAAATGGAGTCAGACCTTTTAAAATAATCTCAGTTCTCAGTTTTATGCCTTCTGATGAAGTCAGTGTGTGTGTCTGTGTGTGTGTGTGACAAACAGCATCACCCTGTCACTGCCCAGGTCCTGCTGGGTCACCAGTGCAGCTCAGCACACAGGTCCTGAGAGTCGGTGGGACAAACCCACCTGCACCTCCAGGTGGAAAGGAGGAAGAGCTGTGGCTGGGACCATAAATGGAGAAGAAAGGAAGACAAAGAACCCCAAAAACCAGAAGTGGGAATGAAAAGCTGTTGATGTCGCCTGGTGCCTTTCCTGCCTTGCCCTTCTGGAGCTGCTTCCAGGGGGGGATTTCCCCCAGGCCAGCAGAGGAGGCTCTGCAGGCCCAGCCCTGGGTGCAGCTGAGCAGACAGGATTCCCATGAGTGAAACCGAGTTAACAGGGCAAAGGTCCAGCAGCCCCGGGGAAACGCTGCAGCTCCTCCAGCTCCTCCTCAGCATCAGCTGCTCCGTGCCGCTTTGCTGGGCAGGAAATGATGCTTGTCTGCTGGAAAGGGCGGCGTGGAACAGCTGGGCTGGCAGCCACTCCCAGCTACAGCAGCTCCATGTTGAAATTAAGAAATTAGGCGGAGAATTAAGAAATTAATCCTGATTTTTCAGGATGCACATCGGTGCTTTTATTAGAGGACCTCTGTGCCTCGAGTCACACTGCTCCAAGGCCAGAGCTGGTGCAGGAGGCGGTCTGGTGCTCCGTAGGAATGGTTCTCTGAGAGGCAACACCTGCCCCTGCACAGCCCTTGCTTTTTACTCGGTTCTGCATTGTCCAAGTAATTCCTTGGATGTTGAATAAATGAACGCACAATGCATTCAAGGCAATTTTCCTCTTGATGGGAAGTGGAGGGGCAGCTCCCATCTCTGCTCTGGGACAGGGCAGGACCCAGGGAAGGGCTGGAGCTGTGCCAGGGGAGGGTTCGGTTGGATCTCAGGGAAAGGTTCTTCCCCCAGAGGGTGGAATAAGCCCTGGAACAGCTCCCCAGGGAATGGGCACGGCCCCGAGGCTGCCAGAGCTCCAGGAGCCTTTGGGCAGCGCTGCCAGGGGTGCCCAGGGTGGCGTTGTTGGGGTGTCTGGGCAGGGACAGGGGTTGGGATGATCCCTGTGGGTCCCTTCCAGCTCAGGACATTCCCTGAGCCCTGTTCTGAGGGAATCCCGGCCATGAGCAGCAGCTGTGTTCAGGAGAGAAGCTCTGAGGGTGCCACTGCAGCGCTGGGGCAGCCCTGCTCTCCCAGCACACCAAGGAAAGCAGCCTGAGGTCCAGCCTGGCAAGGAGCCCTCATGGCCAGCCCAGAGCTGCCTTCGGGTGCTGGCCCAGCCCCTCTTGCCAGAGGAGCTGTTGTGAGTAAGGAAACACCACAGCAGCCTTCCCAACAAGATTTATTCTCTTGATGATAAGCCAAATTAGTTTTGCTGTTCTCTTCCTAATCTGACTGACAGGGCGAATCTGTCATCTCTTCTGCTGACACCTGGAGTGCACACAGACCTCCCCAACAGGCAGGGAGTGCCACACCTTGTGTGGCTCAGCTCTGTGGGGCTGGGGGCCCAGGGGCTGCTCCTGCCAGGCTGCAGTGACAGTGACACCTTGGGAGGGCTGACCTGGAACAGAGGCTGGACAGGGCTGGAGAATAAAGCAGATATTTATTGAAAGGCCTTGAAGGTCACACCTTGGGCAGGACAAGAGCCTGGCCAGGGCTGCACCCAAGGTGGAACCAAAAATGGTCACAAAATGGACACAAAATGGACACAAAATAGACAAACAGTCACGAGGTCTCACACTTTTATAAGTTTTGGTCCATTTTCACATTGGGGTTTAACTGTCCAATTCCAGCTCCAGGTTCTGCAGTCCCATCCTTCTTGTTTTCTCCCTCCAGCCCGGCCTTGTTGGTGCTTTTGGACCTAAACACTTGTCCCAGCTGTCCTTGGTGTGCAGCAGGAGAAGGATTTGTTTTGTGTCCCTGCTGTGTGCAGAGCTGAGTGACACTGAGTGTGAGCTCAGAGCTGCGCCCCTGGGCAGCACCGAGCCTGAAATACGTGGGAGATAAAACTTCAGGCATCACCAGGAGCCGCCTGGAACAGCTCCTGAGCCTCCCAGGTGCGATCCCTCGCCTTAGGCTTTTGTGTGGCTGCATCCTGACAAGCTGCCTTCAAATAAATTGAAGGTTGTAATTCATGAATCTTAATGTTTACTCGACTTAATTGAGCATTAGTGTTAATTAAAACAAGGCAATGGCTTCAATCCCAGTTCAAGAGCTTGGCATGAAGGAGAAAGGGATTCCTGCCTGCGCTCGGATAAATCTCTGTCACGGTAAACAATGGAATGAGATGAATGAATAATTTTTTATTTTGCTCACCTTTACTTTTCTGTCTGTGCCATGGAACAGGGATGTTATCAAACAGATCAGGAGTATGCCAGGCCTTCCTTCACTGAAAAATATTGTGATGAAATAGGGAACATGTTCTCCATCCTTCCTGCTGCCTCTGGAGAAAAGAGGGAGTTATTCCTCTTCCAAAACCCAATCTGTTTTCAAAGTATTGCGGATAAATTCTGTAACCTTCTGCTCCAACTTTAAGTGAATCCATATTTCCATTTGTACTGATATAAAAGAAAGAAAAACTCCCAGGGGGTTTGTCGTCCATATAGAAATTCTCTTGGAAATTACAGATTTACCTAAGAACTGCAGGATTTTCTTCTAGAAGTTCAAAACTCTGACTTTCCTTAATCATTTTTAGGTTTTGCAGGAGAGTCCCCTCAGCTAGGGGCTCATGCTTAGGAAAAGGATCTGCATTTCTGACTGAGGGAAGTGACTTTTCACTGAGGGATGGAGGGATCCAGGGGCAGCCACCTGCCCACTCTCCCAGGGAACAATTCCCAATTCCCAATCTCCCATCCATCACTGCCCTCTGGCACTGGGAAGCCATTCCCTGTGTCCTGTCCCTCCATCCCTTGTCCCCAGCCCTCTGCAGCTCTCCTGGAGCCCTGGCACCGCTCCCTGCTCCTGTCTGCTGGAACGTCTCCATCAGGCACTTGGCTTGGGTGAGGAGAAGGATTCCCATCTCTTCCCACTAAACACAGGGAAGTGAGGAGTGTTTTAAAGGAGAGCATGAAACTTGCACAAAGAAGTTAATTTAAAGGTGAGCTATCCATTAAAATTACCCAGGGCTGGTGCCAGTGGGATGCACTCACAGAACTGCTGACAGACCTGCAGTTAATTAAACCCCACCTAGATTTATATTTTTGCTTATTAACGAAACCTATTGATTTAAACTCGCCACAAATGCACCTTCTGTAAATAATTCTGCTCCTAATTAAATAATCCCTGTATTATGTCAGGTACAAAGAATAAATTACTTGTAACTACTTCTGTTTCAGCCCTTAATCAATACCTGAGCTGAGCTATTTTATATCTCATGTAAATTTTTCGCCTAAGTGCTCAGCTCTCAGAGAGGCTCTGTCCTGGGCTGCTGTTGCCTGGGCTGAGAAATTACACTTTTTTGTCTGTTGCTGTGACTTTAGAGCTCAGAGTGCTTCGCTTGGCACACGACGGGAACCAGTCACTGAGTGCCAGGGGCTGTGTGAGGAGAGGGGGGATTCTCCTCACCAAGCTCTGGTGCCAGGGAGCCCCGACAGGGCTCTGGGGTCAGGAAATAAAGCTCGGGATTAACCCCAGGTTGGAGTTAATAAAGCTTGGGATTAACTCCAGGCTGGGCAGGTTGGGGCCCTGCTGCTGTCCTGCCCAGGAAATGTGACATTTCTGCAGCCTCTGCAAAGGGAGCTCCTGCTCCTTACAGCACCCCTGGGGCTGCTCAGAGCCATCCTCACCCCGAGCCCTCACCTGGCCACACCTGCGGGGATTCCAGGGATGGGGCAAGCAGGAATCACAGAATTAGCTGGGAACCGGGAAATCCCTCTGAGCTCACCCAGTCCAACCCCTCCCCAGCACTGCCCAGGCCACCACTGCCCCCTGTCCCCAAGTGCCACATCCCCAGGGCTTTAAATCCCCCCAGGGATGGGCACTGCACCCTGGGCAGCCCATTCCAACTCTTTGCAACCCCTTCCAGGAAGGAATTTTCCCAATATCCAACCCAAACCTCCCCTGGCACAACATGAGGCTGTTTCCCCTCATCCTGTCCCTGTCCCCTGAGCCCCTTTCCCAGCTCCCTCAGCCTCTCCTGCGGCTCCAGCCCCTTCCCAGCTCCGTTCCCTTCCCCAGAGCTGCTCCAGCCCCTCCAGGTCCTGTCCCTGGGCACCCCAGCCCAGTCCCACTGATGCCTTGGGAGGGCTGACCTGGGACAGAGGCTGGAGAGAGCTGGAGAGTAAAGCAGAGATTTATTAAAAGGCCTTTAAGGACACACCTTGGGCAGGACAAGAGCCTGGCCAGGGCTGCACCAAGATGGACCCAAAATGGACACAAAATGGACACAAAATGGTCACAAAATGGACAAACGGTCACGAGGTCTCACACTTTTATAAGTTTTGGTCCATTTGCACATTGGGGTTTAATTGTCCAATTCCAGCTCCAGGTTCTGCAGTCCCACCCTTCTTGTTTTCTCCCTCCAGCCCGGCCTTGTTGGTGCTTTTGGGCCTGAACACTTGTCCCAGCTGTCCTTGGTGTGCAGCAGGAGAAGGATTTGTTTTGTGTCCCTGCTGTGTGCAGAGCTGAGTGACACTGAGTGTGAGCTCAGAGCTGCGCCCCTGGGCAGCACAGAGTCTGGAATACACGGGAGATAAAACTTGGCCAGGCTGCCACGCCAGTGCTGGGACGGGCCATGGTCATGTGAAATTTTACAATTAAATATTCTTCAAATAAAATCCGAATGAGGGATAAATCTTAACAATAAATTTATCCAAAGTAAGAGGAATAATCTCAAGGATGTTTCACTAGGCGAAGGGAAAACAAGCAGACAAAATTAATCAAGGAATAACGGTCTATTTGCTTTAATTATTTGCCCAAAGCTCTGGGGAGGTTGCGTGTAAAATCCCCATTATTTGCTGCAGTGGAGATGTAATCACAGAAGAGCTCAGTAAATCACCTCCCTCTCCATCACCCGGGCTGGGCCTGCCCCACACCTGGGGGCAGGAGAAGCTTTGGCTCATTTCTGGCTCCTGCTCCCTCGGGCAGGTGTCTCTGGTGATCCCCAAAGCTGCAGCCACCCCTTGGTGGGTCCAGGAGGGGCCCTGGGCAGCCAAGGGTTCCCTCAGTGCCACCCTGGGCACCTGGAGCCATTTCAGTGGAGCTTGGGGACTGCAGTGAACGTGGGAATGATCTCATTTTAATTCCCTGGTTTGAAACCTTTCAGAACAATGCTGCCAAACCGGGCTGTACCTCATTAGACAAGATTTCAAACTGGGAGTCATTATTTTAAAAGTCTGTTTGCTGTTTTACTGTCACAGGAACTCAAAATGAAAACGGGGGAGAAAGGGACCTCTTCCACTGGTATTGTGTGCAAATGAGCTAAAAAGGTTCTGCATCAAAAATGAGATCTGCTTATAAAAAAAACCCAAATGAGCTTATTTTTTAATCTGTTTGTGCCATCATTCCCTTTGCCATCACAATCTCCATGTTTAAAAATGTAATGTGAACATAACATCAGCAATGCAGAGCAGGCAATAATCACCCAAGACAGGTGGAACGGCTTAATTACATCAAAAAGTTCCTTTTGGTATTGAGCACAGTCTTTTGCAAATTAGATTCAATTTGGTGACCAGTTTCAGCCAAAACCCTTCAGATTTTTTGATCTGAATTTCTGTTATGCCTTTACTACATCTCAACATGTCATCTCATTTCAGAAACAGCAATAGACATCTTCAAAGAAAAAAAAAACTGCCCTAACAAAAAGGCTTTTAGAAGGAAACGACACTTTCCTTTGAAAGCTGCGCCCATTTGTACAAGGCAAAGATGAAATATTGAGTATGGGATAAATCATGGAACAAATATAAGAGCCAAGGCTGAAAAATATATTTATTCAGGCTGTGGGAGTTCTGCCTTCACGGGACGGACAAATCAGAAGTCATCTGTCACTGGTGTTTGGCCAGGACTGAGTGTGTCACTGGGCTGGTGCTGGGGATGCTGTGGATGGGTCACCTCCTCTTTCCCTCTGTTCCAGGTTATTCCCGGGGCCATCAGGTGATCCCTGGGGCCACCAGGTTATTCCCAAGACCACCAGGTTATTCCCAGGGCCGTCAGGTTATTCCCAAGACCACCAGGTTATTCCTAAGGCCATCAGGTTATTCCCAAGACCAGTGGGGTGAGAGGCTTCCTGCTGAAACATGGAACAGCCCCCCTGTGCCCACTGAGAGTTATCTGGGGGGAAAACCATCAGCACAGCCCTTTGGGAGTTGTTCTATTGCCTTCCCTGGCACAGGGTGCCCAGAGCAGCTGTGGCTGCCCCTGGATCCCTGGCAGTGCCCAAGGCCAGGCTGGACACTGGGGTTGGAGCAGCCTGGGACAGCGGGAGGTGTCCCTGCCATGGGGAAAAAATGAAGAGTGTTCAGGTGACAACACAGCAAAGCAAGAACTAAACGAGTTTTGGAAAAAACATCCTGGAAAACAAGGAAAAAATGGGATGCAGACACCCCACCCCCCCCACCACCCTG
>WBMY01015139.1:480625-511722 GCA_013397315.1 Donacobius atricapilla
TGGGGGACATGGGGGACATGAGAGGAATGGGGGACATGGGGGAAATGAGGGACATGAGGGACATGAGGGATGTGAGGGCAGTGAGGGACATGGGGATATAAGGGAAATGAGGGACATGAGGGACATGGGGGACATGGGGGACACGAGGGCAGAGGGACATGGGGATATGAGGGCAATAAGAGGAATGGGGGACATGAGGGACACGGGGGACACACATATACATGTAATAATGTGTATATAAACACATCCTACTGCAATGCAGGGACCCATTTCCTATTCTCCAACCCCAGGCAAAAGCCCCAGAGCAGCTCCTTGGAGGTTTTGGATTGTGTTTCCCTGGAGCAGGTCCTGCGCTGGCAGGCCAGGTGAGCCCTCTCCACAGCAGCCCCTCTGATTTTTGGGGAAGGGGCTGCACGAGGTCCCAGACGCTCCCTGCGTCTCTTGGCTGCTCCTCAGCAAACTGGGGAGGGAATCAAGGGCTGCCTTGCTCAAAGGACAGTGAAAAAATGAGGATGAAAAACCGAAAAATTAATGGGGAAAAATGAAATGAAGATGAAAAAATAGGCAAAGCCTTTGTGTGCAATTTCCTTAGGGGGGAAGTCAGCAGTCACCTCTGAGAGCAGCCTGGCCCTGACAAAGAGCTCCTTTCATCACCTGGGAAGTTGTCCATTTACATTTTGAAGTCTCTCGTTTGCTGTTCCTGAATTCAGATGCAGGTTCCTGTTTCTTGGGGTTGTTTTTTTCATTGTTTGGAGGCTTTTTTTTCCCCGCGTTTGTCGGACGAGAAACAAACTCAAGTTAACAACCTCCATCCAGGGGAGGAGTTCACTGATGTTGTCCTTGAGGAGGGAGGCTTTGATAGGCAAAGAATTCCAGAGGCGTTTTCTTCCTTTATCAGTGTGACACATTCCAAACTCAATATTTTAGGTGTTCTTATTTAAAAACAAAACAAAACAAAACAACCCCGAAAAACCACCACAAACAAACAAACAAAACCAAACAAAACCAATCAACCAAACCAAACCAACCAACCAACCAACCAAAAACACACAAAAAAATCCCCCCAAAACCCCAAACAAACAAAAAACAAACAAAAAAACCAAACCAAAACAACCCCCCCAAAACCACAACAAACAAATAAAACCACAAACAAAAAAAACCAAACAAAAAAACAAACAACAAACAAACAACAAACAAACAAAAAACCAAACAAAAAAACCAAACAAAAAACCAAACAAAAACAAACCAAACCGACCAACCAAAAACGCACAAAAAAATCCCCCCACCCCCCCAACAAACAAACAAAAACCAAACAAAAAACCCAAAATAAAACCAAAACCAAACCCAACCCAACCCCAACCCCCGCAGCTGCCCTTAAAGCAGCCTCTCATGGTTAAACCCTCCCCGTTTCCCCCTGTGACACATCACAGACACGATCCCCGTGGTGAATGTAGCATCGCCCGGACTCCTGCAGTGAAGCAGCCATGGATTGACCCTGGAGACCAGAACTGGAGTTTCCACCAGGGGAGACACTTTGCACGAGCCAGAGATGCCCAGCTCTGCTCCCCTGACCCCCCAAATTACTGACAGGGAGGGCATGGAGGCAGTTCCACTTGCACTCTGCTTTCTCTCCCTTTGATTCTGTTTCCCCTCCCAACGTGTCCGGGGGTGCTGTGCTTCAAGAACAAATTAATCCCCTGCTTTATTTCCTGTCTGCTTTCCAATAGAGCTGAGTCCTCCTCACCTTTCCTCCCGGGAAGGGCTCAGAAGGGTTGGAGGTGACATTTGGGGACACGAGTCAGGGTGACCTTGGCGGTGCCGGGGAGTGCTTGGGCTGGATGGTCCCAGAGCGTTTTCTCAACACAAACCATTCTGTGAGCCACCATCTGACAAATAAAGCCAATTTTGGCGTGGTTTGCATGCCCCATCCTGGGTAAGTTGAGGTGTTTTCCCTCCAGGCCCTGAGGAAGGAGGGAAACGAACCCAGAGGAGGCTGCTGGTGCTGTCTGCAGGATCTGACCTGCCTTGGGAACTCCTGCTGGAGCAAACAGATTTACTGGGGGCAGTTCCTGTTACCCCATATCCTGTGTCTCATCCTCTGTCCCTGCCAGCGCCCCTGAGAGTTAATGTAGTTTGGTTTTAGTTAAAGAGGAATATTGTTTCATAAAGATTTGTTAATTTTTTTGGAGAAAATGCTGCTTGAGAAACTACTAATAAGAGAAGCTTCACAGTCTGCAAAAAGTTTTTTCCAAGCAAGTACAGATTTGTAACATAAGAAGAACCAGAAGATTATTTTCTTGTAGCGAGGTCTCCATAAGACCCTAAAAAAGACTCCTCTCCCAAAAAAACTGATAAAAAATAATTTTTAAATGGTAAAACTTACTAAAAATCACAGGTTGTGTCTCTTGATGTTGTTTATAGTGAGTGAACAGTTTGTAAAGAAAAAGAAGTATTTTAAAGGTTTCGTTTTAATTCTCATTTTCTTCTTTTAATGTGTGTTAGTAAATCTATCTTTGTACCTTTAGTTTAGGCCTGCTTACCTTTTTTTCCTAGTCCTATCTCACAGCAAAGAACACACTTAAACCACTACACTGAATTTAACCAACAGAATCTGGTAAATGTGAAACCACTACAAGCAGGGAGCTGCAGTCCCATCCTCAGCACCCTGCAGCTGGGCTGGGATCATCCAGCCCCAGCTTTGGGGTGTCTGTGACACCCCCAGCTCCCTGCAGCCGGGCTGGGATCATCCAGCCCCAGCTTTGGGGTGTCTGTAACCCCGGGATTATTTGGTTTGAATGAAATGAGATCTGCCTGCTCATCTTTGTGCTGCACTCGGATGCTTGTGGGGTTAAAAACTGTGGAATTATCCTTTGGTGGCACAAACAAAAAGTAGCTTTGATTTCTTCTGGGTATTTTGACTTTGCTGTTGTTTAGGCCAGTATTCCAAGGTCAGTTGGTCTGTGCCACTTTGGTCTGACATAGAGATCTATTTTTTTTTTCCTTGTGTTAACTCTAATTTATATTTGGGACAAATTTAATAATATCACCATTAATAATATCACGAACTCTACTACATTATCCTATATGAGCAGAGCAATTTTTAAATGGGATCTTTTATCCTCAGCACTATTACTCATCCCCGATTATTCCTACCAAACTCCAGTTTCCTTTGTTACTTTAATCAGTTTTTAACACTGAGAGGAAGGAGAAAGGCAAGAGAGAGAAAGGAAACAATGCCTGGCCCTGGCTCTAATGTGGCACCTTTACATTTGCTAAAATCCAGATAAAGGTGTTACCGAGTGTGAGGGGGCTCTGTAACCACGGGGATATTTGGGATGGGCAGGATTTTGGGGGCTCTGTAACCACGGGTATATTTGGGGTGTGCAGGATTTGGGGCTCTATAACCACTAAGGATATTTGGGATGGGCAGGATTTTGGGGGCTCTGTAACCACGGGTATATTTGGGGTGTGCAGGATTTGGGGCTCTATAACCACTAAGGATATTTGGGATGGGCAGGATTTGGGGGCTCTGTAACCATGGGGATATTTGGGATGGGCAGGATTTGGGGCTCTGTAACCATTGGGATAGCAGTTCTTCCCTGGCTCCAGCAGGATTTCTCTGGCTCCAGCAGTTCTTCCCTGGTTCCAGCAGTTCTTCCCAGGCTCCAGCAGGTTTTCCTTGGCTCCAGCAGGTTTTCCTTGGCTCCAGTAGTTCTTCCCTGGCTCCTGCAGGATTTCTCTGGCTCCAGCAGGATTTCTCTGGTTCCAGTAGTTCTTCCCTGGCTCCAGCAGGATTTCCCTCACAGCACTTGTCCCTCGTCCCCTGCCCCTCTGAGGAGCGCAGGGCTGTGCTGTCCCTGTGCCCCCTGAGGGCCCTTGAGGCCCCCACGTCCCTGCTGTCCCCAGGCCCAGCTCTCTCTCATTCCCCAGGGGTGTCACAGCCCCTGCCCAGCCCTGGGGCTCTCCCCAGTTTGGCCCCTGCCCAGCCCTGGGGCTCTCCCCAGTTTGCCCCCAGCCCTTTGGTCCCTGCAGGGCCCCAGGTGCACTCAGGGGACACCTGGCCAGGCTCCTGCTGAGGAGCCCAGGTGGCCCTGGCCACAGGGAGGCTCCGGTGGCTCCCACCAAACCTTCCCGTGGCTCTGTGATCCTTCATCCCCTCCAGCAATCCCTGGTGCTGCTGCACAGCCCTTGCAGAGAAAAGTCATAGTTTGCCTGTAGAAGACAAGAAAAAAAAAATACATAAATCTGTAAAAACAGCCATTTCTGCCAGTTATTTGTGAAATGTCCCCCATGGCAAGGTAAAATTTTGCCAAAGGTTTTTCCCTTTCTTACTGTGACATGTTTGAAGTTAAAGACACAACTTCGGCTTCCTTTTACTCTCCCTGCTGCCCTGTTTTAATTCCAACGAGCTAAACTAATTTATTCTAGCTGCTAAATGATGGGCTGCTGGCTCTTGCTGTCATAATCGCAGTGCGGGCAGCAAGAGATTTGATAAATTGCGTGTCATAGGACCCAGATCAATAAATATATAAGGGTGTGAAAAATTAAAGTTGAGAAGGAGGTTCAGATGTGTTGCGTTTATATCAAAGGCCACAGCAATACCTGCAGGCATTGAGGGAGCAACTTCAGTTACACATTAACTGAAATATTTCCACTGCACAAAGCAGCTTCACCAAAATAAAAGGTTTTCCTGGTAATGTGCTGATTGTGTTAATTTTTAAACAGAATTCTGTTCCACTGAAATAAAGATGTCTTGTTACCTTTCCTTCGAGTGTATAATTTCTCAGAGATCTGTCATATTAATTTGATGCTATTTAGGCTTAGATTTGATTATAATGTTTTGACAGATGTCAAATGTCATATGTCAAAGTACTGCAACATTGATCCCACAGGAAACAGGAGCTTTTCATATCTGCGTAGCTGAGGATTAAATATAAAACACCTCAGAAGAAGGCTGGCAGTCTGTCTCTGAGCTTTGGAGCAGTCTGTCAGGAGGAAATGCCAGATCCCAGCCCCCGGTACCAGGGAGCAGAGCCTGCCTGGGGTGGTGGTGGTGGTGAAAATCCTCATCACCTGGAGATGTGGAGCTGCCTGGAGCAGTGTTAGTGGTGGAAATCCTCATCCCCTGGAGATGTGGAGCTGCCTGGAGCGGTGTTGGTGGTGAAAATCCTCATCATCTGGAGATGTGGAGCCGCCTGGAGTGGTGGTGGTGGTGGTGGAAATCCTCATCAGCCGGAGATGAGGAGCTGCCTGCAGTGTTGTGAGGAGCGAGCTGGCAGCACGCTTTCCCAAGCATCCAGTGCAGCTCCTTCCATGTTGTTCTGGGAAAGGAGAATTGCTCTGAAATGCAGAGTGCCTCAGTTTATCTCAGAACAGTGAATGCAGATTTAGAGATTCCATCCCTAAAGGTCCCTTTTTTCCAAGACTGGAAAGAATCATTTACTCTTTGTGCTGGTTAAAAAAAAAAAGTATCACATAGCTTCTATTTTAATATTCTGCCACAGCCTAAATTACACCGATTTATACAACATTGCTAAAAATATTAATACAACATTACTTTCAAACATAACACATACAGCATTCATTTTAGTATTTGCGAAAAGCCAATCATATCATATGCATTTTCCACAAAAGTTAGTGAAATTCTAGCCATAGCAAAAGGAATGGAGCCGTGCTAGAAGTTCCTAGCTGCCCCAGCCCTTGATGTGAGGGGTGTCACTGCTGTCCCCTGCGAGGAGCGGGCGGCTGCTGGGCAGCACTGAGGGCACTTCCATGTACACAGAAAATTGTATGCAGAAATATTCAAAATAGAGGAATAGCAGCAAGGCTGAGGCATGAGCCAGTGGTATTTGAGGGAACAGTCCCCATGTCCCACGTCCTGCTGCCCCCTTTCCGTAAGGAACTTATTCAGTTCCCAACTCCTACTGCTGCACTTGAATAGGTGACTTTCTGGGGGGTGATTTATTAAATGCTCTATTAAAACTGCAGACAGATTAATCCTCTGACTTTCCCTTGCCTCAGAGGCCAGCGGTGTTCTCAAGGCTCCCCCGATGATTCCCGTTCTCCTGGGGCTCGCTGTCCCTGCCAGCCCCGGCCGCGCCAGCTCTCCTTCCCCAGCACAGCCGGCCCTGCCCAGGGCTCTGCTGGGCCCTGTGGAGCATCCCGTGGGCTGCCAGTGTGGGAACAGCCCTTCCTGGGGTGCAGGGAGCGATCCCAGAGCTCCTGGGGGCTGCCAGCGTGGGAACACCCCTTCCTGGGGTGCAGGGAGCAATCCCAGAGCTCCTGGGCTGCAGGGAGGGATCCCAGAGCCCCTGGGGGTTGCAGAGAGGGATCCCAGAGCCCCTGGGGGCTCCACGGATGGATCCCAGAGCTCCTGGGGGCTGCAGGGAGGGATCCCAGAGCTCCTGGGGACTGCAGAGAGGGATCCCAGAGCTCCCAGGCTGTGGGGAGGGATCCCAGAGCTCCTGGGGGCTGCAGGGAGGGATCCCAGAGCTCCCAGGCTGTGGGGAGGGATCCCAGAGCTCCTGGGGGCTGCAGGGAGGGATCCCAGAGCCCCTGGGGGCTGCAGGGAGGGATCCCAGAGCTCCTGGGGGCTGCAGGGAGGGATCCCAGAGCTCCCAGGCTGCAGGGAGAGATCCCAGAGCCCCTGGGGGCTGCAGGGAGGGATCCCAGAGCTCCTGGGGGCTGCAGGGATGGGACCCATGGGATGGGATGAGATGGGATGGAATCCATGGGATTGGGGTGGGATGGGATTTGAGGTGCCTTCCCACCCAACCCATTCCATGATTCCATGAGTGTTTGTTCCTCTCATTCCTGCAGCCCTGCCGCTGGGCCACTCTGCGAAAGAGAACACCGCGGAATGACTGCCAAAGGCTTGGATTTACAGATTTTTGCTAGAAATTACTCCAATTCTTGCTAATAATTGCCATTAATCTTGGAAAACAGCTTGCTGCAGACCAGCAGTGGGCATGGTGCTGTTTAGTCAAAGCTTGGCCTGGAGCCTTGAAGAGTTTTCCAATCTTAACCGTTCTGTGCCTTGATGGTTCCACGGGCTGGAAAATGCCCGTGGGGAGAGAGGAGCAGCATCCTGAGCAGTGAACTCAGGGGGCTCGGAAACGAGGCTGCAAACACAGGAATTGCAGAGAATGCTTTGGATCTCCTGGCTTGCATGACTGCAGAGAGCACGGATGTGCAGCCCTGCCCTGCAGTGGGCTGGGGATGGGGTTCCAGCCTGATGCTGCGCACTGCAAATATTTCCTGGCTCCCATTGCAAAAGGAAAGCCTTTCCCACCAGTCAGAGGCAGAGCGAGGCAGAGAATTTACCCAGAGTTTCGCCTCCGAAGGAGGAGAAATGAGTCTCAGTTTCCCAGAGAGAGCGATGCACACAGAAATGCACAACCTTGCAAGAATTTCCCGTGTTGAGGGAGAACATTTTTCCATATTCAAAGTACCTTGAGGTGTCACGAACTCACCTAAACCCAGCACTTGAGCTCAGTTGCTGCACTTTATCAAACACTTGAGGGAGTTGTAATTATTTCCAGAGGGACTTGGACTTCAGGAATAACCCAAAGTGCTCCAAACGCCCTGAGCACTGGGACTGCTGCTGTCCAAATAACCACATGGATCCTGGTGTTTCCTCCATTTCCTCAGGTTTTTTCATCTCCTTCCCAAGGTATCTCTGTGGGTTCAAGCTGAGTGCAAGGATAACCACATGATAAATGAATATATTCATGTAAACCCAGAAATAATCTCATCTCTTACAGAGCCAATATTTTCATGGCAAGAGGGGAAATAAAATACATATATTTGCTATCTAAACCCAATAGCACAAATCCTAACATGCCCAAAACAATTCTAATTTAATTATGCAAAAATGGCTCCTAACCTTAATAACAAATCATTATCTGAAGAAAATCTGAATTGGCTTTTGCAGTGTCAAAATATGAATTTCTTCCCATAGCAAGCACAATGCAACAAGGGGACATGCAAAATGTGTCTGGTAAATTAAAAATCTGTTATTAGAACTTGCAGACAGGAGCTGGAAGAAGCCATGTAGTTAAAAAATCTGTTTTCCTAGATGAATAAATACCGGTTTACCCTCTCCCTCATGTCTTTCATGGTGCCCTTCTTCCCTCCTCCTCCTGCTCAGCTCCTTTCCCACTCAGCTTCTCGCTACATAATTAACTTTTGGAGTTTAATTTTTCTCCTGGTTCTGGAAGAATGAGCTGTTCAGGACACAATTCACATTTTCTGTGCTGTGCAGGGACTATTTGGGAGAAAATCAGGCAGGATCTGTGCGTGAATCAGAGGCTCTACAGATGAAATTGCTGCTGCCTCATCTTCCAAATCCCCCTTGGCCACGGCCTCAGCACTTCAGAGTCAGAGCGCTTTGTAACCTGTAATGGATTTAGAGCCTGGTTGGGCAGCCTGGGACTGTTCTCATTTTCCAGCCAGGAGCTGGCACAGTGACCTGCCCAGGGCCACCACGCTGGGGACAGAGCCAGGACCTGCCTGGGACAGCTGAGGGGACAGTGCTGTCAAAGGGTCCTGGAAGGGACCTTAAATCCCCCCCAGTGCCACCCCTGCCACGGCAGGGACACCTCCCACTGTCCCAGGCTGCTCCAACCCCAGTGTCCAACCTGGCCTTGGGCACTGCCAGGGATCCAGGGGCAGCCACAGCTGTTCTGGCAACTCCAGCCCAGCCAGGAATTCCCAATTCCCAATCTCCCATCCAGACCTGCCCTCTGGCAGTGGGAAGCCATTCCCTGTGTCCTGTCCCTCCCTGCCTTGTCCCCAGTCCCTCTGCAGCTCTCCTGGAGCCCCTTCAGGCCCTGCCAGGGGCTCTCAGCTCTCCCTGGAGCCTTCTCCTCTCCAGGTGAACATTCCCAGCTCTCCCAGCCTGGCTCCAGCCCTGCAGCAGCTCCGTGGATTCCTCTGGATTCCCATATCCCAGGGAAGAGCCCCAGGGCTGGGAGCAGCTTTGGCACAGCAGAGAGACTGGAAAGGTTGGGATTACAGCGCCAGGCAGGAGCAGCTGACATTTGTGCCCAGCCCAGCAAAGGGCCCGGGTGTCGCTGGCACAGAGTGACCCAGCAGTGCAGAAATGGCCTCTGAAGGGTCACAGCACCCAGGGGTGCCCCAGGCCAGCCCCCCTCACTGGGGAGGTCAGTCCCTCTCTGGGCACTGCTGGGAAGGGCTCGGGCCTGGAGCTGCACCAAGGAAGAGGTGCATCAAGCACAGCCTGTGAGGGAGAACAAAAAACACCTGGAGAAGGAAAAAGAACTCTGGAAAATCTCACCTTTGAGGAGAGGTTTGGAATGGTGAGTGTCAGGAAGTTCCAAAGGACATGGTTAATGATCTTCAGCAGCATAAAAGGCTGACAAGGAACATTAAACCGTTTTCTGTGCTCATCACAGACAGGGCAGCTCTAGCAAAGGCAAACCTGGGCTGGAAGCACTTAGGGGAAGGTTCTGGTGCGGGGATGCGGCAGGAGAGGAATCATGGAGAGGCACCTCCATGGGCAGTCCTGTGTGGGGGCTGCAGGCACAGCCCTGTCTGAGTGCAGAAGGAAAAGGACAATTACCCATTTCCAGGGAGGAACCCACAGCTGTTCCCACACGGGAGGTCTCTGATCTGTGCCCTTCTGCTCAGCCGAATGGAACAGAACCTTTCTGAGCACTTGGAATACATAATTTTTAATTGGAGAGTGCCCTGTGCAAAGATAATTTTCAGAAAAAAAGTGATGAATGCAATTAAATAAACTCAAATAAAAATTCTGTGCCAGGCCCCGGGGTCCTTTGATTTATTAATGTAACACTGCTCAGCCACTGCCTGTGTCTGCACAGGGCTTTGTTGGAACAATTCCTTTGTAATATTGGGCAACCTCAGGCCTTGCACAGCTTTGGGAACCACAGAGCTGCTCCGGGCCAGGCTGAGCTTGATGCTGGGTGCTTGGGACACCAGGAGACCCCAAACGGGCCTCCCCTAAGTGTAGGGAGGGATCTCAGAACAAACCAAAGCCCCCCTCATTTGGTGAATCATTCTCGTGAAGGTGCCTTGGGTTGCAATGTGTAACCAAAAATGTGCATTCTATTTGCCATCTGTTGAAACCAGCTGAGGAGGTGTTTTCTATATCTCAGAAATCCAGGGAGGAGGGGTCGGTGTCTTCTGTTCATGGGCAGCTGTTACACCAGGGGGGTTGGGCAGGGCTCTTTATCCCTTCCAGGACCCACCCTCCCTCCAGGGGATCTCTGCTGCTCAGGGGCCATCCAGGCTCACGGCATGCCTGAGAACATTCCAGCATCCATGGGGAGAGGCTCCGCCCAGGGGGAGGAGCCCAGCATTCCCACCTGGATAAAAGCTGGGATCCAGAACCCCGGCACAGCCTGTGTGCCCTGCATTGCCAGAGGGAGACCGGACCCATCCCAGCACCCCTGGGCCCTTCTGCAGGATCATCTCTGCTCCAACAGAGCCACGTCTGGCACTGCAGGAGGGCTGGGCTGGGCTGCTCCCAGCACCCTGACCAACGGGGTGCCAGCGCGTGCTCTGACTCTGTCAGGGTTTGCTTTTTGTTTGTTTGCTTTTTTGTACCAATACATTTTTATTTTAAGATTCCCAGTAAAGAACTGTCATTCCTATTCCCATATCTTTGCCTGAGAGCCCCTTAATTGCAAAATTATAATAATTTAGACAGAGGAGGGTTACCTTCTCCATTCCAAAGGAAGCTCCAGCTTTCTGTGCCTGACCCCTGTCTTTCCAAACCAAGACAGAAGGGTTTCTTACTAGCAAGATGAATTCACTGTTTTTAACTCTTCTTTTAAAACAAATAACTGGAAGTACTGCCAAAACCCTTCGTTACACATTGTTCCATTCATTTATTAATTTATTTTCTGCAATTGAAGCGTGTGGCCGGAACAAATCAGGTGACTTGTAAAGCTTCAGCTTTAGCTGAGCCCTGCCAGAATTCCATTGTTGGGATGGGAAAGCTTTCCAGGATGGCACAATGGGATGGTTATTCCTGTCTGTGCAGGCAGCACGGGCCAGAAGGCAGAGTTCCCTCTGCCAGCACCGAGGTAAACATTTCTAATCAGTGAACAAGAGGCTCTGAGTGCCTCTGCTGTCATAGTAATGATCCTCGGTGGGAGACTCTGTGCAAAGTTCATTATCCAGCTCCTGCCCACATCAAAGTTGATGGCACTCACTGAGGTGGCCAGAAGCATCTCCTCTGTCCTGGGATGCGTCTCCTGGGCACAATTTCCATTCAGGTTTTTCCTCATGTCAAGTTGTGAAAGAAAATGCATGAAATTATGGCTCGCATTAATTGGTGAAGAGCCTCAAATCAGTAATGCCCTTTATTTTTCAGGTGCTGGAAGTGGCTGCATGGGAGGTTGTTGCTATTTTTTTTTTATTAAATCAAGGCATTTAGAAGCACTGCTTATTGTTGGAATGTTTGTATGGAATTAGCAGGAGGTGCTGCAGTAAAAATGTGCTGCACTGGCTCCATTTCCAAGGTCAGAATTCACAGCCCTGGACAAAACTCGTCGGGTGCCTCCGTCACACACATCAAATACATCCCACCCATGACACATATGACACACCTCACACACATCAGCCCATCCCCTCTGGCACCCACAGGGACAGGTGCCAGCCTCTTCTCCCTGTGTTTCTGCCTCCAACAGTGTCAGGTTATCCCTTTTTTCTGACCCACAGACGGGGCTCCTGAGGGATGTTTTAAAGACTTTTATTCCATTTTCAGTCTCGTGAGAAGGGTGAGACAGTACAGATGTTACAAATCACACCATCACAATCAGAAGCCAAACTATTTCCTAATTACAGTACATTATAAGTGTTTTTTGGCCCTTCAGCTTTTGTCACACAGTGCTGCTAATGCTTCTACGCCAATTGTCTGTTAAAATACCCCACGTGGGATTGGTACAATGCATCTTTCACAGTTCTATTTCTCCAAAGTATCTGGTCTGTTTGCAAGGTCATGATTTGAAACTTGTTTCCAGTTCCATTCCTCTCTCAACAGTGTCTGTCCTATTCCATGGCATTTCTCAGTCAGCATTTTTTACTTCAGAGTTTGCACACAGATGTACAAGACTCTGTGAGCCTTCTGTCGGGCTTTGAGAATTCTCTACAAACCCATTTCCCACAAATTCCAGCAGCAGCAAGGCTGGAATGGGTCCAGTTCTGTGTCCTGGCCCCTCTGGCATGCTCCAACCACTGCTGGAAATGCTGCATCCCAATGAGGAACGGCTGCTGCTGCCTCTGACCATCACTGGCACACGGACAGGTGACATCTCCTGCTCCTCAGGTGAGGGAATGTTCTCATGGAGTCCCAGGGAATGTTCTCAGGGCATTTTCTCAGGGAATGTTCTCAGGGAATGTTCTCAGGTGTGGGCTCGACATTTCTGAGCCTGAATTTCAGCTCGCTGACCATTTCTGGCTCCTTTCCCAAGGGAAAGCTGCCAACAGTTTCTCTTTTCAAAACATCTCTCTGCGTTTCTCAGCACAGGCTCAGCAAACAGTGTTCCCTTTGCCAGAACAACTGTCCCAGGGGTTGTTTCCTATTCCTGACCCAATGGAGAGCAGTGTCAGTGCCATGGAGCAATAACAGACCTTTTTACACAGCGTGTTCTAAAAGAAACTGTTGGGATTGTAAATAAAGCTTCTTTCTCTGCTGACAGCTCTGTAGAGTCCATCTATTTCCTGTCCTACCGTGACACTCAGGGAATGTTCTCATGGAGTGTTTTCATGGAGTGTTCTCAGGGAATGTTCTCAGGGAATGTTCTCATGGAGTGATCTCATGGAATGGCAGCCCTGTTCTCCTCCCTGCCAGCTCAGCCTGGCTCTGCCAGCCCGGCTGTCCCTCCTGCCCACCCCAGCCAGGGCTCTTTCCCTCCCTGGAGCAGATACCCTGTGGAGCTCCGGGAGCTGCTGCCCACTGTTCATGCTGTGCTCTGTGCCACGGCACAGATCCAGCAGCATTCCATGTCAACCATGGACACCCTCCTGCTCCCTGCCAGCTCGGGAGGCTGCTGAGGTCCCTGGAGGCTGCTGAGGTCCCCGGGGCATCCTGAGGGCCTGGGACCGGGCTGGTTCCTGAGGCAATTCCCAGCACTGGAGCCCTGAGCAGACATAGCAGGGAGGATTTGGGGTGTTGGCATCCACATCAGTCGTGTGGCAGAAGGTTCTGGCGACAAGGAATGGCCTCACCTGGCCTTGCCATGTCCCCAAAGCCGTGGTCACTCTGTTCCCTGCCCACAGCAGAACCAAATGGTCCTTAAAGCTCCTTCCAACCCAGCCCGTCCTGGTGTTTGGTGATTTCTGCAGGGCAGGAGCTGGAGGAAGGGCAGGCGCAGCCACAGGGAAGCTGGGAAGAAGCTGCTCAAATGGGAGGCTGGAAAAAGGAAAAGACAAAATGTGCTTTGTGTTGGAACAAACCAACCAGAAATCCTTTGCAGCTGAGGCACTGGCAAGCTCAAACACTTGAGGTTTAAAACCATGGGAAGTAGATCCCTAAGGGAAAGGCACACAGAGCTTGGAGGGGAATCTGGAACTCATCATGGAGAAGGAAAGGAAAAAGTAGCAAAGGGTCAGGACTCAAAAAAAGCAAACAGAAGAAGAGAAGAATACTAAGGAATAAATCAGCTCAGTGCTAAGCATGAGCTCTTCCTTTCGAATTTCTCAAGACCAGATATTTTACAAAGACCTTCAAATTTCCTCTAATCTTTACAGTGCCAACCTCCTCTGCCATAATTTACCTCGAGACACACGGACGAGGTGCCATACTGATTTCCCTCTACCTTGCTATCAGTAGCTCAAGTTTTGGCAATTAACTAATTATCGAGAAAATTAACCTGCTCAGCGGCAAAGAACAGAGCACTTCAGACTTGACTCATGACGATCATTGTCTTTTCTGGAGGAAATTGTGCTGTGAAGATTAAATGGAATTCACGGGGGAGGAGCCAGCTCCAGCTAATAATTAACTTAGTCTCCAGCTCCTTCCCTGGCATTCCCAGTGCCAGCTGCTGGTGACCAGCCTTGTGTGTCCTGGGCAGTGAGCAGCAGGCACTGCAAGGAGAAGTCTCAAAGTCCTTGAAAGCGTGAAAAACAACCTTTGTGTGGCTGTGAGAGTATTCCCGCTCCTCCCCCGGCTGCTGGAATCAGAAGCCAGAGACAAATGGGGTGGGAATGGTGTCTGGTGGGAATGGTGTCTGTGATGGGAATGGTGTCTGATGGGAATGGTGTCTCTGGTGGAAATGGTGTCTGTGATGGGAATGGTGTCTGTGATGGCAATGGTGTCTCTGGTGGAAATGATGTCTCTGCAGTGCCGTATCTGACTGCCTGCACCTCATCCCCTTTTCTGGTGGGTAAAATGAAACCTGTGGAGAGAAATGGGGAGGACATTCTTCCCTGGGATGTCTCTGGGTAAGAGCTCAGCTTGAGAAACTCCCTCAGTACACACGGAGAGGTTTTCCTTCCCCTCTCACTGATTTAAGGAGCTCTGCTGTGTCTCATCACTGCTGAACACGTGTGAAACACCCCACGCTCTGTGAAATTCATATGTCATGTATCCCCCACTCCAACCACCCTGCCCTCACTTCAATCCTCTGGGAAAAAAGAGCTTTTTCCTAAAGGGTCAAATCAAAGCAGCTCAGTGTTTTCAAGGCCCTTTCAAGTGTTGCTTGTTTTATAAATGTCTCTGAATGTAATGGTTTCCTTTCTTGCTTGGAGAAATCCTATGGAGGAAATTTTTTAGCCAGTGGTGAGCTTGACACTCTCTGCTGGGGATTTTAGAGGCACTTTGGAGGAGCTGTTCCAGCACAGAATGGGAAGATGTATTAATTCCAACCTGCAAGAGCAAATGCTTTCCAGAAAGGTCACACTGCTGCGAGTCAGGACATTACGAGCCTGATCTCACGGAGCTGCTCTGAACTGGCCTGCAGTCACATTTGTCCCTGCCTTAAATCAAGACCAAATTCCCTTTGCAGCCCTAGCTTTGCGCAGCAGCTCTGGAGGAGGTTCCTGGGCTCTGTGTCTACAGGGACACACGAGGACCACCAGCCCCTCTCCCAGCAAGGGAAGGAATCCCAGGGTCACATCAGCTGCTCATTTCTCTCCTGGTCTGTCCCCTCGTGGCTCCTTTCTCACCCCGTCCCAGAACGTCCTCCCTGGGAGCCTTTACCTCCCTGGAGGAGCTGCCCTGTGACTTCCACCAGCTCCCTGAGTGCTCTGAGAGCAGCTCCTCCTGCCAGGTCTTCTCCCCCTGGGACTGGGTTCAATCCCTCCTCGTGCCTTGTTCATCCCAGGGATGGGGACAAACCCCTCCCTCCTGGTTGCCCCAGGAGCAGGGGTGGGACAGACCCCAAGGATCTGATCCCATGGGATGGACAGCAGGACAAACAGCACATTCCCACACAGCCAGAGGAGCTGCCAGGAATAATCCTTCCCCATCCATAGACGTCTGGCAGGTGCTCAGCGGGACGGAGCTTCAGCTGCTGCAGCCCCTGAGAGGAGACATCTCCCAGGGCGCGGAGCTGCCCGTGCAGGGGCTGGTGGGGCACTGGGGTGTCCCCACAAAGGGAAGGACAAGCACAGGGACGGCCCTGGGCTTGTGGCACAGCCTGCCTTGCTTTGCTGCTGGATTTGTCCTGTGGGTCACAGGCCCTCTCTGGACCTTGCCAGTCTGTCCATGTGGCACCAGCTCAGTCACAGCTCCCAGAGGAGATCAGAGCCTTGCCCAGAACGCCTGGTGCTATCTATAAATCCTAAATCACTCGACACTTTTGGAAGGGTTTTAAATATTTAAAGAGATGAGGACTAGGGATTTGATATATTTAAGGACACGAATCGTAGTCTTCGACTAAGACAAATCATTTTCCCTGTTGATCGGTTTTCCTATGATCCTGAAGTTGAAATGTTTCTCATTTGTAGATTTAAGTTATAAGTTTGTAACTTCCAAGTAACAAACCTGCGACATGTGAGAACTTGTATTGGCGGTAATCCTGCCTGACAGCTCCTGGGAATGGATGTAAGGTCTTCAACGACCTGTGGGATGCATCAGCAGCCAGGAAAGGCCAAGCCTGTCAGGCTGAGAAGAGTCAGGTATGTCATCGTGCTGCCTTTGCCGCCCCGTCTGCAAGGAGCTCCGCAGAAGATGGCAAAGGACACTTTGCATTTTTTGAAACAGAAAAGGGGGAGCTGTGACAGCTGAGGCCAGCTCGGGTGTCCCACAGCCCCTGGGCTGGGGACCCTCAGACACTGCCCTGCTGGGGGCTCTGATCCCCCCCAGCCCCACCCCTGGTGGAAGCACTGGTGGAAGGCTCCGTGGGACCTGACCCAAATACCCCAAACAGGGAGCACCCACTGCCTGCAGTCTCTCTTTTTCAGTTTTTATTTTTTCAGGTTTTTTTCAGTTTTTATTTTTATTTTTAATTTTTTATTTTATCTCCGCTTCTCCTGCAGCGATAAAATAGCTGATGTTAATAATTCCAAGCTCTTTGCTTTCTTTAGGGATGCCTCTCACCCCTTTGGGTTCCCTGAGCCGTGTGTGGTGCCATGCCCGCGGTGACACCGGGGTGTGACCATTTCCCAGCCCTGAATCCAACCTCCACCTTCACTGCTGCTGGTCCCCTCTTGGAAAGGGTTCCCTTCCAGGGGGCATTTGGCAGGCACCTTCCTGGACCTCAGCCACAGTCTGAGCTCTGCATTCACGGGACATTTCCTGAAAATGTCTGGATTTCTGTCTCAGTCTGTTCTCAGGTGCTTGCACAACTCCCTGAGCCAGGATTTCTCTCACCGGTGCTTTTACTTTTAGAAATAAAACATCTTTATGCATACCAGGAATTATTTCATGTCTGATATCAAATTAGGAGTTAATTCTGAGCCAGGTGATGATTTCCCACTCCAACCTTTTCCTCATCACTGTCACCTCCCCCCGTCCTGCTGTCCTGAGGGTTGGTTAGACACTCATCTGTATTAACACGTCCTTTGTTTGCCATCACCATCCTGACAGTCCCTCCAAGCCACGTCCAGCTCCTGTCAGGGTTTGTCACATTCCTGCCTTTTGGATCACACCCACACATTCACCTCGGAGCAGAGAACGGGCTCCGGGTTTGTCATTTTTCCTGAGTAATCCTATTAAGCCCCTTGGTCTGGTGATCTCCTCTCGGTGCAGACGCAGAGATAAAGTCAGACAGCCCCGGGAGTTAATGCTGGTGTTCCCTGAGGCTGTCAGAGCTGTAATCCCTGCGGAGAGGGGCCCGGATCAGCTCCCTGTGCCTCCTGCTTTCCATAATCCCTGCTGCCGGGGCAGGACGGGCTCCCTGCTGCCTCCCCAGCCCTGATCCGCCTGTCTTGAATTAACCAGGGCTGACAGCGACTCACTGCTGAGGGGCTCACCCTCTGCCTGCTGGAACATCCCAGGACATGAAGTTCCTGGAGCTCCTGGAGCTCCTGGATCCGTGGGGTCAGTCCTGAGGGGCTCTCTCCCCACACAGCTGCTTAGGAATCCCGCGTGCAGGAAATTGTATTTACTCTGCTCCCTGAGGAGGGAGGACTGGAGAACACTTCTCCATCCCGGTTATCCCAGAGGCTCTTTCCTGCCCTCCTCAGGTGCAGAAATTGCACGCTGACAGTTCCTGCTGGCCTGAGCTGGAACTGAGAGAGCCTGACCTCAGAGCAATGGTTTGTCCTGAGAGCTTCTGGGATTTTATCCCCAGTGTGACACCTGGAATCCCATCGGCCTAAAGATTTCCTTCTCCTGGTCTGTAGCTCTGCCAGTCCTGCATCCTTTGTTAAGTCTTCGCCTGCCTTCCCTAAATTCCTGTGTAAGGCTGGAGCTCCTCTGGGGCCAGGCTGGGAGAGCTGGGAATGTTCCCCTGGAGAGGAGAAGGCTCCAAGGAGAGCTCAGAGCCCCTGGCAGGGCCTGAAGGGGCTCCAGGAGAGCTGGAGAGGGACTAGGGACAAGGCATGGAGGGACAGGACACAGGGAATGGCTGCGCACTGCCAGAGGGCAGGTATGGGTGGAAGATTGGGAATTGGGAATTCCTGGCTGGGCTGGAATTGCCAGATTGGCTGTGGCTGCCCCTGGATCCCTGGCAGTGCCCAAGGCCAGGTTGGACACTGGGCTTGGAGCAGCCTGGGACAGTGGGAGGTGTCCCTGCCATGGCAGGGGTGGCACTGGGGGGGATTTGAGGTCCTTCCCACCCCAAACCATCCTGGGACATCTGCAGCCCAGCCCAGGCTGGCACTGGGCTCTTCAGGCGGAGTCACTTGGTCTGATCAACCTCTGCAGATCCCTCCTGGGTTTTTTGGCAGTGGACATTCCTAACTTTGCCCCAATCACCATTCCCAGACAGGATTGTCATCCACTACCCCTTTCCCGTGACACTTCCAGTGCGATTTTCAGAAGGAAAAGCTGCCAGGAAGGTCAGGAAAGAGCCAAGAGCCAATATGGGTCAAACGGGACAGCGAATTTCCAGTGCTGCTCTCTTCTGGAATCCAGGAATGTGTGCTGGGCTGGGAGATGAACTCCATGAAGCCTCTGGGTCCCTCCCACCCGGGGGTTCCTGTAATTCCCTGATCCCTGCTGGGTGGATTTCCCACCCGGGGGTTCCTGTGATTGATTCCCTGATCCCTGCTGGGTGGATTTCCCACCCGGGGTTCCTGTGATTGATTGCCTGATCCCTGCTGGGTCCCTCCCACCCGGGGGCTCCTGTAATTCCCTGATCTCTGCTGGGTAGATNGATCCCTGCTGGGTGGATTTCCCACCCGGGGTTCCTGTGATTGATTGCCTGATCCCTGCTGGGTCCCTCCCACCCGGGGATTCCTGTAATTCCCTGATCCCTGCTGGGTGGATTTCCCAGCCCAGGATTCCTGTGATTGATTCCCTGATCCCTGCTGGGTGGATTTCCCACCCGGGGGTTCCTGTGATTGATTCCCTGATCCCTGCTGGGTGGATTTCCCCTCACACCCCCTGGGGCTGGGGATCCCCCCTCGTGCAGGGGATGCTCATCCTTGTCCCGCCGAGCTGAACTCATTCTGGCACAGAAATGCTGCTGTTCAGGGCAGGGGCACTGTCTGCTGTCATCAAACCAGACAGATTTCCTAACGGAGCAGGGGATTGCTGACTTTTACAGCGAGGAAAGCTAAACCCGTGTTTGCTTTGGATTTCAACAATGAAACCATCAGCCTGTGGTACCTAACGAGGTTACACTGGGTATTTATGGTTTGAGTCTCTGCTAAACCAAGCACAGAAAACCTTAGGCAAGAAGTGTCATGCTCTGATTTGGCACAAAGCAGTCAAAATAACTGTGCGAAAAATCAGAGCTTAAACGCCTAGAAATCTCTCCTAAAGAAGAAATCAATACGAAGCAGCCTAATTCCTCCTTTATCCTGCTCTGTGGCTTGGGTTTGCTCCTGCTGTGCACAGGCTGCTGTCCTGGAACTGCCTGCAAGGAGGGAATCCCATCTGGCACTGCCGACAGGGGGGCTTTGGGGGATTCTGCCCTCGGTCACATCCCTGCAGCAGCCCCAGAGCAGAAGGAGAGGCTCAGTTCCCGCGCCTGTGTGCCAGCTGCCACCTACGGACAGCGGGGCACAGCTGTGGTGCCCAAAGATCTGAATCCGGGGTATGAAACTCCCGCAGCCCCCCTGAACAACGCTCCAGGAAATCTGCAGCCAGGAGAGCTGGGATCTTTGGGTGGGTGTCCCTCCTGTCCATTGAAATGGGACCTGGGGGGGACACCCGGCTGCACCGGCCCAGAGCCTGCAGCAGGAGCTCCCAGCAGCAGGAATTCCAAGCTGCAGGAATTCCCAACTGCAGGGACCCCCAGCTGCAGGAATTCCCAGCAGCAGAAATTTCCAACAGCAGGAATTCCCAACTGCAGGAATTCCCAACTGCAGGAGCCCCCAGCAGCAGGAATTCCCAACTGTGGAAATTCCCAGCAGCAGGAATTTCCCACAGCAGGAATTCCCAACTGTGGGAATCCCCAGCAGCAGGAATTCTGACCTGCAGGAGCCCCAAGCAGCAGGAATTCCCAGCACAGGTATTCCCAAATGCAGGAATTCTGAGCTGCAGGAATTCCTCAGCTCTCGGGGAGTGCCAGGGACGGTGTTTTCCATCCAGGAGGAGGGAGGTTCATGCCCAGCTCTTCGCAGGGGGGAGGTGGAAGCTCCCACCAGGAATTCTGTGTCCTCAGGAACTCACAAAGGGCACAGACCTGTCACAGTTCCACGGAGCTGCTGCAGGGCTGGAGCCAGTCTGGGAGAGCTGGGAATGTTCCCCTGGAGAGGAGAAGGCTGCAGGGAGAGCTCAGAGCCCCTGGCAGGGCCTGAAGGGGCTCCAGGAGAGCTGGAGAGGGACTGGGGACAAGGGATGGAGGGACAAGGAATGACTTTAAGCTGGAAAAGGGGAGATCTGGGTGGGATCTTGGGAAGGAATTCCTGGCTGGGCTGGAATTGCCAGATTGGCTGTGGCTGCCCCTGGATCCCTGGCAGTGCCCAAGGCCAGGTTGGACACTGGGCTTGGAGCAGCCTGGGACAGTGGGAGGTGTCCCTGCCATGGCAGGGGTGGCACTGGGGGGGATTTGAGGTCCCTCCCAAACCAAACCTGGCTGGAATTCTGGGATGATCCAAAGGTACCATAAGCACAGGAGCCACTCGTGTACCCAGGAATTCATTTTTCTATTGAGGGGTGCAATGAGGGACCCAGAGAAATAAATTTGGGCTTCCCCAAAGTCAGACCCCTCTGGTTTCAGCAGGGTGGGGGAACAGGAGGCTGAAAATCCTTGGGAACAAACGTGAGGGGGGAGAGGAGAGCAGTGGGGACCGGCAGCTCCTCAAAGAAACACATTAGAGCTACAACAGCAAAGCAGCTTGTGGTGGGAGAGAGATGAAAAAAGAACAAGATATATTGGAACAGGCCAGTGGAGAATGAAGTAATAAAATGTAGCCTGAAAATCACCTTTACCTCCAGTTCCAAAGAACTGAAAGGTGATGAGTAGATCTGTCAAAATATTTGTAATGGGAAAGTTGTGATTTATGAGGTTTGGGGTTTCATTGTTTTTCTCAATTTTTTATAGAAATGAAAGCAAAATTTGGTGGGGGAAGATTTGGGTTTTCCCATTTCTATTATTTTTTAATTTAAAAGGATGGGGAGAAATGAACATTGCTGATGTATAATGGTTTTTAAATATGAGGAAAAAAAGCCTTTATTTTTTAAATTCCTGTTGAAAGTGGGAAAAAGCTCCAGAAAGGAGGTGAGAGAGCAAGCAGGAGTGGATGCCTTCCCTGCTTGTACAGTGTGAGCTGGCTCTTTGTCAAGGAAAAAATAACACATCTTTCCTGCAGGAGAGGACTTGGCTATTGGGAGAAAATCTATTCAAACAGAATTTGGCCACTGCAGATTAATTGCATTAATTGCAAGCTTTCACCCCCTTGCTGTTCCCTAGGGCAGCTTTCAGAGCTCAGAACCTGGAATTGCTTCTCCTGAAAAGGCCACGTGGGGCTGATGAGCTCACCTCGCTCCCTGGGGACACTTTCTACCCCGGTAAATTAGAGATACTGATATAAAATCTTTCAGAATATCCTGGAGGCTCTTGTTTTTTTCCTCATGGGGTTCATTTGTTGTCATTCCTCCCCGCTGTGGGGCCGGCACTGCCATAGCTGGAGGGACATGGGAGTGTCACACGTTCAGTCCCCTTTGTGTTTGCCAAGAGCTGCTTTGCAGAGCCCTGTGCCCCTGTGGCACTCGGCAGTGTCCCAGAAATCACAGAATCCCAGAATGTCCTGAGCTGGAGGGACCCACAGGGATCACCCAGCCCTGTCCCTGCCCAGACCCCCAACAATCCCACCCTGGGCACCCCTGGCAGCGCTGCCCAAAGGCTCCTGGAGCTCTGGCAGCCTCGGGGCCGTGCCCATTCCCTGGGGAGCTGTTCCAGGGCTTATTCCACCCTCCGGGGGAAGAACCTTTCCCTGATCTCCAGCCTGGCCCAGCTCCAGCCCTTCCCTTTGTGCTGCCCCAGTCCCAGAGCAGAGCTGGGAGCTGCCCTGGGGAGGATCTCCAGACCCCTTTGTCCATGTGGACACTGCAGAGGTGCAAACCACGGACAAAATCCCCTGGGTGCTGTGTGCACCAAGCTCCCTGGCCAGGCAGGACCACCCGGACCCCACCCGCGTGTCCCCAGGGTGGGATGGGCCCCTCTGGGATGGGGGCTGAGAGGGGCCCAGCATCCCAGTCCAGAGAGCCCTGGGAGGGACTGGAACGGGTTAGAACATCCAACACTCCCAGGGACAGGTGACAGCGGGAGCTGCTCTGCCGCTGGAGGCTCCTTTGGGAAAGAGGAGGCACAAAGGGAAGGGGATGTGAGCAAGGTGGTGTCGCTGTTGGACACACACACATACACACACACTGGTGAAGAGGCATGAACTGTTTATTAAAAGATCTGACTCCACTTTTATGGTATTTCTACAAAGGCCGGGGACTAGGGGAGAAGGCTGACACCTCTCCCCATCCTGTTGGTCAGGACAACTGTCCATCAGCTGTCCATACCTCCAAAAAGAAAAAATGTAAACTAACTTGAACTAACAAAAACATTGCCTCTATTTATAACACCCGTGTGTGAGAAACTGAGAACTACGAAACCTGTGAGACACACAAGAAGGCTGAAAAATCAGGGCGACAAGGTGGGAGCTGGGAAGGCTGCAGGGCAGCGTGGGGGGCTCTGTTCCGGGATGTGGCTCCTGCTGGGCTGAGGAGCTGGTCCCTGGCTGCCAGTGGAATCTGAGAGCACATCTGTGACCCACAGCTCCTGGAGGACTCGAGCAGTCAGAGCTCCCCTGTTGCCCTGATGTTTTCAGCATTCTCGTCTGTTTCACAGTTTCATGGTTTGGGTTGTTCCTCATGCGTGGGTGATGTAAACGCTGGCAGTGTTTTTCATCAATTCAAGGAAAGTTTTCATTCCTGTTCTTAGAGCTATGGACAGCTGATGGACAGTTGTCCTGACCCATGGGATGGAGAGAGGTGTCAGCCTTCTCCCCTAGTCCCTGGCCTTTGTAGAAATACTATAAAATGGAGTCAGATCTTCTTAAATAAATAGTTCATGCCTTCTCACCGAAGTGTGTGTGTGTGTGTCTGTGACGGACAGCGTCACTCCCCCTCAGCCCAGGCGGGCACAGGCTGCCCCTCGCACGGAGGGGAGAATCCCGCTCCTACGGAAAGGAGCCACAGCTGCACAGGGATCCGGACTCTGGGGCTGCTCCATCCACTCCTCCCTCAGCTGTCCCAGGCCGTGGGATGGGGCAGCGTCCCCAGCCGAGTTCGCGGCTCCCTCCTCTCACACAGGGGCTTTGGGACTGTGCCGCTGCTTTGGCTGCCCGGGATGGGCTCCTGCCCCGGAGCGCTCCTCCCGTGGATTCACACGGCGCTGCTGCTTGGCCACGCTTTGCCCGTGACCTTTTCAATATTCCGGGTGTTGTTTGAGCAGCCGCTTCGTCCGGCCCCGGAGGCTGGGGGGATGTGGGGAGTAAACACAGGAGAGAGGGAGAAGCCAAGCGATCGGTGCGCTCTGCCAGCAAAGGTCAGAGCCCATTACACTGCGTGTCACCGCGCCAGCATCGATCCCCAGAGCTCACGGGCGCTGGGAAAACATCCCCGCGCCGGCATGGAAGTGCCCTCCCTGAGGAGTTACAGGGATGCCCGGAGGGGCAGCGGGATGCTGGGCACTGCGGAGCTGGCACGGGCTGGGAGCTGCGGCACCAAACTGCTGAAAGGGTCTGGGGGCACGGAGGGCCACCAGCCTCGGGGACAGCTCAGGAGGGACAGTCAGGGAGGGGACCCTTCCCTCTGCTCAGCCCCGGGAACACGCTGCTGGAATCCTGGGCCAGGCCAGCCTGGAAAGGGATGGAGCAGCCTGGGACAGTGGGAGGTGTCCCTGCCATGGCAGGGGTGGCACTGGGGGGGATTTAAGGTCCCTTTAACCCAAACCAGTCTGGGGTTTTATTCCAAGTGCCTTTCCTTGGCCAGATGCAGATCCAGGCTGGGGTGCAGCTAAGCCAGGAGTCCAGCCCTGCCACAGGCTGGCAGGAAAGCCCCGGGGTCAGGGATTTGTTCCCTGCAGAGGGGCATTGCTGGGATGGGTGACACCATGGACTGCCCTGTCACTCGCGCTGCACTGAAGGGTTATTTGGAGTATATTTTTGTCAGCGTTTGCAATCCACAACGATCCATCACGCTCAGCTCTATCAATAACAGTGCTGCAGGAACACATTTTTATGCACTTTCTCCGCTCACACACATTTTCCTGCAAAGGAAGTGTTTTTCATGCAAATTGTACTTTTCTCTCCTGTGCACATGTGCTGAGCTATATCAAGAGCAGGACTGAGAAGCAGATAAAAAGCTGCCCATATGTTTTCTTTATGGTCCTGCAGTGCCTGGAGCCCTGGCAATCTGGCGTGGGATTCTGAGCAAACAGGAGCCACCCGAAGGCTTTTCCAGCCTCTGCTGGCTCGAGAAAGAGCTCCTCAGCTCCAGTATGACCAGTGCCTGCGGTGAAGATGCTACTGGGAAGAATCATAGAGTAATGGAATGGCCTGGGCTGGAAGGGACCTTAAAACTCACCTCACTTCACCCCTGCCATGGCAGGGACACCTCCCACTGTCCCAGGCTGCTCCAACCCCAATGTCCAGCCTGGCCTTGGGCACTGCCAGGGTTCCAGGGGCAGCCACAGCTGCTCAGGGAATTCCAGCCCAGCCAGGAATTCCTTCCCAGTATCCAATTCAAACCTCCTTTCAGTTAATTTGAAGCCATTCCCTGTGTCCTGTCCCTCCCTGCCTTGTCCCCAGTCCCTCTCCAGCTCTCCTGGACCCTTCAGGCCCTGCCAGGGGCTCTGAGCTCTCCCTGGAGCCTTCTCCTCTCCAGGGGAACATTCCCAGCTCTCCCAGCCTGGCTCCAGAGCTGCTCCATTCCTGCAGCAGCTCCGTGGCTCCTCTGGACTCTCTGCAGCAGCTCCAGGTCCCGCAGTGTCCTCAGGGCTGGGGCAGCTCTGCAGGGGAGGTCTCACCTGAGCACAGGGGCAGAGGGGCAGGATCCCCCTCCCTGCTGCCCAGGGCTCAGGGGTTCATTCCAGGTTTTTTCATGTCCAGCTCTCACCCAGCACAGCCCCCCGGTGCTCCTCAGCAGAGGAGGCTCGTCCCCGATGTCACCTCCCCGGGCGGGGGTGGCTCTGGCAGTTCCGTGCCCGCTCCGGTCCCGGTTTCCCCCAGCACAGGGGTAACCAGGGATGGGTGCGGTTCGGAAAGGAGGGGACATTCCTTTCACGCCCTGGGAATGCCATCAATCCTTTCCCTCCCCGGCACTGCAGTGCTGCTCGTTTTGAGGGAATGGCGCCTTTTAACGAGCCAGTTAACGGTAACTTATTAGTTTAGTTCCATCCTAATGGCAAACTCTTCACATTCCGCTGGAGCCTTCTGCTCATTTACTTTGATTCTTAATGAAGGGCATTTTAGACGGGAGCCTTGTTTTCTTGTTTTATTAAAAAGCATTAAAAATATTGCTCATAAAATATATATGGGGGGTTGAACTTTTGCTGCTGCTGCTGCTGCGGGGATGGATAAATACTCGGCATTAATAAAAGCCAAGGAGAAATGAACCGGCAGCTCCCGGCGTCCCGGCAAAGGCTCCGGTCGCTGTCAGAGCTTCGGGATCCCTGCCCAGGGCGGGGCTGGCACAATTAGCGCTGGGCGTTAATGAGGGAGGGCCGAGCTGATTCATGGCACAGAACAGAGCAAGCACTCCTCAAATTCCCATGGGAAAGCAATTCCAGCGGCACTTAATTGCTCCGCCTTTAATTCTCCTTAAATTTTTCTTTAATTCTCAGTAAAAACACAACTTCTCCTGAGCCGCAGGACCCCAGCCTGGGCTGGGTGGGGTTGGGAGGGACCTCAGTGCCCATCCCGTCGTACCGCTGCCGTGGGAGGGACACCTTCCATGGGATCCCCCTTCCATGGGATCTGGGATCCCCCTTCCATGGGATCCTCCTTCTGTGGGATCTGGAATCCACCTTCCATGGGATTCTCTTTCCATGGGATCCACTTTCCTCTGCATCCACCTTCCATGGAATCTGCTTTCCATGGGATCCTCTTTCCATGGGATCCAGGATCCACCTCCAACTGGATCTACCTTCCATGGGATCCTCCTTCCATGGGATCCACCTCCCACTGGATCCACCTCCCACCGTTTCTTTGCAAAAGAGTTTGACCATTTGCCTGTTGTTGTGTTGAGGTCGCTCAGGGCTCTCTGCTCCTCCTCTCCCGCTGCCCCGGGACCTCGGGTTTGTTTCGCCTGCTGCTTTTACCCTTGGGTGTGGGCTACTTACTGTTTTAAAATTTATATGCAAATATTTTAAAATGGGTGTGCAGACTATGCATAGAGGAATGGAATGGAATGGAATAGAATAGAATAGAATAGAATAGAATAGAATAGAATAGAATAGAATAGAATAGAATAGAATAGAATAGATTGTTTTGTGGCTATGCGCCCACAGAACAAGCTCTGCTGCTCTAAATGCGCTGCACGACTGCCTGGCACTGGGGAGAAGCAGAATTAATGACCAGGTGAGCTCTGGGTTTGGGTCAACCCCTCACGCACCAAACACAACACTGAATTAAGGAGGGAGAAGCTACAGCCAGCAGCTCCCTCATCCTGGTGACTCTGAGCTCTGCAGAATGCCCAGACTGCTGCTTCCTCCAGCACCAAAACTGATATCAGTCAATTATTTCAAGGCTGTCAGCAGCCATCAACACCCCTTAGAGCCATTCCAGCATTGCAGTTTATAAACTGTGGAGTAAATAAATCAAACAATATGAGAAACTTCCAAATGTGCTGTTTCTGAGGGGTTTTTCACACTTTGTGAGCCATTTGTCTGCTCTGCTCAGTGTTTTTTCACAGCCAATTTCCATCTGTTTCCCGTGGAATTGATACCGTTCTCCAGCATCTCCTGAGCTCCTGCACGGCGCTGCAATTAAATGCCCGCCCCAGTCACACCTGATGCAGCCCCAAACAAAGGGAAATAAACCCTCTGCTATTCTGCTTCCCCACCATCCTGCCTGTCTCCGGGAGGTTCCTTTATTCCCTGTTTGATGTTTGGCTCCGTGTGAGACATTCCCCGTTTTCAGCAGTGAAAGCTCCTCCTGGGTTTTGTGTTGGCATGGAGCAATGACGGAGTGGGAAGAAAAAATATCTGTGAGCATCAGCCACAAAAGGCAGGGGATGACTTTGTACTCAGAATCTTCTGCAAAAACGATTGGATTTTTCTGGCTAATGCTGTGATTCCCTGAGGGGTAACAGATTCCTGAGAATTCCTCTCCTCTGGTAGTCCCTGGTCAAAGCCTCCACAGTTTTCTGCTGGACTGACGTTTTCTGGGTGTGCTTAGCCAGGAGTTACCCACCAAGGTGCCTTTACGCAGAACACTTGCCTTTGGAGCAAATAATTTTAAATCATTTGCTTTAGAGCAGAACTTCTATTTTGCCATAAAAACCCTGCAATGGTTTGGGCTGGAAGGAGCCCTAAATCCCCCCCAGTGCCACCCTGCCATGGCAGGGACACCTCCCAACGCCCCAGGCTGCTCCAAGCCCCATCCAACCTGGCCTTGGGCACTGCCAGGGATCCAGGGGCATATTCCCCAAATTCCAGAGCACAGCATTCCAGAGCCACCAACACCAACCAGCCGTGGGATCAAGTCCTGAGCAATCTCTGACCCCATTTTGGGTGATCCCATGTCCTCACTGCCCTAAGGATTGAAGTCCTTTCGTAACTCCCAGCCTGTTTTAATTCCTGCCTAGTTTGCCTTGGAAAAGCTGATTGGCCTGTGCAGGGCCAGGCCCCATCCAGAGGCATCCATCCCTGCAGCCTGGGCGGGTTCCTGGGCCGAGCTGTTCACCTCACTCTGTGCTCAGGGGGCCAGAACTGCCCGTGAGGGTTGGTTTGAGATCCTACACTGAGATCCAGTGTCCAGGGCAGAGCACATAAACACACAGATGTGGATGCAGATGTGTGTAAATGCACACGCAGGTGTCTCACTCATCCCAGCTCCAGAACCACAGCGTCACTGAGGCTGGGAAGATTAAACTTATAAATTTACACTTATAAAATCGCCTTGAGGCCAAGATTTGGGTGACCACCGCCTTGTCAACCCTGAGTGCCACCAAGTGCCATGTCCAGTTGTTCCAGCTCTTTCCCTTGGATGTCCCCAGTCCTGCACTGGCACCATTCCCTGTCACCCTGATTTTTCAGCCTTCTGGTGTGCTTCACACTTTTTAGGTGTTTTCATAGCTCTTAGTTTGCTCACACACGGGTGTCATAAATAGAAGCAATGTTTTTGTTTAGACAAAGTTCGTTTACATTCCTCCTCTTGGAAGGATGGACAGCTGATGGACAGTTGTCTTGACCAATGGGATGGGAGAGGTGTCAGCCTTCTCCTCCAGTCCCCGGTCTGTGTAGAAATACTATAAAAAATGGAGTCAAACGTTGTAATAAATAGTTCATGCCTTTTCACCAGACAGTGTGTGTGTGTGTGTGATTGTGTGTCCAAAAACGACAATTCCCCTCCTGTGCAGGTTTTCCTGCTGAAGATCCCGGCTGTGTTTGCACCCACCGGGGCATTTCTGCCTTCCCATTGTCCCTGTCCTGAGCTCACTCCCTGGAAGGCCGAGGAGCAGAGTGTCATTTGCAGAGTAAAAGTCACCGCTGCCTTCGACTGACTGATCCTGGTGGAAGTTAAAAGCATTTTCTTGTGTCTCTCCTCCAGAACTTTAATAAATAAGATTTTCAGCCTAATTAAAGCATTTCAGGATTTTGGCTCCCTGTCACCCAAAGATAAGTCTGAAGTGGAAAATGAGGTAATAGCCATAGAAACACAGAGTATATTTAGAGAGTTTTTATAACTTCTGTATTGTTTTAATTCCAATCCTATTTTCTTTTATGTTACTTTAAAGGAGCAAAAAAAATGTAAGCAGCGGTTACTGGGGATGGTGACACTGATATATTTAATAAAACATTAAACTGCAAGTGGTAAATGTGTTACTCATGGCACAGAGAAGAGCCAGGCCATGGTCACTGCAAGGCCATAAAACCCAAACGTGCCCAGAGAACAACACACCTCAAATATTCCTTCCGTTTATTGCAGATATAAAGTTAATATCCAGCAAAGACAGCTCAGGGAACACAGGCTTTACCTGAAGACAGGGATGCATGGGGAGGCACAGAGGGATTTCCATCCTAGGAAAGGCAGGAATGAGGATGCAGTGTGGGATTTACTCTTTGATTTCTGGAAAGAAATCCTTCAGTGTGAGCCTGCAAGGAGGGAATGCCTCAGTCAAACTCCCATATCTCTAATTTTTATGCAAATCTGTAATTAGTCATTGGGAGGGACAGGTTCCCCCTTTCAGCACCTGTTTTACAAATATTTCCCCAGTGGCAGAGCTCATTTTCTGTCCTCTCCTCCTTCCCACTCCATCTCCCAGCCCTTGGCCCATCCCTGCTGTGTCAGATGCTGCTGAGCAGAGATTTGTGGGGCCGTAAAAAGCCCTGAATTGAAACCCAAAGTAGTTATTACTGTTTTATGT
This sequence comes from Donacobius atricapilla, assembly GCA_013397315.1. Lineage (NCBI taxonomy): Eukaryota > Metazoa > Chordata > Aves > Passeriformes > Mimidae > Donacobius > Donacobius atricapilla. Next base: position 510,255 of record WBMY01015139.1, read on the forward strand.
TGGGTGTTCTCAGTGATCCACTTCCACTGTGCCCTCCTGAGCACTGGGAGCAGTGCTGGAGCCTGAACCCTGTCCCAGAGCTGGGATATGGGAAATTGAGGGATCCTGAAATGGGCTGTGAACAAACACAGCCTGAGCCTCTCACCGCAGCCGTGCTCCAGCTCTTGCTGCTCAGAGTAAACTCTGAGAGCTCCCTGGGAGCTCAAAGCAGCCAGACTGCTCCGAGATTTACTCCTGCCACCATTCCGCAGCTTTTTCAATGGGATACTGGGGAAAAAAATCCTCCCTGGGAGGGTGGGGAGGGCTGGGCTGGAATTGCCAGAGCAGCTGTGGCTGCCCCTGGATCCCTGGCAGTGCCCCAGGCCAGGTTGGACATTGGGCTTGGAGCAGCCTGGGACAGTGGGAGGTGTCCCTGCCATGGCAGGGGTGGCAGTGGGTGGGATTTGAGGTCCCTCCCATCCCAAACATTCAGATGAGGATTTGTCTTTGGTTGGCATCAATTCCTTGAAAACATTTCCCTCGAAAATGATTTCTCTGGGCTATTTTCCTGGCTTCCCTGGGCCTGTGTTTCTGAGCCACTCAAGGAGCCAGAGCAGGGACTGAGGCAAAGCAGAGATCCCAGGAACACGGCGGGGTGGCTGGAAGGAAGGGGTGGCAGGAGGGCAGCCGGCAGTGCCCGGGGATGGAGGCAGTTCCTGAGGGACATTCCCTGTGGGAAAAGGCCAGGGAGATGAGAATCCATCAGGGACAGGCGGGATCCAGCTGGTAAAACTGTCAAATATGAGGCAAGATTAAAAAAATCAAAAAGAGGAAATAATACATTTAGTTATGGCTACTCTAAATAAGTAAAAGAGTTGGAACAGCCCACTGTAATTTGTGATATGGACGTCCCGTAAGGCAAATAAAAGATGGAAGTGAACTCCCCCTCCCTGCAGCTGCTGAAGATCCATTTGTTACCGCTGGTCATTCCCCACTCTGTTAATTCAGGATCCTTTCTTTTCCCTCGCCTCCCACGAGAATTGATTCTCTGACTTCCAGGGATGGCTGCGCAGATGATCCTGAGCAGAATCCCAATCTGTTCGCTCTGTCAGGACACATCTCCTGAGTCTGAGAGCTCCCTGCCTCCAGCTTTACATCCAGACCCTGCTTTTAGCGCTTGTTTTAAGGCAGCGTCGCTTTTCTATTTCATTTATTCATGGAATGCCATCTCCTCCTGCCCTGCAGTGCCACACTTGCTTTCCATCACATCAGGGTGCACCTCTGGAAAGCACTGAACTCTGAGAGCTGCTCACAGAGTAATCCATTCCCTCCTCTGGTCACAGAAGGATCCCATTCCCTTCCCTGCTCACAAAATGATCCAAATTTCCTTCCCTGCTCACAAAATGATTCCATTCCCCTCTCTGCTTACAAAATGATTCCGTTCCCTTCCCTGCTCACTGAATGATCCATTCCCCTCTCAGCTCACAGA
>WBMY01015139.1:512621-575834 GCA_013397315.1 Donacobius atricapilla
CCCTCAGCGCCCGCCCTCACCCCTCCCCAGCCCCATCCCAGCGCTGTCCCAGCTGTTCCAGCACACCCCGGAGCTCCCGGCCAGCCAGACACGGACCAGCAGAGCCAGGCTGTGCCAGCAGGGATGGGAACGCTGACCCAGGGCTCCTCTAGCACCAGCAGAACACATCTGCAGGAGCCAGGATGTTTCACAGGGCAAGTCCAGCTCCTCACCAGATAAAAATGCAAATCTCTGTGGGCTGTGCTGCCGCAGCAGGAGCTGAGCTCCCAGGGAGGACGGTTCCAATAGAAACGTGGCTGATGGAGGCTTCCTTGGGGCACCGATAACTCACCTGGACCTGCCAGCACCTCCTGACACCTTCATGGATTGCAGCTGAAGGCTCTGAGCACTCAGCTCTGCCGGGAGCTGCACAGAGTTCCCTGTTAGCCCTTATGAACCACGGCGTACTTCGGACACTTCGCCCACCTCCAGATCTTTTTCCTGTTGCTTTGCAAACCCATGAAAGCTTTGCCTGTGAAGCACAACTGAGCCCGGGGTGTTCCAGCAGAGCTCTGCTCTGCAGCCCAGCTTTCCCAGCTGCTGGGCTGATGCCTTGGGAGGGCTGACCTGGAACAGAGGCTGGACAGGGCTGGAGAATAAAGCAGAGATTTATTAAAAGGCCTTTAAGGACACACCTTGGGCAGAACAAGAGCCTGGCCAGGGCTGCACCCAAGGTGGAACCAAAATGGACACAAAATGGACACAAAATGGACACAAAATGGACAAACGGTCACGAGGTCTCACACTTTTGTAAGTTTTGGTCCATTTGCACATTGGGGTTTAATTGTCCAATTCCAGCTCCAGGTTCTGCAGTCCCACCCTTCTTGTTTTCTCCCTCCAGCCCGGCCTTGTTGGTGCTTTTGGGCCTGAACACTTGTCCCAGCTGTCCTTGGTGTGCAGCAGGAGAAGGATTTGTTTTGTGTCCCTGCTGTGTGCAGAGCTGAGTGACACTGAGTGTGAGCTCGGAGCTGCACCCCTGGGCAGCACAGAGCCTGAAATACATGGAAATAAAACTTCAGGCATCAGAGGGAATGCTGGAGCCATCCCAGACTCCCATCAGGAATCCATCCCTGTTGCAGCCCGGGCCCGCTGGGAGCACCGGGCACTTTGTTTGCCGTCAGTGGATGTGCTGTGGCCTGGAAAATCCTGTATTTTATCTCATCCTAGGAGGTGTCACAGCCAGCCCGGGCAGTCAGAGGGTGCAGAGGGACAGTGCTGAGTGCCCAGCACAGGTGACTGGAGGAACCAGTGCCCCCACATCCCCCCAGGTGTCACCAGCCCCAGGAGCAAGTTCACTTCCCTGGAATAAATCTCCTGGAAAAAGCACACCTCAAAGCAAACATCAGCCTTGGGCTGTGCCACAGGGGCTGTGGGACCCTCAAAATCCACTTAAGGCAGTGACCCAGAGACCCACAGGGATTAATTCAATAAATACCACATTACTAAAGCATTTGGTCTTGTAATAAAGGACATTATGCAGTTACTGCAACTCTGCACTGGAATCTGAGGGTTCTTTTCCATAAGTACCTTCAGTTTTAATAAGCTCTTGGGAATGAAAGCAATGAGTAGTTTTATTAATGCAGTTCAGCTGCTCAAATTATATTTTACTCTGTGAATGATTGCAGTGACAAACAGGAGCTCTGGGTCCTTACTTCCACTTTGAAGCTCAGAACCGGGCGAGCAGGAAATATTTTGGAGCAGTTCACGCATTGAAGATTCCCTGGAGGCGCAGGGAGCAAATATTTGAGATGATGGAAAACCTGACAGGGAGACTTGAAAAGCTCCTTTGTTGCTCTGACTTTACTCTTGGTTTCCCTAAACAGGTGGAAATTACCCGGAATCAATAATGAGAGTTGCAAGGTCAGGAAAAGAGGAGCTCCGAGCTGACTCCTCGTTTCAGGGCCGATCTGCCTGGCGTCCCAGCCATCCGTTCCCGGGGTCTGAGCAGCCCTGACAGCTCATTAATTATAGAGGGAGATTGGACAGTGGACAGCAGCAGTGGCACCAGAGGATTCATCTTTGCTGTCAGCTGCCTAATGTGCATCCGTTCTCTCGCCACGGAAAAGAACACTTCCAGTAAATCTTTGTCCGTCTCCCATCTCCAGGAAGGAAATCAGACATGACATTAACAATTGCTTCTGTATTCTCTGGGAAATGCACCCCTAAACGCCAGACATGGGAATATATTAACACTTCAGCACCGCACATTTCTCGTCAGCCCGGCGGTTCGCTCTCTGCGAAAATGCAGAAATCATTTCCCAGGAACTGCGCGGCCGGACGCGGCCGGTGGGAGGATCCAGGCTCCCGTGAGCATGAGGAGGGAGCAGAGGTGCTCCTGGAGCTGCTGTGGGCAGCCAGGCCCGGGCTGGAGCGGGATGAATCCCCGGGTTCCCGTCAATTCTGCAGGAGCTGTGTGCCCGGGTCAGGGCTCAGCAGCAGCCGGGATCGATGGAGCTATCAAAGCTTGGTATCGACGTGTGCCGGAGCATTTAACGGCCTTTAGCTCTCCAGGAAAATCCAGGAGGGCTTTGCAGCCTCTGTAATGTGGGTGGAATATTCCACTGACATGCCTTTAGCTTCTCATCCGTTTGGTTTCCCTCTTGATGGAGGCAGGAGGTGCTGAGCCCTTCCTGAGCCAGAAGGGAACACAGAATTCCAAGGAGCAGCTCTGGGTTTCCAAGAAAGGAGGGTCTGATCCTTGTCTGACTCCAGGAATTTCTGGTAAAATCCTGAGAAGTTCTTCACACTCTTCTGAAGCTTTAGCAAAAAAATAAATGAGAATACTGAGAATTCAGCTCATCTGCCAGAGGGCTGTGTGCAGTGCTGAGCTGTGAACAAGCACTGCTAAAGCTCCACCAAGTGAGAGTTAAAAATAAAGGCACCAGGTACTTCCAAAGGTGGGTTTCTTCTTCCAAAGGTGTCAGTTCCCAATTCCGAAGGTGTGAGTTCCCCCTTCCAAAGGTGTGTGTTCCCTCTTCCACAGGTGCGTGTTCCCTTTCCCAAAGGTGTGCTCCCAGTTCCAAAGATGTCTGTTCCTTCTTCCAAAGGTGTGTGTTCCCTTTTCCAAAGGTGTGAATTCCCAATTCCAAAGGTGTGTGTTCCCTTTTCCAAAGGTGTGTGTCCTTGCTGGCATTTTTTAACCGTGGCAAAGAGAAGCATTTCCAGGATTTACTTCCCAGGCTCTCACCCTGTTCATTCATATGCAGGGGAACGGTTTCCACTGACAGGGCAGCGATGGATGGGAGATTGGGAATTAGGAATTCCTCCCTGGGAGGGTGGGCAGGCCCTGGAATAGAATTCCCAGAGCAGCTGTGGCTGCCCCTGGGTCCCTGGCAGTGCCCAAGGCCAGGCTGGACACTGGGGTTGGAGCAGCCTGGGACAGTGGGAGGCGTCCCTGCCGTGGCAGGGGTGGCACTGGGGGGGATTTAAGGTCCCTCCCAACCCAAACCAGTCTGGGATTCTGGGATTCCTCCTTGGGAAGGAGGAAGGGGAAGCCTCCTTGGCAGTGTAACTTTGGGATAAAGGTTAATCTTGCCTGGAACAGGGCATGACCTTCCCTGAGAAGGATTTGACATCCTCAGTGCCCACAAAACCCCCCTGAGTAGTTTCACACTCCCTGCATGGCTCCTTTTCCTTTCACCCTGTCCCATACATATATTCTTCCCAACCTTTTAATCTCTCAGCTCAAGAAGAGAGCCTGGAGTCACCTTGGTCTGGAATTCAGCGCTGTTCCTCTGTACAGCTGAGTGGTCTCACCAGCCACATCCAGAGTCCCCAGAGCTCAGGGATGCAGCTCTGCCAGGGCTCCTGGCTCGGGGGCACAGCTCGTTTCCAGCTCTGCCCGCTGGCTCTGCAGCCTCCCTCCCTGAGCAGCCAGAGCTGGCTGGTTTGGGAGCAGGGGGAGCTCCCAAAACAAGGAGCAAAGGGAGCAGCAGCTCCCAAGGCATTCCCTGTGGGATGAGGGCATCGGGAATTCTGCAGCCCTGCCCCAGGGTTGAGGCCAGGCTGGCCAGCAGGAACTCCAGCTTTTCAAACACACATTGCAGGCCTCGGGCATTTCTCATTCCCTGTTCTGTGCTAATCCATTAAAACTGTGCCTCCCAGGGCTGAGCTGAGCTCTTAAAAACACGACGGCAGAAGGTTCTGAGAGCCACGAGAATAGCAACAACAGAAAAAGGGAGAAAAACACTCCTGAGATGAAAAACTGCCTCAGTATTGTCATAGAACCTCCTGAGCTGGAAGGACCCACAGGGATCATCCAGTCCCACCCTTTTCCCTGCCCAGAGCCCCCAACAATCCCACCCAGCACTGCCCAAAGGCTCCTGGAGCTCTGGCAACCTCGGGGCCGTGCCCATTCCCTGGGGAGCTGTTCCAGGGCTTATTCCACCCTCTGAGGGAAGAGCCTTTCCCTGAGATCCAGCCTGAGCCTCCCTGGCACAGCTTCATGCCAAAGAAAAGGCAAAGGTCTATCTTGACACAATTTCCAACTTTTAACAACAGAAGCAAGGTGACTTTGACAGAGGATCCTACAACCTACTCCATGAAAGGCAAAAAAAAAAAAAACCAAAAAAAAACCAACCAGGTGGGAAACAAAGTTAAATAAACCCATATTAAAGATGGTTTGGGGGTTACGGGATAAAGGTTGTTTCCTTGCTTGTGCATTAAAACAATGAGGAGTAATGTACAACTCTGGTAAGACACCCATTCCTGGAATTTTTTAAATCAAATGTGATTTTCTTTTTTTTTTTTGAAGTGCTCGCTTTGAAGCAGAACCTCCTTCAGAGAAGCCCTCCAGTCATAACTGCATAGAAGATTAATGGTTCGTGATCAAAATGGTCAACAAAGCCCTTTAATACCTGAGTTTGGTGGTCCCAGATGCACAGTGGCCACTCTGGGATGAGCTAAAAAAGCTGAAAACGTCAGGGGCACCACCACAACTTCATTATTCTCCAGTACAAGCCGAGGCTGGGGACCCCAAGCAATGCTGCTTGTGCCAGCTGCCAGAGCCCCTGATTTGTGAGGCCTTGGAGAAGGCAGCAGGTCCTGAGCTGGGCTGTCCAGAGAACTCACCCCTCCTCTCCTGCAGGGTTCCCTTTCCATTTCAGTGCCAGAAACTGCCCCAGGACGCCCAGAATTGCACAGAACTGGGGGTTTGGGCAGGACATTGCTGCAGGGGCTGGAGGAGGCTGTGCGGGGCAGGCAAGGGAATTGTCCCGTGGGACATGACCTGTCCCCAGGGAGATCTGGGGACTTTTCCTGGCCTATTGTAAAATCTCTCCCAGCCACTCCAAATTCTGATAATATCCCCTAAATGCCAGATCACTTTCATTTACATTTGTCACCAGTGTTTTTAAGGAGTCTGATAACAACTTGGCAATGCAAAAATAAACCAATATTTGATCTGCCTGACAATGTATTGGAAATTTTAACTTGATCTTAATTCATCCCCGCTATAAAAGCCAGCATTTGTTACTGCTCCAAATTGCTCTATGGAAATATCAGGTTCAGTTTCTATGACAACAAGAGTCATAAATGCCAAAATTCTTCCTGTTCCCTTTCTGTTTTCAGCTTGACAATGAACCATTTTTTTTTCATTCTTTTAAATTAACCTTTCCCTTTCCCCTGGAAATGAATAACCCAGACAGGACCTGCTTTCCCTGCCGTATGCACAATGTCCAGTTGTCCCAGCACAGCCCAGCTCCGTCCCGAGAACTGGAAAAAACTCATCCGTGCTCCCCAGGGAACATTCAGATCCTGGAAATGGATGGAAGGTGGCAAAAGAAAGCCCAAGGATGACTTTAGGGGAGCAGGGCTCTTCCAGAGGCCACAATCCAGTCAGGAATGTCTGGGTGGCACTAAGGGCATCCGTCTGTCCTGGTGCCAGAGGCAGCGCCCGAGGTCTGCACAGGTTCCTGATCCTGTGAGCTCCCAGCTCAGCCACATCCAAGGTCAGGATGGACAGAGAGGATGGACAGGACAGCAGCAGCTGCCCAGAAGGTGCAGGAAAACAGCAGCCAGCCCCTCGATCCTGGAGCCATCACCATGATCCTGGAGCCACCACCATGATCCTGGAGCCATCCCCATGATCCTGGAGCCACCACCATGATTCTGGAGCCATCACCATGATTCTGGAGCCACTAACATGATCCTGGAGCCACCACCATGATCCTGGAGCCATCCCCATGATCCTGGAGCCACCACCATGATCCTGGAACTACCACCATGATCCCGGAGCCATCCCCATGATCCTGGAGCCACCACCATGATCCTGGAGCCAGCCCCTTGATCCTGGAGCCACCCCCATGATCCTGGAGCCACCACCATGATCCTGGAGCCAGCCCCTTGATCCTGGAGCCATCCCCATGATCCTGGAGCCATCCCCATGATCCTGGAGCCACCACCGTGATTCTGGAGCCACCACCATGATCCTGGAGCCACCACCATGATTCTGGAGCCACCACCATGATTCTGGAGCCAGCCCCTTGATCCTGGAGCCATCCCCATGATCCTGGAGCCATCCCCATGATCCTGGAGCCACCACCATGATCCTGGAGCCAGCCCCTTGATCCTGGAGCCACCACCATGATCCTGGAGCCAGCCTCACCATCCAGCTGCAGGCAGAGCTGGGAGCACTGTGACGTTCAGTGCTCCTGACTGAAGTAGGACAGGGCTGGGCTGCAAACACAACATTTCCGTGGCTGGGCTGCAAACACAACGTTTCCAGTGCACGGGGCTCTTCTGCTCCTCCTGCAGCCATTTGAGCCTCGGCGACTTGTCCAGAGAGGAATTCCTGCCCTGGCTGAGCTTGCAGCACAACAAAGGACCAGGGCACCAGGAAACGGCCTCAGATTGCAGGAGGGGAGGTTTGGGGTTGATACTGGGGAAAATGGATCCCGGTATTTGTCTTCTGCTCGGAAAATTTTTACTGCAACAAATTTTTCTTTCATTTTCAGCTCTAAGATGGCTGTTCCTTCCCAGCACTTGCTGTGGAGGTATTCCTTCCTTCCTGCCCCGTGTCCCTGCTCGGTGCCCCCTGGGCCACGGGATCAGGAATGCATGGGCAGCAACATTTTCAGTCTTCTGTTTCTTAGGTGAAAGTAGAAGAAGCTTGACTTCTGCCAGAGGTTTGACTCAGAAAACTGAGTTCCAGCAGTGGAAACTCAGGGGAAAAAAAAAAAAATAAAAAAAAAGTGGATTTTCTTGCTACTGTGGTTCACGTCTTTACCCTTTCCTTGCACTGTTCAGGTCCACTGAAGTCACTCAACTTGAAGCCTCACAATTCTGGGTTTAAAAACTCCGGATTCCCCCACGGCCCCAACCATCCCAAGAGGAATCTCTGCCTGAAGCTGAGAGCAGCCAAAACATGGCAGGTCCCTGAATCCAAATCACTGCACCCTAAAAATCACCTTCCTCAGTGAAGGCAATCCTTCACTGCAGCACTGCTCCATCCTGATATTCTCCATGGATCCATGAGGAAATAGGGCTGCAAGAAGCTTTCTGAGGGAAAAGCAGGGACTCCTGTCATTCCTCCTTCAGGGGAAAATCTCATTTTTGAGAGGGGCTGAGCAGCCAAAGGCAGCGACTGCACAGAGTGGAGGCCTCCAGCACCAGGCCCTGGATTTAATGTTCCTGATTCTGATGCAGGTTTGCCTGTCTAGAAAACCTGGCACATGGGAATTGTCTTCACATTTTAGGGTTTTAGTCTAATTTAGGCTGAAACCTGAATTGGTCTTTTTTTTTTTTCCCCCACAAATTGAATCAGCTTCTGTTTACATTTACATTTTCACTGAAACTTCTGCTGCTTCCCAAGTCAGGGACATAATGTCTTCTCATAAAAACCTCATCAAGCATCAACTAAAATTCTTCTTCACTCTCTTTATGCTCACAAAACATTCCTTTTTTGAATACCTCCAGTAAGTGATGCTAAACTTCACCATCTGCTGAGATTTTTATCCCATTGTATTTCTTTTTCGCTCCTGAAGATGATAATTTGCTTATATTGCCATGCCATTCCACCTCTCAGTATTTTTACCAGGCATTATCATATCTTTGCTTCTTAATTTTAATAGTTTGTCATTAATTTACATTCTCAATGATCTATGCAGCCTAAATCAGCAATCAGCCTCATTCAGCGCTGGCCCAGGAGTTAAAGAATTCACACCAATAAATAGAATTTTCGCCATTATCCACAACATGACGTTGGTTTTGCACTGACCCAGGGGCTGAGCTTTGCCTGGCCTTGCCTCATCCTGAGCTGCTCTGGGCAGGTTTCAGCTCCTTGTGGAACATCCAGGAGCACGTTCCCAATTATTTGGGCTCAGCCCTGGAAGCCCTGCCCGTGGATCAACCCCCTGGCCCCTGGCAGAGGATGTTCTGTGCTTCAGCTCAGGGGGAAGGCCGGGGAAAGTCAGGTTTTAGTTGGGTCCCCCTCAGGAATGAGCACTGAACACATTCTCCTCTAAAAGGTGTGAAAATCAGCCCCAGCTGGTGCGAAATGGAGGAGGAGGAGCCCCTGGCACCAGGCACCTGCCTTCCAGGGAAACAAGCTCACAGCTGAATATCCCCGTGGGACAGACGTCTGAAGTGCTCCGTTTTTATTAAAATAACCTTTTCAATTAAGCAAAAGAAATTATTAATATTCCGATCTATTATCGGGGCCGTATTTTGTATCCATCAAGCCAACAGAGTGAGTCATAATTGAAAAAAATCTATTTCTGGGGCTTTCTGGAACCACAGGTGCAGCTGCAGGAGAGGAGAGGCCCAGGAAAAGTAGCAGGAGGCTTTAAATAATTCTGATTTATGGGTTGGGTTATGGCAGCAACTGAATATGCTGGGCCAGGTTTGGGCTTGTGCGACCATGAAATTTATGAGTGCACACATAAACTGAAGAGATGTCTTCCCTCCAAATATTTTACAATCTAAGTGAAACCAGTGATGAGGCAAATAGAGTGAATTTGATGACACTTGGTCAAACTTTGTTAAGCTGTGCCCTCAGCCCTTAAAGCAAACTGATTTCTTCAGGTCACAGCTCCCAAACAGGGGCTTTAAACATTCAGACTTTCTAATGCTGCCAGTAATCCTGCTTGGATTTGTCTCGTTTTTCACCTGAGGGCAATTCTCTCCGGGGGGAAATCAGGGAAATGGGGATTTTCAGTGCAGGGATGACCAGGGCGATCACGCCAAGTGTTGATCCATGGCAGCCCAGTCTGACAGCCCAGAGTTCCTGAGGACAGGGACACTGGCAGGGCTGAGCCTCATAAAACACCTCATTAACTCTGAGACAGGGAGTGGAAAATGGAAAATCCTCCACCCAGAAAGCGAAATCAGACTTTGCTTTTTACTGGGGGCACGTGGCCTTGTTCTTTATCTTTTAATTTATTTATTCTGGTGAAGAAAAGAGGCTGAGAGGATGACACAGGGCTTCAGAATCCCGGATCACCTCACGTGCCCTCCCAGGCGCGTGCTGCTGCAGATGGCACGGGATAAATTTAACCGATCCTGTCGCTGGGTGCTTCCAAACAGCTGAATTCCACATCTTGCTGTGCCCAGAGCTTTAATTGCTGCAGCTGAGCGGGGTTGGTGGGGATGTGCTGCAGCAGCCGGTGCGGGGGCATCGCTCCCCTGACGGGAACCACAGCAATTTATATTTGGTTTCACAGAACCACAAACTCATGGAATTCTGTCAGCTGGAAGAGACCTCGAGCCCATCCAGTGCCACCCCAGGGACAGCTCCCTCTGTCCCAGGCTGCTCCAAGCCCTGCTCAAGCTGGCCTGGGAGGACAGGTCCTTCATTCCCAGTGGTCACAATCCTCGTTATCACCTCCAGCACCTGCCCGCTCCCGGCAAGCAAAATGCCCGGAGAAACTCCAAATGAGCACTGCGGATTGCATCGCGTTTTCCGTGCACACAGAGCTGGGTTTTCCCCCTCAGCTGCAAAGAAATTTGAACAAATAATTTAGGGGGAAAAGCAAAAGAAAAAAAATCCCCATCTTTTCGCATGTTCTTTTGGAAAGCAAAGAAGCTCGTGGAGGCAGCAGGGGAGGAACGATCTCCTGAGGGAGCACAAGCACTGCCTGCTCTGCTCTGCAGCTCCTCTTTGTGCACTCCTGGCACCCAGACCCTTCCAGGGAAGGTATTTCGTGGATCACAGCCTCCAGCCCTCTGCCCAGGAGCGATTTTTTCTCTGCTCTACAAAGCTTTTTGAAAAGGAAAATTTCCCTTCCCGTTCTCCCTGGCGTGCAGTCCCAGGAGAGCGGGACTGCTCCGGGGAGGATATTTTTGTGTGCTCCAAACCCGACCATGTGCTGCTTGCTTTTGCCTAATTTGCATGTTCTAAAGGTGCTGTTGAGTGGGAATTTAGTGCTTTCTAAACCTAGTGGTTTTCCAGCTCCTGTGCATATGCAATAATTTGTACTCGGAGATGTGCAGTGACCTCTTTTTTTCAGAGCAAAAAATGTTTTCATTAAAAATAAAATAGCAGATACATCAAGACATTTCCTCTTGTAAAGCCTCATGTCCTGAATATCAAGTAGGAATAGCCAGGCTGTACAAAGCTTTCTGATGGTGCCACACAGATAAAAACTGGAGAGCCTCAGAGGGAGGCTGGGCTGTTGTGTAACAGATAAACCAGACATTACGGGCTCTGGAACTTCCATAAACAGATCCCACGACCAGGGAATGTCTGGGGTTCCGGAAGGGACCTCAAATCCCCCCCAGTGCCATCCCTGCCATGGCAGGGACACCTCCCACTGTCCCAGGCTGCTCCCAGCCCAATGTCCAACCTGGCCTTGGGCACTGCCAGGGATCCAGGGGCAGCCACAGCTGCTCGGGGAATTCCAGCCCAGCCAGGAATTCCCAATTCCCAATCTCCCATCCATCCCTGCCCTCTGGCAGTGGAAACCATTCCCCTCTGTCCTCCCCCTGCATCCCTTGGAAATCCTCTCTCCATCTTTCCTGCAGCTCCTTCAGGCACTGCGAGGCCACTCTGAGGTCACCCCAGAGCTTCTCCTCTCCAGGGGAACATTCCCAGCTCTCCCAGCAGAGCTGCTTCATCCCATGGATCATCCTCAGCAGCTCCAGGTCCTGCCTGTGCTGTGCCCAGAGCTGGAGCCAGGATTGCAGGCGGGGTCTCACCTGAGCGGGGCAGAGGGGCACAGTCCCAGTCCCAGTCCCGGTCCCAGTCCCAGCCCCAGTCCCGGTCCCAGTCCCAGTCCCAGTCCCAGTCCCAGTCCCAGTCCCAGTCCCGGTCCCGGTCCCGGTCCCGGTCCCAGTTCCAGTCCCAGTCCTGCTGCCACGCTGGGGCTCAGGCCAGGGCATCTCACCCAGCTCTCACCACCAGCACCCCCAGATCCTTTCCCAGGGCTGCTCCAGCTGCTCATCCCAGCCTGGGCTGATCCCAGGGGCAGCTGCAGCTCCAGGCCTTGTTAAACTTCAGCAGGCTCCCTTGGGCACCTCCTGCCCCTTGTGCAGGTCCCTGTGGGTGTGTCCCTGCACCCTCAGCTCAGTGTCCCCTGGGGGTGCTGAGGGTGCCCTGCAGCCCTGAGCCCGTGTCCCCGGGGAAGGGGCTGAAGGAATGACAGCAGAGCCCGCAGGGACCCCCGAGGGACCCCTGAAGGACCACTGAGGGATCCTGAGAGACTCTGAGGGATCCTGAGGGACCCCTGAGGGTCACCTCTGGTCAATGGTGTCCATCAGGACTCCAAGCATGGCCTCTGGATGAGGCCCAACAGCAGCAGCCCTGCGGCTGGAGTCAAAGACCTTTTAACAATATAAACCAAACCAGGAGATTTTAGGAGCAAAAAGCTCCATTTTTTAGCCACTGCCTCTCGCCCCCTTTTCTCTGGAGCTGTGTTGTCTCATCGGCACTGTGAATATTTATAACTCTGCATTCAGAGGATCCCTCATCCAGGAGGGAAGGAGCCGGCTCAGGCTGCTGAAATCCCTTGCTGGGAAATATTCACTGTGTGAACACCAGCCAGGAGCGGGGACAAATTCATGGAGACATCTAAGAGAGCGCTCACAGCATTTAGATCAGCTCCTCTGAGCAGCTCTTCCCTTGCTGGTACTGATGGAAACAGAGCTTGGAGAACACGGAATTAGTGATTTCCACCATCTCGAGGTGCCTTGTTTTGGAAAGACAGGTGTCTGCCAAGGAAAAGCCGGAGACTCCTTGGGAATGGATGATGTAACTCCAAATTATTATAATTTTGCAATTAAGGGGCTCCCAGGCAAAGATATGGGAATAGGAATAACAGTTCTTTACTAGGAATATTAAAAATACAAACGTAGTGGTACAAAAAACAACCAAGCAAACAAACAAACACCTTAAAAGCCCTGACAGGGTCAGAGCACGTGCTGGCACCCCGTTGGTCAGGGTGCTGGGAGCAGCCCAGCCCAGCCCTCCTGCAGTGCCAGACGTGGCTCTGTTGGAGCAGAGATGATCCTGCAGAAGGGCCCAGGGGTGCTGGGATGGCTCCGGTCTCCCTCTGGCAGTGCCGCGCACACAGGCTGTGCCAGGGTTCTGGATCCCAGCTTTTATCCAGGTGGGAATGCTGGGCTCCTCCCCCTGGGCGGAGCCTCTCCCCATGGATGCTGGAATGTTCTCAGGCATGCGGTGAGCCTGGATGGCCCCTGAGCAGCAGAGATCCCCTGGAGGGAGGGTGGGTCCTGAAAGGGATAAAGAGCCCTGCCAAACCCACCTGGTGTAACAGCTGGGATGGAACAGAAGGCACCGCCCCCTCCACCCCAGGGTTATGAGATAAAGAAAACACCTCCCCAATCAGTTTCAACAGATGGCAAATAGAACACACACTTTTGGTCACACATTGCAGCCCAAGGCACGAGGAGACAGTATTAACGTGCTGCCGCCAAATCGTGGCTCCTGTAACCAGCGTGTCTTGGTGGGCACAAATTGTGTTTGAAATTTCTGAACTGTGGGAGCTGGCTGACCCCTCCAAGCCCGGAATTGGGAATATTTTAACAAATAGAAGCTGTCAGGTCTGTTCAAGGCAATGCACAATCTCCTGCTGCTCCTTATCTGACAGAATTCAGATCATTGCCAAAGAACGGGCATAATAGCTCACAAGTCCCCAAATTCTCCATTAATTCAGGATAAAAAATAATTCAGCTGAAAAGCCACACTGCTAATTACTCTGATTTAAAGAGCATTTCAATTACCTAATTGAGGCCCAGAAATAGTGCACTCAATTTAGGTGGTCAGTCACAGTTCAGAAATAATGAATAGTAAATGATTAATACACAGCCCAGAAACACTCATAATCGGAAAATTATTCCTTTGAATCAGCCAGGGGATAGCTGGCAATGAGGGGCACTTGCAATCAATTCCAGGCTCTGGCTCAGCCTGCCCCTGGGAATGCTGCTCCAGGGACAGGCAGCTCTTCCAAAGGTTTTACCCCACATGTGCTTTGTCCCTCCAAAAGGCCACAGAGAGGATTTTTTCCGTAAGTGCTTTACCCAGAGTTGTGTGTTTGGATGTTTGGGGTGTTTTTTAACGGATAGAGGCAATTCATCCAGCACAGGCCAAACTTTCCATGGCGTTGACACAACAAATCCATCCTGGTGCTGCTGGGACAGTGCAGGGGGAGCTGGGCTAGGGGGACACATTCGGGGCTGGGGGGACACATCCAGGAGAATCCAAACACATCCAGGGACACCCAAACACATCCAGGGATGTCCAAACACATCCAGGGTTGCCAGGGGAGGCTCAGGATGGGCAGCAGCAGGAATTTCCCCATGGAAAGGGTGCTCAGGGCTTGGAGCTGCCCAAGGAGGTTTGCAGTGCCCATCCCTGGAGGTGTCCAAGGATGGCATCAAATAGTAATTAATAATTAGCAAATAATAGCCAAGTTAATAGCTAGTTAACATTAACAATAAACATTTATAACTAAAGCACAAAATTAAGGCAAAGAAAGGGGTTTAAATTCTTCTGCAAAGAGCTTAATCCAGTGAAAAGTCACCTTCAGATCAGGCAAAATATATTCGAGGTTTTTTCTACGACTCCTGACCCTTCCCAGAGGGAAGGGAGAATGAAGGAAAATCTTACAGCAGAGATGTTCTATTTCAACTACTCAAAAAAACCAAAAAAAACCCCAAAACCCCCCCCAAAAACACACAAAAAATGAAACCAAAACAACAACAACAACCACAACAACCACCTACAAAACAAAACAAAACAAACAAAAAAACTGGAATCCCAGAATGGTTTAGATTGAAAGGGACCTTAATGGCAGGGACACCTCCCACTGTCCCAGGCTGCTCCAAGTCCCAAAATCCAGCCTGGCCTCAGACACTGCCAGAGATCCAGGAGCAGCCACAGCTGCTCTGGGAACTCTGAAGCTAAAAAAAATTGTTCTGAAAAATTATATATAATATAAAATATGTAAAATAATTTTATTTTCTGATAAGTAACGGTATTTTTATACAGCTCTGAAAATAATGCTAAAATTATTCAGAAAGTGAATTTTAAATTAGAGCAAACCAAATTCCTGCTCAAAACAGGAATGTAAGAGAGCATCCCCAGGAGCAGGGCACGTTTGGATGCAGGAAGAGCGCCCCGGAGGCTGCAGCTGCTCCGAGCTCACAGCCAGAGCACAGCCTGAGCTCCCCTCTGAGCTCAGATAACCAGGTATTGCTGTTATCTGCCCGTGTTTGCCTTTCCCTCCGAATTCATATAAATTATTTGCCATAGCAACCCCCCGTGCTAATAAGTTGTACTATTTAATTACGTGTTGCATGGAATTATTCCCATTTGTCAGTTTTCATGTTCCCACATCAGGAATTCTGTTCCAACAAGTCCTACCTTCCAGAAACGGCGTTTCTTTCCCATGTTTGTCCTAATTATCCACCTGATTATTGGTTGCAGACTGCTGCAGCCCTGCTGGCACCTGCAGGGAGCTGGGGGAGCCCACAGGGTCCCCCGGAGCTCCTGGCTGTGCTGGGACACTGTGACAGTGTTGGGGCTGGGCTGAGGATGGACATTGTCTGAAATGCCAGAGGGCAAGGAGAGCTGGAATGCTGGGGAGGAATTTCTGGCTGGGCTGGAATTGCCAGAGCAGCTGTGGCTGCCCCTGGATCCCTGGCAGTGCCCAAGGCCAGGCTGGACACTGGGGCTGGGAGCAGCCTGGGACAGTGGGAGGTGTCCCTGCCATGGCAGGGGTGGCACTGGGGTGGATTTAAGGTCCCTCCAAGCCAAACCAGTCTGGGATTCCATGGAATGACAGATGTCCCTTGCCATGCTTGAGCAGTGCCAAGCACAGCAGGGATTTGTATAAACCAGGGGGGAGAGACCATCGGAGCCTGGGAGGTGCAAAGGGGGAATCTCCGGTTTTCCTCCCCACTTGGCTCAGTTCAGGTAATGTCCTGAGCTGGAGGGACCCACAGGGATCACCCAGCCCTGTCCCTGCCCAGACCCCCAACAATCCCACCCTGGGCACCCCTGGCAGCGCTGCCCAAAGGCTCCTGGAGCTCTGGCAGCCTCGGGGCTGTGCCCATTCCCTGGGGAGCTGTTCCAGGGCTTATTCCACCCTCCGGGGGAGAACCTTTCCCTGCTCTCCAGCCTGGCCCAGCTCCAGCCCTTCCCTTTGTGCTGCCCCAGTCCCAGAGCAGAGCTGGGAGCTGCCCTGGGGAGGAGCTGCAGCCCTGCTGAGCTCTGACCTCAGTCTCTTCTCCAGCTGAACCATCCCTGTGCCCTCAGCTTCTCCTCCTATGGTCCTTTTCGACCCTCCACCACCTGTGTCCCCCTTGGGACACTCTCCAGCAGCTTTAGGTGTTCCTCATGTCCCCAGGATCAAGGTGAGGCCACCTCACCTCACCTGCCCGGCAGTGCTGCCCCATCTGGGGGTGCCGGAGCGGGGAGCAGCAGCACGGGGCCGGGGGGCAGAGGGAGGATGAGGAGCAGGAGGCAGGAGCTGCATCCAGGGCTGCTCCTGCACGCTCCCCTTCCACCAGGGCCTCCTGGCTCCCCGTGCATGATCACGATGCTCGGGCTCTAATGACACCGGCGGCTGTGAGACTTCAGAGGAGGAAATCTCGATAGCAGCCTGCCTTGCTGTTATTCCAGCGCCAGCCCGGCCTGAATTAAACATCCGGCAGAGGAGCTCTGCTGGCAGAGCCGCCGTGGGGCCTCGCTGGGCGTGGGGGAAGAGTTTGGGGTCGTTTTGCTCCAGGCTCATCTGCAGCTTTCAGTCAGCCCCACGCAGGACAAGTGCTGGAGGGGCCTCTGCTCATGGCCAGCTGCCCCCAGCGGGGACAGGGCTGGTTCTGGGCACTGCCACCAGTCTGTCCCCTGCCATGGGTCAGTGTCACCTGAGCATGGGCTCTGAGCCCCCAGGGAAGAGCTGGAGAATTTCTGAGGGAGCTGTGCCTCATTTGGGCGAGATTTCATCCCACTTTTGGGGGTTCTGGGGTGGTTTTTGGGGGTCCCAGGGGTTTGAGGGGTCCCAAATTTGGGGATCTTAGGGTTTTTGGGGATGTTTTACCCCAACATTTTGGGGTTCTGGGGAGGTTTTGAGGCTTTGACCCCAAATTTGGGGGTTTGGGGGTGGTTTTGGGGAGATTTTACCAGCTCAGAATGAGCTGACCTGCAGCTGCACTGTGTTCGTCTCCAACAGCACGACTTCATTCCGGATAAAACAGAATTTTCCAGGCAAAGCAAATGCCATGGGCTGGCTGCTCTTGGGAGAAAGCGTTGTACAGACGGAAACACCGTGGTTTGGCTGGGAAGGGACCTCAAATCCCACCCAATCCCACCTCCTGCCATGGCAGGGACACCTTCCACCACCCAGGGTGCTCCAAGCCCTGCCCAGCCTGGCCTGGGGCGCTGCCAGGGGTGGGGAAGTTCTTGTGGAGGCTCTGGTGATTAGTAAGCAGAGCAGAGGCTGGAGGCAGCGCAGCGCATTAACACGTTAAGGTGAGAGTGGGAAAGGTGCTGACAGCTATTACTGAATTAGGAAAAAAAAAATCCTCTCCACAACGGGAAGGTTTATTAACATTTTTCGTTAGACTTAAAAGGTTCTCTGCTCTCAAGGATTAGAATGAAATTGATGAGAGGGGACGGGTTCATTAAATCAAAAGTTAGCTTTTGAAAACTTTATCCACCGGTGTTTGCTGGAGAGAGCTGTCAGCCTGGCACCTGCCTGGGCCTGCCATTCCCCCCAGAGTGGATTGTCCTGGCAAGGGCTGTCCCTGCTGGACAGGATTCCCAAGAGAGTCTGCCTCGGCCAGTGGAATGGCCCTGGCAGGGTCCTTCCTGTGGGGTGATGGTTAACAGCATCTCCTGATCCGAAAATCCCAGAGGATCCCAGGGGATCCTGCAGCAGAGCCTCCTGGTGGGATCCTTCCTGTGAGTGATGTTTAACAGTATCCCCCATTCCCTGATCCCTGATCCCAGAGGATCCTGCAGGAGAGCCTCCTGATGGGATCCTTCCTGTGAGGGGATGTTTAACAGGATACCCCATTCCCTGATCCCAGAGGATCCTGCAGCCAGAGCCTCCTGATGGGATCCTTCCTGTGGGGGGATGTTTAACAGCATCTCCTGATCCCAAAATCTCAGGGGATCCTGCAGCCAGAGCCTCCTGGTGGGATCCTTCCTGTGAGGTGATGTTTAACAGGATCCCCCATTCCCCGAATATCCCAGAGGATCCCAGGGGATCCTGCAGCAGAGGCTCCTCCTGCCCACAGCCCTGCAGGGACTCCCTGGGGCTGTGGCCCGGCTGTGCCCTGCAGCCCCACCCCTGGGAGCCGGCAGTGCCGGACACAGCCCCTGCCCCTCCTCGGGGCTGCCACCCCCGGGCACCCCAAATCCAGGCCTGCCTCTGCCCAGGAGCTCCATCACCCCTGGCTCTGTGGGGACACGGGAGCCCTCAGCATCCCCAGGAGCCTCCTCCTCCTCTTGCAGGGCACAGGGAATTTGGGAGGAATGAAGGCTGGGGGAAAAGTGTGGGGAGAGGGTGAGGGGACAGCTGGCACGGGAATGGTGGCAGCAACGCCGAGCCCGCTCACACTCCAGGGCTCACTTTAAACAGCAGGGAAGCTTTTATAGAAATAACCCGAATTTCAGGCTTCTCAAAAATCGGGAGGGTTTTTTTTTTTTACCTTTAAAGGCAGCGATGGGTGTGTGACACCAGAGCACAGTTAATGCCACACAAATCAGTGTTTGCCTTTAGTCTGTGACCTGGCATTCCGCTGGCTGTCCTTAGCAGACTGATTTATCTGTTTTCAGAGGTGATAAATTGCAGAATATTAAGATAATGGTGTAGCATTCATTACTACTCAGCTGTTTATTACCAAAATTTAAATGTAATTTAATTTCAAGTGGAAAATAATGATCATTACTGGGACAAGCAAAGACAACTCATTACTCATCTCCATCAGCATTTTATTTAACAGAACTGAGACAACAAAAAAGAAAGATTCAGTAAATGCATTTTGAATAAATGAAACGTTAACGGTTGAGAATAAAATAAAATACAGTGAGGCCCTGGCACAGATTCCCAGAGCAGCTGTGGCTGCCCCTGGATCCCTGGCAGTGCCCAAGGCCAGGTTGGACACTGGGGTTGGAGCAGCCTGGGACAGTGGGAGGTGTCCCTGCCATGGCAGGGGTGGCACTGGGGGGGATTTAAGGTCCCTTCCAGCCCAAACCATTCTGGGTTTCTAAAATATATTGAAGCTTTTAGGAGAATAAAATTGCCTGAGTTTATCTCGGCTGCTCAGAGCTCTGTCAAAGTGATCTTTTTTCATTTTAAAGCACATTTCTTGTAAAAATTATAAATTAAATACATCACAACTTTTGGAATTAATTTAGCCAATCTAGAAATTCTCTGCTTGAATCATTGCCAGAGAGAAGCCTCGGTTGTTGCCCCCTGCTGCCCCAGGCTGTCTCCTGGGAATCCCAGACTGGTTTGGGTGGGCAGGGACCCGAAATCCCCCCCAGTGCCCCCCCTGCCGTGGCAGGGACACCTCCCACTGTCCCAGGCTGCTCCAACCCCAGTGTCCAACCTGGCCTTGGGCACTGCCAGGGATCCAGGGGCAGCCACAGCTGCGCTGGGAATTCCATCCTAGACCTGCCCAGCCAGGAATTCCCAATTCCCAAGATCCCACCCAAATCTCCCCTTTCCCAATCTGAAGCCACTCCCTGTGTGCTGCCCCTCCATCCCCTGTCCCCGCTGTCCCCAACCCTGGAGGAGCTGGGGAAGCTCCGAGTGTTTGATCTCCTCGTTATCGCCTCCAGAAGGCTGCAGTGCTGGCACCGAGGGTTTCTGCAGCCAGGAGCTCTTTTCTCTTCATTAGTTTGTCCTTGTAGAATTCCCCGTGCCCGGCCCAGAGCCCCGGGGCACCCCCAGCCCTCGGTGCCCCGAGCCAGGACTGTCCCAGCCCTGAAGAAGATGAAGGTGAAGCTGAAGAACTGCTCCTCCTTAACCTTCCCTGCTGCCCTGACTACACTGCAGCCCCCTTTATTCTCCTCTCCCTACTGCAGCAGCAGTTTATTTGGGGAATATATAAAAAGCCCTGGAAATACAGCCCGTGGTGATATTTCAGGCTGATGGTTTGCGCTTTACAGGAGCCTTTAATCTTCCCTGGGATAAAGCAAAACCTAAATTACCAGCTGGGGAGGGCTGGGGTGCTGGGCTCGGTGTGGGCCAGCTCTGGGCACACAGCCAGGGCTTTGTTTACAGGTCAGAATAAAGTCCCCCGACAAGTTCACCCCTTATTTTTCCTCCCAAACCTCCCTGTCCATTCTCTTACGGGCTCAACTTGCAAGCATTTAAAGTTTGGATTAATATTGGCAGGAAAAAGCTTGATGATTTCTTGCTCTTGGTAGAAGAGAAGAATATTGCTCAAAATCACACTGTTATAAAGGATCCTATTATTGCTCCAATCCTGGAGAATCTTCCCAGGGTAAAGCTCATTTCAAAGCAGAGGCTCCCAGTTTTAGGATTGTAAATACTGAACAGCACAGTTTGCACTGTGCATCCACCGTGTGCAACTGCAGCTGGTGGTGCCACATTGCCAGTCCCACCTGCGTTATTATAATGGCATTTTATAGAAACAGCATTTTACATTGGCCAGGCTTTCCTCTAAAGGTGTGGAGCTTTCTCCATCAGAATTTCAGTCCTATTTACCCTCTGAGGTTTATAATACACCTCTGTTCTTGCTGAGAAATCCAAAGAATTTCCTATTTTAAGCTGAAGGGGGGGAGATTTAATGGGGTATTGGGAAGGAATTCCTGGCTGGGAGGGTGGAGAAGGGCTGGGCTGGAATTCCCAGAGCAGCTGTGGCTGCCCCTGGATCTCTGGCAGTGCCCAAGCCAGGTTGGACACTGGGGCTTGGAGCAGCCTGGGACCGTGGGAGGTGTCCCTGCCATGGCAGGGGTGGCACTGGATGGGCTTTAAAAATTAGTGTAACAGTCCAGTAAATTTAGTAATTCCTAAAAAAAAAAATGCTTTGCCACTGTGAGCACACCCCACAGATCAAGCTGCGGTTCCACAGAGGTTTTGGGGAGCACTATCCCGAATTTTGAGGCCCTTGGCATTGCAAAGATGAAACCACAGTGCCTGTGTGCCATTCATACCGCTCCATCTCTCTGCTGCCCTCGGAATTCCGGCTCTGTCAGCGGCAGGAAGGATCCCCTGGCTCTCCCAGGGTTCGATGTGCGCTGACAACTCTCTCTGCATGCCCTGCCCAGGGATCAGCCTCTGCACTGATGGATGGAGCTGCTCTTCTACTCCGAGCTAAGCAGGAAACTCAGCAGAAATCACTCAAGAGAGAGTGAGGACACGCCGTGAGCTGGGAGAGGCTTGACAAACTGCTGGGCTCCAGCTCAGCACTTCCCCGGAGCAGGGGGCAGCTCATCCATCCCCGACCGCAGACCCAGCCTGGCAGGCCCTTCCTGTGGAGATTGGATCCCTGGAGCATCAGCTGTGGGCTCTGCCCTGCCCACAGCCCCAGCTGCCACAGCTCCAGGAAACAGGAACGGGATAAGGTGTCTCTTCCCTGTGCAATCCTGCTCTGCATTGCTGTGTGGGCTGCTGAACAAGGGAATAACCACAGAACCATCGAGCTTAGGAAAGACCTCCAAGATCATCAGGCCCAACCATTTAATAGGTATTTTATAGATTTTTTTTTTTTTTTAATGGGTAATTGATAACTGAAGTGCCCAGGTCTGGGGTTCTCAGCACAGGGAGGATGTGGAGCTGCTGGAGAGAGCCCAGAGGAGACCATGGAGATCTCCAGTGGAGTCCCTCTGCTTTGGAGCCAGGCTGGGATAGCTGGAAATGTTCCCCTGGAGAGGAGAAGGCTCCAGGGAGAGCTCAGAGCCCCTGGCAGGGCCTGAAGGGGCTCCAGGAGAGCTGGAGAGGGACTGGGGACAAGGACATTTTCCATAACGGGACAGCAAAGTGCTGGGAGGGGCAGTGAGCACCCCAAAGTCAGTTTTAGCAGGGATTGTGCTCAGGCTTTGGGAATTTCTCCCTGTAACCCCTCGTACAGGCTGGATAAAGCCTGGCCAGGTCCTGCCAGGCGGTGCCACGCGGGATGTGCAGAGGGAGGGCTGGGATGTGATCCATGTCCACTGCCACGCAGAGCAGGGAGAGAGCAGCACTGCTGCAGTATGAATTCCCCCGGGCCAAATCCACACAGGCCCAGGAGTGCCCAGAAATGGGAGGATTGAATTAGAACCTTCAGAAAAACTAAAATTCATAAATCCGCACAGACGCGAGGTAGAAATGCAAGCTTAGCTTTAAGTAAATAGAGGATTTTTAAGTGCCTTAAGCAACTAAGAGNGAGGATTTTTAAGTGCCTTAAGCAAATAAGAGCCTGTGTCAGTTAGTAAGAGAAGCCCTAAAGCCTAGTTTAAAGTCCAAGTAACACCATCTTTTGAAAAGTTAGTTAAATTCTAGTCATAACAAAAATAATGCAGCCTTGTTAAAAATTCCTAAATAGAACAGACAGAGCTGTATGCATAGGATTTGTGTAAGAAATGACAAACTTTGCCATACACCAATCTTAACTTAGGATTGGTCCAGCAAGGATGTAGAAAACTCGTGTAGGCACCTGATTGGCCAGAAATGGAATAAAATGCACTGCTTTGAGAATGTTAGAGGATCACTGTCTAGATTTAGAAAGACAGGTGTCTGCCAGGAAAAGCTGGAGCTTTCCTTGAAATGGAGAATGTAAACCCCCCTCCCTCCAAATTTTTATAATTTTGCAATTAAGGGGCTCTCAGCCAAAGATATGGGAATAGGAATAACAGTTCTTTACTGGGAATATTAAAAATACAAATGCAGTAGTACAAAAAACAAGCAAACAAACAAACAAAAATCCCAGAAACCCTGACAGAGTCAGAGCACGCGCTGGCACCCCGTTGGTCAGGGTGCTGGGAGCAGCCCAGCCCAGCCCTCCTGCAGTGCCAGACGTGGCTCTGTTGGAGCAGAGATGATCCTGCAGAAGGGCCCAGGGGTGCTGGGATGGGTCCGGTCTCCCTCTGGCAATGCAGCGCACACAGGCTGTGCCGGGGTTCTGGATCTCAGCTTTTATCCAGGCACTCCAACACCGAAATATTTTTTCCTTACACCGAAACACCTGTTCGGGTGTGGAAATGCCTTCAGTAAGGCTGATTTAGCCATGCAACAACAGGCTTCACTTCTACGACCGCCCACCACCAAAAGCCTTAAATGAAGACGCTAGGAAAACTTGACGTGGGGCTGTCCTGTGCTGTGACACTGCTTGTTCAGGAGGGGGAGGAGAGAGGGCAGAAATTCCCGGAGAAACGGGACAAATAAAGCGGGATTAAATCCAGTGGCGCCGAAAGAAGGGAAGAGAGGAAAAGGGGAACGCAGCGCTTGGAGCAGGAGGGATTCAGGGAGCAGAAGGGAGCCAAGCAGAGCCTGTGCCAGCAGTACAACATTGCCTGGGGACAGCAGCCTGATCCTGCTGGGAACTGCTCTCTCCCACACCCAGGGGAGCAGGGAGGGCTCAGCTGCAGCCTGAGCCCACCCTGCACGAGGGAACGACCAACGCAAAGGGGCAGGAGGAGGAAAATACGCATTTAAAAATAACCAACAAGGGTCTGTAAATGTCTGGGCACCGTGACTCAGTTGTCAGACTGAAAGCTCTGAGATTTCTGGCCGAATCCCAAGAGGAGCGAGCAGCTCTGGTCACAGTTCAGGGATGAAATTCGTGTTTATTGAAAAAGGGAAAGAGCATGGGGGATAGCCAGGAGGATAAGCACAGAAACGAGTTAAATATCACATAAGAGAGGTTTCCTAGACGTAGAAGTCTGGCAGCAGCAGCTGTGAGGAATGCAGGGAAGAGCTGCTGGGAGGACTAAAAATACTGCTGAGGGGACTCAGACTGTGCTGTGAGTGCTGAGTAAAGCCCTGATTTCATTCTTTTGTCATGGGCAGCCTTGCCACACTGAGCAGCCCCTCAGAGGTGCTATAAAGACATTTCCTCTTCTACCTCCTGTGCACAAGGGCAAATCTCACCCAGGTAACAAAAACATTTGGTGGGCTCCAGTTCCAGGGCTCCCAGCCTGAGAAAGCAGCACAGACACCAAATAACTCTTTCTCTTTCTCTTTCTCTTTCTCTTTCTCTTTCTCTTTCTCTTTCTCTTTCTCTTTCTCTTTCTCTTTCTCTTTCTCTCCGCAAAGCAGCTCCAGAACCTTGTTTAAGAATTGCCACTTAGAATTTACTAAAAAGCATCAACAGTGCCGAGGCTGCAAACCCTACCATGTAATTAGGAGTTAAACTCAACTCCCACAGCAGCAAAGCACTGAGAAAACCCAGCCCTGTGGATATGTTAGGTATTTTAATTCCCTTTTTTATCCCAGCCTAAATGACTGTGTTCTATTACCAAAGGAATATTGAGACAGAAAGTAAATGCAGAGGGACACTCCTGAGTAGGCAGCTGTTCAGGAAAACAGTTTAATAAAAATAGCTACTGTGCTGCCTGGAAATCCTCCAGAGTCGGGCTGGAAAGCTTCTCCTACACTTGATTTAAGGAAAAAGGCACAGCTCCCACCCACCTGCTCTTCCAGGACCACATTTCTCTTTGCTCTCCCACTCTTCCATGACCTCAATATTCCAGTTGTCTTCCACTCTCAAGGAGATTAAATAGCAGAAAGATCTTCAAAGAAGTTTAGTGCAAATCAAATGCATTTTCAGCTGATGCATAATGAAATCACTGCTGTCAGATGGCGCAGATAGAGGGATTCAAAAGTAATTTGGGGGTATTTGTGCAAGGCCACCATCATTAACTGCAACAGCAGAGAAATCCCAACACAGGAACTGCTGAAAGCAGGGAATTACAGCCAGAGGAGGCAGCACCCCCTTCAAACCCCATTTCTCATGGTTTAGTCACCCGCTGTCAACCAGCCACTGGCCTCGATGAAGCCTTTGATAGCAAATAATGGAGCATTAATTTTATTTCAATCTGGAATAATGGTTTTAATTGAGAAAACCCCTGGACAGCCCTACAATGTCCGGGTCAGCAAGCGAATCCATGTCCTGAGGGCTTAGCACAAAGCCTTGGGGTGGTGTTTGGAAGCACCTGGGCAGGGGAAGGGCAGGGGTGGGCAGGAGTGGGAAGGGGTGGGAAGGGCAGGGGTGGGCAGAGGGCAGCTCTGCCCCATGCTGGCGGCCAGCCCGGACTTCTCCAGTCACCAGCCCACCCTGGCTGTGGCCCCACAGGTCCCAGAGCCACTCTACAGCAGGCCCAGCTCACCCCAGGCTGGCCCGAGCTCTGGGGCATCCCCACACTTGGCCCCACTGATGCCTGAAGTTTTATCTCCCGTGTATTTCAGGCTCTGTGCCGCCCAGGGGCGCAGCTCTGAGCTCACACTCAGTGTCACTCAGCTCTGCACACAGCACGGACACAAAACAAATCCTTCTCCTGCTGCACACCAAGGACAGCTGGGACAAGTGTTCAGGCCCAAAAGCACCAACAAGGCTGGGCTGGAGGGAGAAAACAAGAAGGGTGGGACTGCAGAACCTGGAGCTGGAATGGGACAATTAAACCCCAATGTGCAAATGGACCAAAACTTATAAAAGTGTGAGACCTCGTGACCATTCTTTTGTCTATTTTGTGTCCATTTTGTGACCATTTTATGTCCATTTTTGGTCTACCTTGGGTGTAGCCTTGTCCAGGCTCTTGTTCTGCCCAAGGTGGATCCTTAAAGTCCTTTTAATAAATATCTGCTTTATTCTCTGGCTCTGTCTAGCCTCTGTTCCAGGTCAGCCCTCCCAAGGCATCAGCCCAGCCCTGCCGCAGGGCTGGGATTTCTGTGCCAGGGCTCCAAACACCGTCAGGGCCCGGGGGTGGGCGTTCCCCAGCGGGGACATGGGGTGTGGGAGGTGCTGCTCCATGGGGAGATCTGGATGGGGGAGCCCTGGCAGAGGTGCCACACACGGGAAATGCTGTGCGGACATCCTCCAGCATCAAAGGGCCCTGGGTCTCCCTGCACATGGGCACAGAGCGTGTGCCACCATGGACACCATGGGCAGGTGCCATGGATGGACACCATGGACAGGTGGCATGGATGGGTACCATGGACATCATGGACAGGTACCATGGACAGGTGCCATGGATAGATACCATGGATGGACACCATGGGCAGGTGCCATGGATGGATACCATGGACAGGTACCATGGGCAGGTGCCATGGATGGACACCACGGGCAGGTGCCATGGATGGACACCATGGACAGGTTCCATGGATGGACACCATGGATGGATACCATGGGCAGGTGCCATGCACAGGTGCCATGGATGGATACCATAGACATATGCCATTGATGGACACCATGGATGGATACCATGCACAGGTGCCATGGAAAGGTCCCACAGCAGCCCCAGTCCCACCATCGCCTACCCTGGCTCTCAGGACAGCAGGGCCTGGGCAGTTACAGCTGTAGAGAAACTCTGGAATGAGCAGAGGGGCACTAAAGCATTTCCTGATCACCATCCCAAACGTGTGCTGTGCCCACAGCTTTCCCCAAGGGCTGCAGATCCATGCTCCAGTGAATGCATGGCCCAAATTTCCCACATTTTCTCTTAGAATCACAAAATCATGGAATATCCTGAGCTGGAGAGACCTACAGGGATGACCCAGCCCTGTCCCTGCACAGACCCCACCAATCCCACCCTGGGCACCCCTGGCAGCGCTGCCCAAGGGCTCCTGGAGCTCTGGCAGCCTCGGGGCCTGTTCCCTGGGGAGCCTGGGCAGTGCCAGCACCCTCAGCGGGAAAAACCTTTCCCTGCTCTGCAGCCTGAGCCTGCCCTGGCCCAGCTCCAGCCGTGCCCTGGGCACTGCCCCTGTCCCAGGGAGCAGAGCTCTTCCCTCTGAGCTCTGCCCTCAGTCTGCCCCTCTCCAGCTGCAGGATCCTGGTGCCCTCAGCTGCTCCTCCCGCTGTTTCCCCAGCAGACGCCTTTTCCCCGAGCAGGGAGCCAGGCTGGCACACGCTCCTGGCCCGTTTCCGTGGGCAGGAGCCCCGGGAGCCATCTGTGCCCAGCAGTTTGTGTGCAGAGCACGGCCACCTTCTGTTTGCCTCCTCCAGCTCCGTGCAGCAACAATCACGGGGAAGCAGTTCTGTCATCCTCACCCATCCCCAGCCCCGTGGCCTCCTGAATGTGAATTAGTGTCTTAAGCAGTTTATTCATTCATGGCAATCTGTTCATTTATTTCCAGGAGATTGTCGCGCTCCGGGAAGCCTAGCATGGGGTGGTTGTTCTCTCTAAGCTCTGACTACATGAGATTTTTTTATTTTTCTTAGGTCGTTTTGTCAGCTCAGCTTCCACAGTGCTGGGATGAGGTGTGAGACAGCCCTGCTCGCAGGGAGCACAGAATCCTGGGATATCCTCAGCTGGGGGGGAACCCCAGGGACAATCCAATCCAGCCCTGTCCCTGCCCAGACCCCCAACAATCCCACCCTGGGCACCCCTGGCAGCGCTGCCCAAAGGCTCCTGGAGCTCTGGCAGCCTCGGGGCCAGAAAAGGGATAAACTCCTGCACCCTCCAAAATAAACTGCAACAGAAAAAGAGAATTGGCTCTCCTGGGAACACCAACTCTGCTGAAAGGCTCCCAACACCCCCATGTTTTACCCAGCTCCAAAGCAGGAGCAGCCGTGTCTCTGCCACAGCTGACCCCTGGGGCAGGTCACAGCCCAGTGCAGCAAAATATTCACCTTTAAAGCAAAGAGCACAAAACAACAGAAACCTTTCCAAAGCTTGATAAATGTTACTTTGACTGAATAGACACCATCCAACTCGAGCTTTTCATAGAAACACGGAATGGTTTGGCTTGGAGGGACCTTAAATCCCGCCATTCCCAGCCCTGCCATGGCAGGGACACCTCCCACTGTCCCAGGCTGCTCCAAACCCCAATGTCCAACCTGGCCTTGGGCACTGCCAGGGATCCAGGGGCAGCCACAGCTGCTCTGGCAATTCCATTCCAGGGCCTCATTGCCCTCCCAGCCAGGAATTCCTTCCCAAAATCCCATCCATCACTGCCTTCTGGCAGTCAGAAGCCATTCCCTGTGTCCTGTCCCTCCATCCCTTGTCCCCAGTCCCTCTTGGGGTGGATGTTTATTCTGGAATGCTTTTATTTTCCCAGATTTTTGCAAACCAAAGTTCGATCAAAGCCAGCAGCAGCAGCTCCCCAGCACAGCTGTGCCACGCAGGACCGGGGGCAGGCCCAGCTCTGGGATGACATTCCAGGCACAGCCGAGGGAGCAGAGCTCCCCTCTCAGCCTCGCAGCGCCCCTGCCCTGCTGGCAGCCACAGCTGTCCCCTGGTTTGTGCTGCTGCAGCCCTGCCCTTCCTGCTGCTGACCAGCCCCGTCCTGCCCCAGCGCCTGCACCTGCTGCCACAGCCCTGGGAAGGGAAAACTCTCCGTCAATCCGGGCTTCAGCTCTGCTTTGGGGTTTGTCTCCTGCAGCACCAGCACAGCCACTCTTGGCTTGGACTGCCCAGCTAAAATCTGTGCATCAGTGGGGATTTGGCTCATCCCTGCTGCCCTCAGCATCCCCAGTGCTGCCGGCCGAGGCTGCCCCCCTCCTCCAGAGCAAACCTTTCCCTCTGCAAGGCACGAGGTGCTCTTTGCTCCCAGAAACAACTTCCTTGTGTTTCCTTGCCTGTTACAGGGTGGAAATGGGCAGCTGCATTTAACAGGTCGTGGCTCCAGAGACATTCTAGGTCTGGATTATGCTGTATTTGAACTATTAATCATCTTTTCTTTCCCAAGTCCTGAAATTATGGTTAAAAAGCCGTTATAGCTTTGCTTTATTGGGGTAAACTGGCTTTCACTGTGGCTTTATTCATTCCTTGTTTTTCTGAGAATAATCCGTCCAACCATCACTTTCCACTCTTTCTTCCTCTACTAATTCCAGCAAACTCATTTGGATATTCCCCATGATCCCAAAGTGTTCCTGCTGCCTCCTTAGGAGTTATTTTGATTTCACTTATACTGAAAAAAAAAAATGAGCATGTGATAAAAATACCCAAAGTTCACTTCCAATTTCAGGAACATCCAAATTGTTGCTGTTGCTGATTTGTTTTCTGGGGGAAAAAGGTCTGTCAGCCCATGAGGTGTCAGATTATAGAACTGCTCTGCACCTTCCTGCCATGAGCAACTAGCAATGAACAGCCAAATTTAGCATCTCTTCAGATATTCGGTAGCTAAACCATCAGTTTATATTGAAAATCTTCAGCTCTTTCAATGGCTCCTATCAGAGAGCATTCAGCCATTAAAAGAAAAAGCTGATATTAAAACCAGGAGCACCAGAAATTTAATATATTTAAAATGAGTCTTGTAGAAATTAGATTATTCTTGTCTAGACACACATTCCACAAGTCCTTCAACATCCTTCCTAATGTCAGACAGCAAAATGCATTTGAAGAAATCAAGAACAGGTGAGGAATAACTCAGGAGCAAATGCTGGATACAGATTTAACCAGTTCTGATGAAAAAAAAATGGTGATTGGGATGTGTGAGAGGGATGGGACCAGAGTAAAATCAGAAAAAGGAAAACTGGGAAAAATCAAAAATTCCCTTGCATTTGCTGTGGAAATAAAAGAGAATCACAGAATGGTTTTGGTCATGAGAGGCCTTAAATCTCCCCCAGTGCCACCCCAGCCATGGCAGGGACACCTCCCACTGTCCCAGGCTGCTCCAAGCCCAGTGTCCAACCCGGCCTTGGGCACTGCCAGGGATCCAGGGGCAGCCACAGCTGCTCTGGGCAGCCTCAAATGACTCAGGGGGTGGCCAGACTTGGACACCCAGAACTTCTGGGTCATTTCCAAGGCTCTGGGAATATTCTTTCCTTCCTGCTCTCCTTGAAGGCCCTTTGGAAGTTTACTGGAAGTTCTGGATAAATGCTGGCAGCATTTGGGGAGGGAGAGCCTCCTGGGCACTCCCAGCCACTGCAGAAAAATCACTTTAGTGCTTAAATTATCCATCCCTGTTTGTCTCCAGGTGGGCTGGGAAGTGCTT
The DNA here is from genome assembly GCA_013397315.1 of Donacobius atricapilla. Lineage (NCBI taxonomy): Eukaryota > Metazoa > Chordata > Aves > Passeriformes > Mimidae > Donacobius > Donacobius atricapilla. The sequence continues at coordinate 542,165 of WBMY01015139.1, forward strand.
TTGCTACAAGAACTCTGCCTCAGAATGGGTTTTCATTTTACTGCTGAGCAGAGATGAAGCAAAAGGAGAAATGCACATCAGCTTCGAAAATCCCAGTGCTGTGCTTCCAGTAATGGACAGAAGGGTTCATTCCAGCAGCTGCCCTGGACATGGGCAAATCCCAGAGCAGAGGGAGTGTGGCTGAGGCTGGTGGGAGCAGGGGGCTGCTGCTGCCCTCGCACAGGCCCTGACAGAGCTTTTCCTGCGCTGTCCGTCCTGACCCCGGCGTCCTGCAGAGGCTTCTCCCATTCCCAGTGACCTGAAACGAGCAGGACACGAGGCTGATGGGAAGAGGATCTGCTTAAAAACCTGGCTGATGGTTTCTTCAGTCACGCAAGATCCCCCCTGAGTCACTGCATCCATCCCGGGCTCCATCTCCCAGCGTGGGAGCAGCTGAACCCAGTGAGCTGGAAACGGCCACGGAACTGGTTACGTTGGAAATGGTCCTTCAGATCAGAGCCCAGCAGCTCTCCCAGCCCTGCCAAGGCCACTGCCCGTGTCCCCAAGTGCCACATGCACAGGGCTTTGAAATCCCTCCAGGGATGGGGACTCCACCTGCTGGGCTCCGTGCCCCCCTGAACATCCACCCATGCCCTGGGCTTGGATCTGAGCTGAAAGGAGGTAGATTGAAATTGGCTGCTGGGCAGGAATTGTTCCTTGGCAGGGTGGGCAGGCCCTGGCACAGGGTGCCCAGAGCAGCTGTGGCTGCCCCTGGATCCCTGGCAGTGCCCAAGGCCAGGTTGGACACTGGGCTTGGAGCAGCCTGGGACAGTGGGAGGTGTCCCTGCCATGGCAGGGGTGGGATGGAATTTCAGGTCTCTTCCAAGCCAAACCATTCTGGGATTCTGTTTCTCTGTCACCCGTGGGGACAAGCACAGCACTGGGGGCAGGCCCAGCTCCATCCTGGGCTCCAGAGCTCATTTTGGGTCAGTGTTTGACCTCCTGGCCCCAGGTCCGTAGCTGCTGGGGGAAGGAAGCTGAGCGGGGTAAATGCTGTAAATCTTCCCAGTTTTAAGGCCTGAAAGATTGAAAGGGTGGTTTAGACTCCCAGAAGAAACTGACACTTCAGTGCAAGGCCGTCAGGCTGCACGGGATGGTGGTGAGGCAGTGGGAGCCTGGGAGCTGCAGCCCTGCCAATCCAATCCAATCCAATCCAAGCAGGAGCTGGAGGAGCTGTCAGGACAGGGGCTGGGGTCACAGAGCCAGGCCTGAGTCACACTGTGCCGTGTGTCACCACAAGGCAGCGGCCACGCAGGGCCTGGGCACTCCTTTTGTCACCAGGATCAGCCTCACTTTGTCTCCTCGTGCCCCCCGAGTGCTGCTGCTCGGAGCAGCCCTGGCGATAGCAGCAGGACACGGAGAGGCTGTGACAGGGCTGGGGGCACAGCTGGGCTGCACAGGGGTCACCAGGGCCACCCTCCCCAGGGACAGCACAGCCCCGCAGGGCTCGGGGATTGCCTCTGGCAGTGTCACCAGGGCAGGGGACACCCACTCTGGGGCTGTGTCTGCCCTGATCCAAGCATTATTGCCCGCAGAGTCCCAGGATGGTTTGGGAGTGGAAGGGACCTCAAATCCCCCACAGTGCCACCCCTGCCATGGCAGGGACACCTCCCACTGTCTCAGGCTGCTCCAAGCCCAGTGTCCAGCCTGGCCTTGGGCACTGCCAGGGATCCAGGGGCTGCTCTGGGAATTCCAGCCCTGCTCCTCCCCACCCTCTCAGCCATGAATTCCCTCTGGCTCAGGCCCACTTTCTCCGCAGCCCTGCTCAGCACAGCCCTGGGCAGCTCCATCCTGACCCCAGTGCTGCCGGCACAGCTGCCCAACCTGGCTGTGCCTGTCCCCCCATCGCTGTCACACTGAGCACATCCCGCAGTCTACTCTTTGTTGCCTCCGTTTTCAGTTCCCCTTTTCCCCGAGCCCCCAAAGGCACCTTCCCTACCCTGGATTCCTGCCTCCATCCCCGGCCGTGAGCGCTGGGATTCATCGTGGCAGAACGTTTAGTTTTATTTCTCTGCAGTCATCCCAGCATTCCAGGTCTGCAGCTGGCATCCCGAATTCCTGCGAGGAACAATCCCGTTATCCCCGTCCCCGGGTGACTCTGGAGGACCCGACGTGCGACAGGCGAGGCTGGGAAGTTTCTGTGGTTCCCAGTAAAAGCAGAAATCCCGGCTGGTCACGGGCACAGCCAGGGCGGCAGCTCGGGGAAAATCCTGGCGGGGGCTGCGGGGCACAGCCGGGCAGGAAGGCTGGCGGGAATCGCGGATTGCACCAGCGATTAGCGAGTCATTAATTCACGAGTCATTAATGAACGGGTCATTAATTAGGGCGGGCGTCACTCTGTCCTGCGGGTCCCTCCGAGGAGCGGCTTTGCCTTCGCTTGATTGCCCTCTGCTGTAGATGTGGGGGCATGCACGGCCACTGCCACCGCTGTCATTGTCACCATTGTCATCATTGTCACCGCTGCCACCGCTGCCACCATTGTCACCATTGTCATCATTGTCACCATTGTCACCATTGTCATAATTGTCACCATTTTCACCATTGTCATCATTGTCACCATTTTCACCGTTGTAATCACTGTCACCACTGTCACCATTGTCACTGCTGCCACCACTGTCACCATTGTCACCATTGTCACTGCTGCCACCACTGCCACCATTGTCACCATTGTAAGCATTGTCACCATTGTCGACACAGCCACTGANGCCACTGCTGTCATCATTGTCGCCATTGTCATCATTGTCACCACTGCCACCACTGCCACCATTGTCACCATTGTCACCGCTGCCACCACTGCCACCGCTGCCACTGCTGTCATCATTGTCACTGCTGTCACCACTGTCACTGTTGTCACCGCTGTCATCATTGTCACCAGTCACCACGGCCACCACCACTGCTGTTACCATTGTCCCAACTGCTACCACAGCCACTGTCACCGGTGCCACCGCTGCCAAGCATTGTCACCATTGTCGCCACTGCCACTGCTGTCATCATTGTCGCCATTGTCATCATTGTCACCACTGCCACCACTGCCACCATTGTCACCATTGTCACCGCTGCCACCACTGCCACCGCTGCCACTGCTGTCATCATTGTCACTGCTGTCACCACTGTCACTGTTGTCACCGCTGTCATCATTGTCACCAGTCACCACGGCCACCACCACTGCTGTTACCATTGTCCCAACTGCTACCACAGCCACTGTCACCGGTGCCACCGCTGCCACCACTATGGCCACCCACTGCCACCTCCCCTGCTGGCACTGGCACAGCCACTGCCACCAGTGCCACCAGTGCCAGCCCCAGAACCAGCACAGCCACCACCGCCACTGCCACCACCCCTGGGACACCTGTCCCTCGTTCCCTGCTGGTGCCACAGGGGCAGGGGAGCCCTTCCGGGGGCTGCTCTGACCCAAGTCCGTAAATCCAGGGTATTTCCAAGGGCCGCTGACTAAATCCGTGGTGGTGTTCAAATTCAGCCCAACTTCAATGCAAAACATTGTTTGCCGTTTTAAGGAGACCAGAAAATTTCCATAATATTAAAAATAAAAGCAGGTTGAAGTATTCCAGTGAGATTTTTGCAGCCAGACAGAGCCTTGGGGGGAAAGCACTGCCTTTTCCTGGTTGTTTTTTTACCAGGAATTGTTCGCTGTGCCTTTGATCAGCACCAGCTCCCCAGTTCCAGGAGCCTGTTGGGTTCTGGTCATGTCTGAGGGAAACTCAGCCCAGTGATCCAGGACAACAAATCCTTCCTGGCAGGAGCTGCCTGACGTCGAGAGTGATTAGAGCCGACACGGAAATGTGGAGCAGAGATGAAAAGTAAATGTTGTTCCCTGTAATTTGATGGGAAGGACTTTTTCAAGTATTCCCATGTTTTGTTCAGATTAACTTATCTCTGCCTTCCCACAGACACCCAGGAGCTGCGGGGAAGGGAGAAAGAAGGGGAGCAAATAAATAAGCAGTAAACAGATAAATAAACCCGGGATGATGAAGGGTTTGCATTTGGATTTCACCGGGAGCAAAAACCTAAAGCGGAGCTGAAATGCTGTGATGCACAAACAATTCTGGTGAGGAACATAGATTTAAATCCATATTTATTGGAGGAAGTCTGAGGCTCCAGCACTGCCCTAGGGTTTTGGGAAGGGGCTGGCAGCATTCCCATGGCTGTCACTACCCTGGGGGGGACCCCGTGGAATCCCAGAATGATTCAGGATGGAAGGGACCCGAAAATCCTTCTCACTCCACCCCTGCCAGGGCAGGGACACCTCCCACTGTCCCAGGCTGTTCCAAGCCCAATATCCAACCTGGCCTTGGGCACTGCCAGGGATCCAGGGGCAGCCACAGCTGCTCTGGCATTCCAGCCCAGCCAGGAATTCCCAATTCCCAGTCTCGCACCTGACCCTGCCCTCCTTCGGCTTCAAGACGCTCAGAGGCAAAGCAGAGCCTGTCCAGGGCCTGGGGCTCTCCCCTCCCTGCAGAGTGACAGGGAACTGCATCTTGCCCTCAAGTGGATTTCCAGTGAGAGGAACGATCCCTTGGATATTCTGGTTTGATTTGCTCAACGTTGAAATTGTTTTTTCTCTATTTCAAGTGTGTTTGGCTGCTGCTCCCGGGCACTGGACCTTGTTGTACCTTTGTCTGATAAATCAGAGACCTTTGTTTTCAGGCATCTCCTCCCCTGACAGTGCTCAGGTGGAGATGAAATCGGGGGGCTTTCTCATAGGGTAAAGGAAACAAATGCAGTTTGTTCAGTCTTCCACTGTAAGTTGTGTTTTGTGGAGCTGAAGTCTTCCTGTCCTGCTCATCCAGGGGATGGGGACAAATATTTTAGCAGGGCCCATGGCAATAGAACAAAGGGCGATGGTTTGGCCTGAGAGAGGAGATTTACATTGATACAGTTTTGTACAATGAGGGAGGGCAGGCCCTGGCACAGAATTCCCAGAGCAGCTGTGGCTGCCCCTGGATCCCTGGCAGTGCCCAAGGCCAGGTTGGACATTGGGATTGGAGCAGCCTGGGACAGTGGAAATAAATCTGGAGTAGTTGTTCACTGGGGAAGGGACGGTTCACGTGCCCCTGAGGAGCTGGAATGATTTCCTGGTTCCAAACTGCCAGCAATGACAGGCACGTTTTCTCACCTGTCTCTGACTGAGCTGGAATCTGACAGCCCCAGCTGCAGAGCTGCTCTTCATGGTGTTTGGGGTCAGCATTTTCCAGGGATGTGGGCAGGTTAAAATCAGCCCTTCCCAGCAGGGGTTGCCTGTTCCTGAGCCTGGGTGTCTGCAGGTGCATCCTCCCCACCCACGGAGCCAGGCTGGGAGAGGAGAGGGCAGCATGGGCAGCTCTGCCTCTGCCCCCTCCAGCAGGGCATTCCCGTGGGCTGCCAGGAGCCATCCCCGCCACCCGGCGTGTGCCAGCCCCTGCTGGAGGGGCAGGCTCTGGCCACGGGATCCTCCTGTTCCCCGGTGCAGAGGAGCCCCAGGGAACAGCCAGGCCAGGCCTCACCTGAGCTGTCTGAGAAGTGCAACAGTTCTGAACAATCCGAAAATTCCCTCCTTGTACTGGGCACTGCTGAGGCCACACTTCAGTGCAGGGGTTGGTTTTGGGCTCCTCAGTTCAGGGAGGACCTGGAGGGGCTGGAGCGTGTCCAGGGAAGGGAATGGGGCTGGGAAAGGGCTGGAGAATCCCTGAGGCAGCTGGGAAGGGGCTGGAGAATCCCTGAGGGAGCTGGGAAGGGGCTCAGCCTGGAGAAAAGGAGGCTCAGGGGGGCCCTTGTGGCTCTGCACAACTCCCTGCCAGGAGGGGACAGCCGGGGGGGTCGGGGTCTGCTCCCAGGGAACAGGGACAGGAGGAGAGGGAACGGCCTCGGGCTGGGCCATGGAGGCTCAGGGTGGGCAGCAGCAGGAATGTCCCCATGGAAAGGGTGCTCAGGACAGGCACAGCTGCCCAGAGAAGGAGTGCAGTCCCCATCCATCCCTGGAAGGATTTAACAGCCACGTGGCTGTGACACTTGGGGACAGGGCTCATGGTGGCCCTGGCAGTGCTGGGGAAGGGCTGGACTCCACGGGCTGGGAAGGCTTTCCCAACCTGGAGAACCCCGCGACTCCAAGATGCAGAAATCACCGCAGCGTCCTCCTGGAGAGGCTCAACCCCCTGAAGAGACAAAGCCCCTCCTGCTCTAACAAACATGATGCAAGCAGATTCTTCCCTTCCCTCTCCATCTGCTGAGAGGAACTTTGAAGTGCCTGTGAGCTGCAGCCGAAGGGGGGCAGTGACAGAGGGGTGTCAGCGCAGCGCTGCCGGCAGCTGGTGGCAAATTAAGATCGAGCTCTGCAAACCTTCCAGCCTGAAGTGGCCCCACAGGGGACATCGGCAGCAGGATTGGGAGACAGCGTGACAAGGGGAAGCGCTCTCATCAATCCTGTGCTGAGCCGGGCTCCCAGCACGGGGCTGGGCTCAGCCTGGGAGATTGGCCTGAGGAGAGCAGCCCTGAGGGGCCAGAGCTGTCTGGCAGCAGCTGCAGGTGCTGGTTTGCAGCCGGGAGTTAGAGCGTCCATCAGCAGGGCCAGCGCTGCCTCCCGGCTCTGGCGGAGGGTTTGGGGTTATTTCTGAAGGTTCGGGTTTTCTGTCCCCAGCGCAGGACAAGCAGCCCAATAAATGGATGCACACTGCAATGAAGGCCAGGTGAATCCATCCCTGTTCCAGAGACCTTCAGCTCAGGGAGCTTCCTCACAGGAGGGGTTTGCAAGCACTGGAGGGGGCTGACCTGTGGGGCTGGCTGTTCCATCAGACATCCAGGATGTGCCTGGTCATTTCTCCAGGCTCCTGCCCTCCAGGGTGGCCCCCTTCACACCCGGCAAACACAACCCAAAAGCTGTGACCAAGGCCAGGCCGGATGGGAATTGGAACAACCTGGGGTACTGGGAGGTGTCCCTGCCCGTGGCAGGGATGGAATTGGATGAGCTTTAAGGTCCTTCCAACGCAAACCGGCCTGGGACCCTGCAGGAATCATCCTCAGCTCCCTGCCTGGGCTCAGCCCTCTCCCCTGGGAGCTCTGGGCGTGAGGCAGGGCTGGGATGACAGGAGGTACCACAGAGGCCAGCACACTGCAAATAAAACAGCAGCAGGGTGCTTCCTTATGCATGGATTAGGAGGATACAAGGATTAGGTGGATACAGGCAGATATCAGCACATCTACCCGTCAAGTGTCAGCGCAGGAACAGCTTCACCATCCCAAAGTCCCCAGGAAAGAAATGAAAAGAGATCTGACAGATTGGTAAAGCCCAGCTGCGGAGAAGTGGAAAGGAGCAGAGAGGTACAGATGGAGATACCGAGGGTTTATAATGGGATTTACATGATCCTCTCTCCTGAGACACCCAAACTCAATCCTCTTTCATCACACTAACCACGATTCCAGGCTGCTCCCAGGCACCAGGGCTCGGCCAAGGCCCCGAGGAAAGGCCCTGGAGAGCAGGAAGCTCAGGCCTTGAGGCAGGCCATGGAAGGATGCTTAGAGCCACTGGTGCCTGGAAGGGTTCCAAAAGCTTGGGGCTGGGCACTTGGGGACATGGGTTAGGGGTGGCTTTGGCAGAGCTGGGGAAGGGTTGGGACTGGATGGGCTTAGGGGTTCTTCCAGCCTTGATGATTCCATGACTGGAAAGGATGCCTGTGTGCCATCTAAATGCAGGATAACCCCGTGTCCTGGCAGGAACAACATCTGGAGCTTGGCCGAAGGGTGCCAGCAAGGTCAGGCATGTCTGTGTCCACCCCACATCCCAGCTGAGGAACATTTACCTCAGTGCTGGTCCTGAGTCCTCAGAAGAGGAACTCCAAGCTCCGAGAGGGCCGTGGGACACAACACGGACAAGTGGCTGCACAGTGGGAGAGGTGCCCAGGGCTGCGGGAGTGACCATCCTGAAAACGGTCAGAAAATTGAGTAAAATCAGAGAACCATGGAATATATCCTGAGCTGGAGGGACCCACAGGGATCACCCAGCCCTGTCCTTGCCCAGACCCCCAACAATCTCACCCTGGGCACCCCTGGCAGCGCTGCCCAAAGGCTCCTGGAGCTCTGGCAGCCTCGGGGCCGTGCCCATTCCCTGGGGAGCTGTTCCAGGGCTTATTCCATCCTCTGAGGGAGGAACCTTTCCCTGATCTCCAACCTAAAATCCCCCGGCACAGCCTCAGCTGCTCCCTCTGGTCACACTTGATGCCACGGTTTGGTGGGAATGGTGGGACTGGGGGAAGGTTGGAATGATGATCATAGAGGTCACTTCCAGCCCAAATGATTCTGGAATTCTCTGCCCTGCACCATCACCCAGACTTCAGAGGTGCTGGTGCCTCTGTGCTCTTGCTGCTTCTCTTTGTGACAAGCATTTCCATCTGTAGCAGAGAAAGGAGCCGGCTCCCTGTCCCAGGATGTGCTCCGTGTGTTAATCACCCACCGCCATAATTGCTGCCGAAGATTTTTCCTGTTGCATTTATACACTCCACCTGATTAGCAGTCATGGAACAGCAGCAATTTGCCATAATATTCTGAGAGCGCTTAATTTTCTCTTTGATGAAAGAGCTGTAAATGGAGGCACCTGTACTCAACAGCTCCTCTGATTACTTACTTCATTATTGTCACACTTCCCATTATTATTTGATATTTGCAAACAGCACTATTAGAGCTCATCCACTGCCTGGTGCCCACTGAAGGAAGAACAGGTGCTTTTTGCCTAATTACACAGGAATATATTTTCCATAGATCCTCCTCATGCCAATTATTTCTTTGAGAAGAGCTGCACTGATGAGGAAGTTTCCATGGGGATGGGCTCCTGAGGGGGGAAAGGAGAATGCAAAAGGTGGCAGGAATGCGGGCAGGTAACCTCAGTGGGATAGGCAAGAGGAAAGATAAACAAGACTTTGCCCAGAGCAGCTGTGGCTGCCCCAGATCCCAAGGCCAGGCTGGACACTGGGGTTGGAGCAGCCTGGGGCAGTGGAAGTTGTCCCTGCCCTGGCAGGGGTGGCACTGGGTGGGATTTAAAGCCTCTTACAACCCAAACCAGTCTGGGATTTTATGAAATCTTCTGAAGAATGATCACTGTTCATTCCATAATGACCTCAAATCTATGGATCATCCTCTCTTCCCATTTTTTGTTGCACCCAGTTGTGTTTTTCCTGCAGGGAATTCCAGCTGACAGCAGGAAGAGCAGGAGTGAGCTGTGACACCACATCCACGCACCAGGCACTGCCTACAGCTGGGAAGTTTAAAGCTCCAGCCTTCCTCAGATCCCCACTTGGCTTGATGAGGAGAAAAGCAGGAGAACAGAGCTCCATTTTCCAAACCAGCCTGAAAAATCCACTAAAAAGCCCAACCAAATGATCAAGAGCAACATTTGCTGCTTGTGAAGCACAATGAGGCGCTCGATTTTGATTTAAAAACCGGAGTCCCAGCTCCTCAGGAGACCCAGGGAACTTCTGTTCCTGTCCGACCAGCTGGCTCGGGGATCTGGGAAAGGAGAACATTCCCAGGCTATTCAGTCTGTTATTTGCTCAAACACTGACCAATTTACTGCATCACAGGGTTTAATCCAACGAGGGATTTCATCCCTCCCAGCTCCGAGGGCTTCAGAGCCTCTCAGGGATGGAAGTGCCCACAGCCGACTCAGGGCAAACCACAACATCCTCACAGGATACATCAGGGAGTAGGGCTGTCCTGCAGCCCCGACAAAGGGGCTGGACTCAGGAATTGTTCATCAGATGAGGTGGGTCTGACCCACGGCAGGAAGGATCCCACCCATGGCATGGGAGTCCTCTCCAGAGCCAGGAGAAATGGCACACATCCAACCCTTTTTGTCACCCACGTCAATGACAAGCCCACCTGTGGCACCCGGTTATCCCTGTGAGAATCCCTCACTATTTTTTTTTACTTCTTCTCCCCCATTCTCACATTCCTGTGCTGCTGATGTGTTTCCAGCATCACCCTCCTCCTCCAGTCCTTCCGGAGCCCCCACTGTTTCAAAGCTCCCCAAGGTTTTGCTCTGTCGGTGCAGAAGCACCAGGGGTGATTTCCCTGCTCCTGCAGGTCCAGTGACAGCATCCAGGATGGGGCTCAAAAATTCCCCACCAGGAATTCACTCCCAGCTCTGGGGATGAACCCTCCAGTGCTCCTGTGCAACTCCTAACGAGAGATCCGGCTGGTCCAGGGGTGATCATGGCTGTGGTGAACATGGCCCAGGGGTGACCATGGCTGTGGTGACCATGGCCCAGGAGTGACCATGGCCCAGGGGTGACCATGGCTGTGGTGACCATGGTCCAGGGGTGACCATGGCTGTAGTGACCACGGCCCAGGGGTGATCATGGCTGTAGTGACCATGGCTGTGGTGACCANACCATGGCTGTGGTGACCACGGCCCAGGAGTGATCATGGCTGGAGTGACCATGGCTGTAGTGACCATGGCTGTAGTGACCACGGCCCAGGGGTGATCATGGCTGTAGTGACCATGGCTGTGGTGACCATGGCCCAGGTTAGGTCAACCAGGGGTGACCATGGCCCAGGGGTGACCATGGCTGTAGTGACCATGGCCCAGAGGTGACAACCGTTTAATGGTGACCATGAATGTAGTGACCACAGCTCAGTGGTGACCATGGCCCAGTAATGACCACAGCTCAGTGGTGACCACGGCTGTCTAGTGACCATGGCCTGATGGTGACCATGGCCCAGGGGTGACCATGACTGTAGTGACCATGGCTGTGGTGACCATGGCTGTAGTGACCATGGCCCAGGGGTGACCATGGTGGGGTCGCTGGGCTGATGGTCACTCTTGATCTTAGAGGGCTCTTCCAACCTTGATGATTCCCTGAGCCTGTGATTCTCGCTCACTCCCATTAATAATATTTGCAAACTGCTCCAACTATTTAACCTTTTCATGTTTCAAAAATCAAATCAGGCTGGGCTTTGATGAGGTTTAGCCACTAATTTATTTTCAAATGAATGCAGGAAAGGGTTTTTTTTAGCATGAACCCTGCCATAAATTCCTACCTAGTGCCTCTATTCCCATTACCAGGGAGTGCTCTCTGTGGAGGCTGCTCTGCACTGGCTGCAGCTCTGCCTGCACTCTCTATTTTCATCTCTTTAGCCTTTTGCCATCTCTTATTGACAGAAGAGCACACAGATTTTTTAAATGTCTCCATTCATATTGACTAAAACCTCAAGCTGAGTTATTTCAAAGGTTGGAGCAGTTCAGGGAACATATAAAATTCATTCAGATGTCTCATTTTTCTATTAAAGACATGCTGCAAAAGGGGAAAAAATGACTTTATAAGAACATTTTTCTCCAAATTGTTGGTTATGGGCATTTGAGACACAGCTCAAGATTTTGCTGTTGGGGTTTTATGGGAGAGCATCCAAACAAAGCACAGGAACATTCCCCTGCTTCCAGCAACCTTTGACTGAGAGCTTAGGAAGCTCTGGGAGGAACTGCTCCAAATAAATGCAGCAGCACAAAAGGTTGGCTCGGCTCTGGTGCCAAAAGCCTTTGCATGGAAGGACGTTTGCACAAGGAATCCCATAAACCAAACCAGACCCAAGCTGGGATGTCCCCATTGGCCAAACCCAGGGTTTTCCTGACTGACTGACTGAATCTGAAATGTGAAATTTCAACTGAACACATCTGTAGTGTTCTGCTGTGAATTTGAAATGGTTTCCTTCAGATGCGCCTCGAGCAGAGGAGCATCTTCAGTGGCACAGGATGTGCACACACAGGCACCAGCAGGTGCAGGGATTATCTACGGCTCTGCAAATATTGGGAGGCTGAGATCAGGAGAAAATCCTGCAATTTGTGGGATTACAGCTTTGTCACAGGGGCCTGGACGAGCTGTAGATCCTCCATCTCCAGGAATATTCACGGTGCACATCAAAGAATCCCAGACTGGGCTGGGTTGGTTTAAATTAGACATTGAGGGGAAATCCTTCCCTGGGAGGGTGGGGAGGGGCTGGGCTGGAATTCCCAGAGCAGCTGCGGCTGCCCCTGGATCCCTGGCAGTGCCCAAGGCCAGGTTGGACACTGGGGTTGGAGCAGCCTGGGACAGTGGGAGGTGTCCCTGCCGTGGCAGGGGTGGGATGGGACCTCTCCTCTCTCTTCAGCTTTGCCTTTCCTTCGCTGTTTATCTGAAATCTCTGCGTGCCTCCAAAGGGGCACGGCTGTTGGCTGGAGCATTTCTTAGCAGCCAGGTGAAAAAACAGGCAGTGAGACTCTCCTCAGTGAGGCACAAAGCCACGGCTGCCCTGAGGGGGGGTCTAGAAGGCGACTGTCACCTCAGGTTTGTGAAAAACGAGGTTCCCTTTCTTAGAAACATTTATAAGTTTAACAAAAAAAAATAAAAATAGACAATTAGGAGTCAGACTAAAGTAAAGGCAGTTTCTCGGCCGAGGGTGCTCGGTCCCCGCTAACAAAAAGCTTGTTCCTTAAAAGTATCAGCCTGTTGCATATTTATAAACTCACATGCATGATTCAACATCAATCTCAACTCCCCCCAGTCATTTATCTGGCAGATCTGTCTGTGGGCTCCACTCCGTCTGATAGCACAGGTCCCGTCAATTCTTCTCCAAGGTTTTGGTCCTCTCCATTAGGATAAGGTACTTGATAACAGAGGTTCAATATCTTTTGGTGAGCAATCTTCATGCAGGAGTGCAGGATGACTCCCCCTACCTTCTGGTTTGGCCAGTTTAGATGTTACCAAAAAAAAAAAAAAAGACCAAACAAACCCAGCCTTTCGCTATGTTACAATCATAAAAACTCATCACATTTCTGAACTCTATTACTAAAAGAAAATACAATACAATCTTCCCACATTATACCTATAGTATCCATCTTCATATTTGTGAAAAGCCTTTATAATATGCATTTATAACAGGTTCATCCAAGGTGCCCCAGTCCCCTCCTCACCTCTGAGCCCCTCACCCTGTCACAGCAAACCGCTGCCTTGGCGTGATGTGTTCCCTGAAAAAAATCCCCGTGGGCTCTTTCTTATCACCTCCATCTCCTCTCCCGAGCCACAAACTGATTATTCCATCAGCGTTCCCTGGTACCTCCTCAGCTCCTTCACTCTGCCTTCAGCTCTGGAATTTTCCATGCGAGGTCTGCACCCTCCAGCACTTCCCCGTGCCCCTCACTCCCCCTCCCTGATAACCAGGGCTGGTTTGGGGGTTCAGTCACAATTCACAGCACATCCCGGGGTGGGGTTTATCAGTGTTTTGAGGAGCACGCTGTAATCTATTTTCTCCCTGTTAACCCTGTGTTAAGATAATTACAGCGAGTGTCTGCTCACGATTCACCTTTTCCCGAAGAATGAAACAATGAGGCCTCAGCCTTCATTTGCTTCCCTCCCCTGCCTTTGTCTCCCTCTCATTTCTCATTTATGCCTCCCTGCCTTTCATGTTCCTTGCCCATTTTGAGCCGTCTGTTCCCTGGCTGTATTTCCATGGGCGGGAGTTTATCCCTTTGTGTTCATCCCCAGTAATCTGTCCCCGTTTCTGGGCGCCTGGAGGATTCTTTTCCTTGCTCCGTGCCCTCGGCAGTGCCTATCTCCCCTCTGCAGCAGGAGCCCGCGGTTCCGAGCCGCTCCCCGCGGGGCCGGGCGGCGCTGCCGCCGCTCCTCTGCCGCTCCTCCCGCGGGGATGCTGCTGCTGCTGCTGCTGCTGCTGCTCCCCCGGCCGAGCTGGGGTGGGCTGTGCTGAACTCTGCCACCGCCAGCCCATGGCTCTCCTCCCTTTCCTTCCCTCGGAATAACAAACTGCAGCCTCTCGTGTTGTTTCCCGGCCATCATCACCCAAATTACGCCTTGCCTCCGGCAGCTTTCCCTCGGTAAATACCAGCTCCGAAAGAGATGCTGGGGCCCTTTCCCCACAGATTCGGGCAATTTTTCTTATCAGAGATCACCTGGCGGACACTGGCAGAGCTGGGCACAAGCCCGGGGGATCCCGGGGTGATGGGGACGGAACCGCAGGCGACACCAACACCCGGACAGAGCAGAGACCCCGCGGGCAGCTGGCCAGGGACGGAGCTGGGAGCACCCGAGGGTGCGAACGGAGCGAATCCTCCTTTCTCCATCCATCCAGTGACCTCCGGTGCCAGAGGGGCAGAACCAGAGAATCGCGGGGCGGTTTGGGTGGGGAGGGACCTTAAATCCCAGCCCTGCCATGGCAGGGACACCTCTCACTGCCCCAGGCTGCTCCAAGCCCAATGTCCAACCTGCTCTTGGGCACTGCCAGGGATCCAGGGGCAGCCACAGCTGCTCTGGCAATTCCAGCCCAGCCAGGAATTCCCAATCTCCCATCCATCCCTGCCCTCTGGCAGTGGGAAGCCATTCCCTGTGTCCTGTCCCTCCATCCCTTGTCCCCAGTCCCTCTCCAGCTCTCCTGGAGCCCCTTTAGGCCCTGGCTGGGGCTCTGAGCTCTCCCTGGAGCCTTCTCCTCTGCAGGCCGAACTTCCCCACAGGAGCAGTGCTCCATCCCTCTGATCTCCCCTTCCACCCAAGGAATCCTGTGCTGGATGCTCAGGAATGAGCAAACTCCTCCTGCCTGAGGCAGAACATCACCTGAGGTCCTGGGAATGGTCCCTGCACCCAAGAGCATTGGCCAGGATCCCTTTTCCCTTTGCTCCCTGGGAATCCATGGGGTTTGCTGCCTGAGCACGAGCTGAGGGCGCCCCAAAGCCTCCCCTGCCCTCCACCACCAGAGGTGTCCTGAGCCATTTCCCTCGGGAATTAAGTGAAAGGAGAGTAAAACCCATCTCCCTGCTGAGGGCAAAACCCATCTCCCTGCTCAGGGCAGAACGCATCTCCCTGCTCAGGGCAAAACCCATCTCCCTGCTCCCGAGCTGGGGACATCACAGACACCCCAGGAGGCTCGGCCTGATGAACCTCTCCTGCTCCAAGCCCATCAGAGCAGCCTCTCCTAATCACGAATCGTCTCCATTCTCCGGGAATCAGGGCCCTGCCAGAAATAGCGCTTTCTCCCCGGGCTGTGCCAGGTGATGCTGATGGCTCGGCACTGCCTGACTCGGGGCTGTGTGCCCTGATTGCTCATCCCCCCCTGCTCCATCAGCTCCCTGCCGAGCTCCTCGCCGTCCCTGGGAGCTCCCTGCTGCCAGCAGTGAGCCTGGAACCCCACAAACACCCGGGTTACATCAGGGTCACAGCAGCCTCCTCATCCAGAGACCCCCTCGGGGCTCAGAGGCTGCACAAAGAGCTGAGGGCTCCTGTAGGGCACTTCCTGCGGGGTCCCAAGGGTCAAACGGGACTGAATTCTCCAGGTACTCGGACCTTAAGCCTGGCATTTCCCCCTGGGAAAAGGCCCTCAGGGGCAGGACACAGGGAATGGCTTCCCACTGCCAGAGGGCAGGGATGGATGGGATTTGGGATATTGGGAAGGAATTCCTGGCTGGGAGGGTCTGGGATCAATTCCCAGATTGGCTGTGGCTGCCCCTGGATCCCTGGCAGTGCCCAAGGCCAGGCTGGACACTGGGGCTTGGAGCAGCCTGGGACAGTGGGAGGTGTCCCTGCCATGGCAGGGGTGGCACTGGGGGGGATTTAAGGTCCCTTCCCACCCAAATCGTTCTGGGATCTCTGGTTTTGGGATCCTGGAGCCTGACCCCACAACACCTCAGTGTGCCAGGGGAGCTGCACATTCCTTTGGGAGAGAGCAGCTCCCAAGGATGGTTTGGAATGAATCGCCCCAGCACATCCATGATCCCTCTGGAACCTTCCTCCAGGAGCAAGGAACGGCTTCAAAACCCCAAAGCCCCTGATTTAAGTGGGAGCCGTTCAGCCAAAGGGGACCTTGCACCCCAGGAGTGACACCAGCAGGAAGAAGCTGCAGAATGTTCTAGATCCCCTTTTTTTACCCCCTCCCCTCCACGCAATCCTGTGGAAAAGCCAGCTGACATCTCACAGTTGGCTGAGAGAAATTAAAAATCACCACAACATTCATTAGGCTTTATAGTTGTATTTGTAATAATGGTCCTTAGTAATTAATTACCCTGTGATCTATTCCAGCTGAATCCACCTCTGGAAGGAAAATAGGCTCTGTTCTGGGTTTTATTACTTTATGTGGCTGTTATTTAAAAATCTATTTTTATTCACCAGTGAAACCAAAACATGTTGATAGAATGAGGCAAACCCCCTAATTTTTCACAGAGCAATTGCCCAGCCAGAGCACTTCCCTGATAAATCCTGACAGCAGAGGATGTATTACACCCTGCACAGTTACTATTTATATAAAAAAAAGAACTAATGAGAACAAAATAGGAATATAACACTGGTTTTCTTCTCCTACCCAAAATGCTTCATTTGTATCCCGCTATCAAGTCTGAAAACCCGGCTGGGTGCTGGCACCATCCATTACCTCAAGTTAATGCAAAACCCACTGAAACTCAGGGGTCATGAACTTGGGGGGCTTGCCCAGCAGCTTTTTGCTGCCACGGCTGCAGGGCCAATGTTGGAGCCCTGGGCACTGAGAATTTCAGATTTCTGTGCTGGCAGGCACTGACCCCCAAGCAAACACTGCATTGACCTGAGGCCGTGGAAAAGGCTCCCAAAATTGAGTGACAGCACTGGGATTGTGAGTGTGGGGTTTGAATAGAAGTGTGTGATATCACAGGGTGCAAAACTTAGAGTTTAAGGGTTTAGAATACAGTAATAGATATAAATCAAGGTGGAGGTTTTAGGGCAGAGGCCAGTCCTTCTTTTTCACCTTCTTCTCCATGGGTCTGAGTGGTGTTTTGTAATTGGGTAGGAGAGTTCTCATTGCAGGTCACGGGTGGTTGGTTATTGGGTTAAAAGTGAAAAAATAATATAGGTGTCATCTCACAACTGGACAATTTAAGCACTGGACAAGTGCTTAAAAGGCCTTGTAGAGAGATGGAAACAGAGCCATGCTCTGCTTTGTTAGCTAGAACTCACAGCCTGTGAGATTGTAACAAAAATAAGAATTTATAAACATCTGAGTGAGAACACGAAACTGCATTTAATCCTGGCTCTAGCAAGGAAAAGAAGATAAAAACCCTACAGGGCAGGAGGGACTCTCAGAACCCTCTGCTGCAGCTGAACAGGGCCCTGAGCCTCCTGCCCAGATCCCTGCTTTGAACTCGTCTCTCAGGGAGCCTCTTCCCATTCAAACCTCTCACTAACCCAGCCTCCAGAAATCTCAGCTTTTACCGCCTCTTTTTTTTTTTTTTTTTCCCTTTCCTTGCTAAGGAATAGCTGAAGAGGCCTAAAAAATAGTTTGTACTTTCAATAATAATGAGAAATTAAACATTTTTATACAGCAAGTTGTCTCTGATCACAAAGCACGGAGCAACAGACTCCTGGAGAGACGACTCTGAGAAGGAAAACATGAAATACTGCAGGGAAGTCACGTTACTTTGATATTAATTCCCTTTTTCTTTAACCAGGGAAGGCAAATGAGACCTGCAGAAGACTCTTGGGGCTGGTAATGTTGCATGGTTTTTTCCGCAGATTGCAGAATTCCAGAATGGTTTGGGTTGGGAGGGACCTTAAATCCCCCCCAGTGCCACCCCTGCCATGGCAGGGACACCTCCCACTGTCCCAGGCTGCTCCAACCCCAGTGTCCAACCTGCAAACTGAAGGAAAAGCTGGGCACGGGCAAAACAAAACCCAAACTGAATTATCTGAGCTGCACAACAAGCCTTTGGTAGAGATGGGAACTTCACTTGAACTCATCAGTCATGGTTCAGCTCCTCGATCTCCAAAATCCTCCTCTTTTATCATGAAAAATGGGCCTTTCTTCCCCACATTTAGGTGCCACCTAATTTCTTAGAGCTTAAAAAAACCCACTACCCCTGTCTGCAGTTTTGTTAATAAAGAAAATAAACATTTCAGCACTTTCCAGATGTAATGCCAGAGGATGCCTCGCAGTTGGAAAACAAACCTATTTCCTCCAGTAATTTTATTTGTCTTTTGGTGAAGGGAATCGTGGATCATCATCACCGTGAACAAAGCGGGGCAGGAGGGAGACCCGAGGTGGTGTTTGAGAGGGAGGTGCCACGCTGGCAGTGCCACCTAAAGCCACCACTGAACCCTGCTGTCCCCGGCACGCTCCTGCCCAGGCTGTGATTCCAAATTTTCTGGGGCAGAGGGAGCTGGGCGAGGCAGTGTGAGGGAGCTGTGCTGGGAAGTGGAGCCCAGAGCAGGGAACGCTGGAGCAGAACAGAACAGTCCTCAACAACAGAACCATCCCTGTTCACAGCAGGGCTCCTGCTGTGCTCATCCATGTCCCATCAAGGCCCCATTAATGCCACTCCTGTCACCCTGCGGGACACAGCAGGGCACAGACCCAGGGGACCAGGTCAGGCCTGGGACAGGGAAACAGCAACGGGGAGCCACGAGAGCCAGGCTGGCAGGGCTGGACATGGGGACAGCCAGGGTGACACAAAAGGACCTTGGGACATCCAGGGTGGCAGGGCTGGACCCAGAGACATCCAGGGTGGCAGGGATGGACATGGGGACAGCCAAGGTGGCACAACAGGACCTGGGGACAGCCAGGGTGACACAGCAGGACCTCGGGACAGCGAGGGTGGCAGGGCTGGACCTGGGGACGTCCAGGGTGACAGGGCTGGACCTGGGGACATCCAGGGTGACAGGGCTGGACCTGGGGCCAGGGAAAGCATGATGGGGTTGAGTGTTCAGGGGTAAGGATCAGGAGAAGGCCAACAAGGCAGAGATCCTGGCAGGAGCTCCTGGCAGGAGCCTCTTCCAGACCACCCAGCCACGAGGAGGAGGCAGATGAAATATTCCATCAGCAGCTGGGAGAAGTCTCACAGTCCCCAGCCCTTTCCCCCACTTCACATCGCCAGATGTCTGCTGGAAATCCGACACAGCTGAGAAGGAAAAGTTCTAAAAAGCCTTCAACGAATTGGAGAGAGGGCAGAAAAGAGCCGCAGAAATAATTTGGCTATTAGAAAAAGTTCTTTAACCGGGGAGATTTAAAGGGTTTAATCTGTTTAGTTCATCAGAAAGACGATTAGGAGAAGCCTTGATTACAGTGAAGTGCCTTCCCAGAGAGGAAACAACAGGTACCAGGGGTCTCCAATCTGGGCCAGCCAGGCAGTGCGAGCAGCTGGGGGCAGGAGCTGAAGCCAGGCAAGCTCCAGGAGAGCCGGGGTGGTTCAAGCCCTGCAGAGAAAACGCAGAGAAAAACAGCAAACTCACCTCCCTGCTCGGGCAGAACCCCCAGGTGAACACAGAAGGTCCAGCAGTCACCTCCTGCAGGCAGCAAATGCCACCTGCAGGGCTCCAGAGCTCGGATGGAGCTTCCCAGGACCACGGAGCCCAACCTGGCAGCAGCCACACCCTGCCAGGGCCAGGGCTGCCTCCTGATCCCCAGCAGCAGGGCATTATGAAATCATCCTGCATTGTTTTTAATAATAATTAACGTTATCCTGTATTGGTTTTAATAGTAAATAATGTTATCCTGTATTGTTTTTAATGATAATTAATGTTATCCTGTATTGGTTTTAATATTAATCAACATTATCCTGTATTTTTAATAATAATTAATGTTATCCTGTATTGTTTTTAATGATAATTAACATTTTCATCTATTTTTTTTCAGCCATGGGTGGGGGATGATTTTGGGCAGGAGCTTCCACAAGGATCTGGCAAACTGCTTGGAACATTCCTAGCTACAAAGCACCCGTGCTGTCTCTCTCTGTTATAATTGTCCAATAACTGTCTGGAGTTTGCTTCCATCTGGAATATTCTTTGTGAGAGGCAGGAATAGCTTCTGGAAAGATCAGTACAAGGTGGTGACATCAATGGCACAAGGCCATTTCATTTTTTTTTTTTTTTTTACGTTTTTTTCCACTCTGCTAAAAAAAATCCCAACAACAAAATGGAGTTATCCATGGGTGGGGAAACGTGGTTGTTTCCACCAGGAAATGACATTATATTCCGATTTTCTGCTATCAATGCTTAGCAAAGTTAAGCTCTGAGGTATAAAACTCTGTAAAGCTTAATCGGTGTCACGGATGCTAAGACAAATGTAAAGGTATTTATCAATGAAAACGCACTATCAGTTTGTTGGGGTTTTAATGATCCCAGCTAATAAGGAGAGAATTACAGAAGAGGGCTGCTGCAGTTGCAGCTGGGTTTGGTTGAGCAGCTCATCAGGAGGGGCTGGGGCTCCCTGGAGGTTCTCAGAGGCTGTCAGGGGCAGGAGGGGAGGGAACAGAGTGGGATGATGGAAAACCCCCAGGAAATGGCAACCAGCAGCCAGGGCTGTGCTGTGCAACCCGTGTCACGTGTGGGCAAAGTGGAACAAACCCAGAGTGTCTCATGTCCACGGTTAATTAACTACAGTGGGAATGTCGTGATTGAGGTGGAAATCCTGGAATATCCTGAGTTGGGACTCACAGGGATCATCCCAGCCCTGTCCCTGCCCAGAGCCCCCAACAATCCCACCCTGGGCACCCCTGGCAGCGCTGCCCAAAGGCTCCTGGAGCTCTGGCAGCCTCGGGGCCATGCCCATTCCCTGGGGAGCTGTTCCAGGGCTTATTCCACCCTCTGGGGGACGAACCTTTCCCTGAGATCCAACCTAAACCTCCCCTGGCCCAGCTCCAGGTGCTCCCTCTGGCCACACTTGATGCCACGGTTTGGTGGGAATGGTGGGACTGGGGGAAGGTTGGAATGATGATCATAGAGGTCACTTCCAGCCCAAATGATTCTGGAATTCTCTGCCCTGCACCATCACCCAGACTTCGGAGGTGCTGGAGACCAGCTGGGATATCTCAGTTCTCCTGCATCTGTGCCCAGCTAAGCCCCACCTCAGCGGGGACACGAACAGCTCCTGCCCCTGAACTGGATATCCTATATCTGCACAATATCCTTCCCACACTCCTTACCCTGGTGAAACCTCTTCCTCTTCCTACCTGGCCCTGCTGTGCTGCTGTGACCCAAACCCAGCCTCCCCAGGGAGAGCTTCCACCAGAGGAGGAACCCTCTGGACTGCAGCACCTTTGCTACGTCCAGCCCAAGCCTGCATCCCCCAGGCCACAGAGCCCTGCAAAGGCCCCGGGGGCTCTCCTGCACCCCGGGGCAGTGAGCCAGGTGAGGCCCCAGGTGAGCCAGGAGCCTGCAGGGTGTGATAGCTGAGGTGAAAGGAGGCTCCCTGCAGCCCTTCCCTGCTGGTTTCTCATCACCTTTCCCTGTGTTAGAGCCAGGATTAACACACAGGAGTCACAGTTTTGTGTTCGGACTCAGTGTTTATTGATTCTCACCCATAGCACAGTCTCAAGAGTTGTGAGCTCTAGATAACAAGGTAGAAAATGGATTCCTCTCTTTTCTTCCATGGTCTTTTAAGAGCAAATTACCCAATAACGAGATGACACCTATATTATTTATACTTTTAACCCAATAACTGACCGCCCAAGGCCCGCAATGCAGACACTTTGACCCAATAACAAAAAAACACCTAAACCCATGGAGAAGAAGGTGAAAAAGAACTCATCCAGCGCCCTAAATCTTCCATATTGGTCTATATATATTACTATATACTAAAACCTTAAACTTTATGATTTTCACCGTGTGATACCACACACTTCTATTCAAACTCCACACCCACAATCCCAGTGCTGTCACTCAATTTTGTGAGCCTTTTTTACGCCCCTCAGGTCAGTGCAATGTTTGCCTGGGGGTCAGTGTCTGTCAGCACAGAAATCTGAAATTCCCAGTGCCCAGGGCTCCAACACTCCCCTGCTCCTCAGCCCTTCCTGGCAGTGCCCCTGACCAAAACTCTCCAGGGTGGGCAGAGCGTTCCTGCTGAGCTGGGGGGCGCAGGCACAAGCACTGCCGCGAGCAGGGAGGGGGAATTGCTTCACCGCAGCTCCCAGAGAACTGATTATCCCTTGGCTCATTAGCCCAGGGCAATCAATGGCTCTAACGAGCTCCGCCGCTGCTCCTGAACTGCGCAGTCACAATCCCGGGATGGATTTACTCAGCACAGCACAGCGCAGTGCCCAGGGACAATCCCGGGATGGATTTACTCGGTACAGAGCAGAGTCACAATCCCGGGATGGATTTACTCGGCACAGCACAGCGCAGTGCCCAGGGACAATCCCGGGATGGATTTACTCAGCACAGTGCAGAGTCACAATCCCGGGATGGATTTACTCAGCACAGTGCCCAGTCACAATCCCGGGATGGATTTACTCAGCACAGCACAGCACTGTGCCGCGGGAGGGGAGGGATTTAGAGGATGGAGGTGTGGAAGGAAGCAGGGGCAGCTCAGCACCTCCCGTGGGCGAACCCCTGGCTGCTCCAGCCCTACGAGCCTCTGCCAGCGGGCAGCAGAGCCTGGCCTTGCCCCGGAGGACAACGCCCCCAACTCGTGCCTTTGGCTCAGCTTCCTCCTTGTGTGGGGCCTAGAAAGGGACCCACGGATTCAGACAAGTCCTTTTTAAAGAGGTTGATGCACTTAAAGTGGTTTGAAGTTGAGTGTTTCATACAGGATCACAGAATCCCAGGATCCCCGAGGTTGGAAAAGCCCTCCAAGATCAGAGTCCCACCCTGTCCCCAGCCCAGAGCTCCGAGTGCCACCTCCAGGAATTCCTGGGACACCTCCAGGGCTGGGCACTGCAAACCTCCCTGGGCAGCTCCAAGCCCTGAGCACCCTTTCCATGGGGAAATTCCTGCTGCTGTCCAGGCTACACACACAGCTCCTGTTACACACCATCACCACGCACAGAAAATAAAACACTTTGCAAGTATTTCTTAAATCAAGCCGCAACCATTTCGAACAGCTCTACATTTTCACCTCCCCCATGGAAAATTCTCTCCAAGGAAGAAACCAGGAGAATGACAAACAAGAACTCCCCAACCTCAGCGCTCACTCCCGTGGAGAGGAGGACCGAGTGTCTCACAACAAGGGGCCAGCAGGGAAGGAATGAACATTTTGGGAAAAAATTTTCCGAGGCAGAGATGCATCCATACCTTACCCGTGGAGGTGGTGGGGCACAGCTCCCACGGCACAGCCAGCAGATGAGCATTGTGGGACCCTTCCAAATCCACATTTGCTATTCTTTTCTATCCTGTTGCGTTTTGCTCTTGCAGGTGGAGCTGGGCCACCCTCCCAGCAGGTCCAGGGGTCTGTCCAGAGAGGGGCTCAGCAGAACGCTGCAGGACGCGGCTGCTGGGAGGGGCAGCACACACCGCAGCCCCTGGCCCCAGGGCAGAAACGCTCCCGAGCCCAAAGCGTGGCACCAGGAGTGGAGGAAAAGCAGCAAGGCCACGCCAGGTCCCCGCTGGGGAGGGTGGCAGGGAAGGGATGAGGGACAGGCTCCCAGCAGTGCCGGGCAGGTGTGTGATAAATACATGTTGTAAAGTTGGCTTTTGGCGGATATTAGGATGAATGTTATGTGCATAACCTTAAAATAACTCTGCTGTAATATATGATTTAGAGTGAATTCGTGCTAAGGACTAAAACTACGGTGTCTTTTGATGGAAACCGAGTAATGGGAAAGAGCAAAATGCACCAGGTGATAAGAGGAAAGGTATTTGCTACCAGGGATGAATTCCTGTCTCAAAGGGGGGATATTCCGGAGGATTATTTATATATATTATTTATACATAGCGAGTCTGGCGAACCCCCAGCAATGTGCATTAAAGATAAGACGAATATTCATCACCAGAAAAAGATATTCAAGAGGATTATCATCCAACAGGATTCCAGCAAGAAGGGTATTCCGGGAAACTCTTTGTCAGCAGCGGCCACAAGAAAGGACGCGCATTAATATGTGAAAAAGGACAAGATCAGCAGAGGAAGCAGGAAGACCCCCCTGGTATCCCACGGAGTCTGAAAATAGTATAAAAAGACCCTGTGAGGTCAGTATTTTATAAACTACAGCGGTACGGAGCGGTACCAACCCGGTTCCCCCAGCACCAATCGCCCCGCTCGGTACTGTTTTGCTTGTGGCTTTTTCCAATTTTACTTTGATTATTTCATAAACTCCTTTAATCATTAAATCGGCGGATTCATTTATGACACTGCTGTAAAGGTATAGTTTTTTATGGTTTTGCTTAGACACGGTAGTGGGATAGCTGATATATATAGTTATGCTTGCAATTGAACGGTTTGGTTAAGATAACATCCAGTGAACGTCTGATGACGACCTCTGTTATTGATGTGCCAATTATCAGCGCCCAAAAAAAGTGTAGAGCACAGCCCAAACTTTGAGGTGAGAATAAAACCACAGCCAAGAAACACGCGGGCTCTAAAACGCGGACCCAAGGTGGAAGGGCATGTAAAACAATTCCTGGAATATAGAAATCAGTTTGTAGAACGGTCTATGAATATGCAACAGGCTGATGTCACAGAAAAGGAATTTAAGGAATGTGTCCGAAGATGGTAGGGGCGCTCTTGGCTGAGTGCCAAGCACCTGGCCATTAACCCTTTGCTTTATTTCCGTCTCCTACTGCCTTTTTATTAAACTTTGAAAATTTCACCTTTACTTTAAGAAAGCGAACCTCGTTTTCCACAGGTGGGACCGACCCGGGCTGGGTCACATCCCTGAATTTAATGAAAAGCTGTTCTGGAGGGCCGCGTTGCGGCGGTACCTTTGTGCCAAAAGCTTAATGAGAAGCGCTGAGCCGGGCCCCGGGAAGTTGTCTGCTAATGAAGCCGTGCGTGCTAATTGGGTGGGGATGCAGGGGAGGAGGTGATGGTGGGAACCACTCTGCGGCAAACGCGGCATCAAAGGAGCGAGGAGAGCTCCGGCACAGCCCGAGCCTTGGGTTAATGCTTCAATAAACGACGCCTCCCGGGGCCTCGGAAATCCCGACCTTTTCCCAGCCCTCCAGCCCCGCTCTGTTAAAACTTTAATTATACAAAGAGCGAACACGGCACGGAGACCTTGGCGAAGGAGAGACAAGCGCCGGGCGCATCCTTCATCGCCATTTACATGAAAAAGGGGAATCAACAGGAACAAAGGGGCTGAGGGTTTGTCTGTGAGAGCTGAATTGATCCGGCGGCTCCCTCCGGGCCCCGAGAGCTCCCGGCCCTTGATGAGCCCTTGATAAGGCGCCTGATAAAGGACGGGATGTGGCTGCTGCCGGCTGATTACCGGGGAGAGAGAACGAGCCCGAGACAGGAGCCAGGAAAGCGGGACAGGCACCCTTTTCCTTACCGAAATCCATCAGGACATCCCAAGGCTTGCTGCTACAGTCATGACCATGGAAATACCGGCTTTAAAAAACGGACTGGAATTCACACACGGTTTAATTCCATTGTTCTCGTTCCCCTCTAGGAGTCAGAGCATATTTATCTGGAAAATGAGCCTTTTGCATATCAGACTTATTTTGAAGAATATGCCGGATTCCTTCGCAAATGTGTTTATTGAGAAATATCCCCGACTCTTTGGCAAATGTGTTTAATATCGAAAATTCATTTTCAATTATTAAATCAGGAGACTGTTAAAATATCAGTGGAATTCCAAGACAGATTGGTATCAGGGAAAAATTAGGTTTCCTTAATTGTTAATATCCTTAGATGTAAATAACATTTCATTTTGGAGCAATTGCTTTATGAGTCTCTAAGTCTTATTTAATTAATGAGAACACTTTGCATCAGTGACAAACTACAGATTCAGCAGAATTAAAGATGCACATTCTATTAGGGGAGCATTAAGTGCAGCTTTATCAGGGATTTCATAAATAACAGCAATATTCTAATATGAAAAACTCCAAGGGGGCATCAGCTGTGATACGAGGGCATTCTTAAATCAGGGCATGCAGCTTTCTCAGGGTCTTGCAAGACAAGTAGTGCCTACTTTTGCTTTTTAAAGCCAAAAAATTTGCTTTGTTTTCAAAAGACAAGGTGGAACAGGGTGAGGAGGCCTCTCCCGAGGAGGGCACAAGAAATGAAACTGATGTCGTGTTCTGACCCTGCCCTCGTGTCCCTCCACTCCACCTCTGTCCCAAAAGCAAGGAAACGGCAAAAAGAGCTGGAAAATGCAAACTGAGAGGGCTGGGAGCAGGGAGGGGCAGCAGCAAGGGAAGGCTTCAAAGGAGGGCGAGGGATTTGCACAAATCGAAGCGGGTCCCCAGCCAAGAGGGGCATCACTTAGCTCAGAGATCAGCTTTAATTAAGGTGCTTTGAACAGCTCAGGATCCCAGCTTGGTGCAGCCTCAGAGAGACACGGATGAGTGTCCATGTCCCTCAAGGAATGTGTCTCCATCTTCTTCCCTCAAGGAACGTCTCCATCTCCCTCAAGGAATGTGTGTCCATGTCCCTCAAGAAATGTGAGTTCATCTCCCTAAACGTTGCCCCTCACCTCAGAACCAGGGATGGGGTCACGTGGCTGAGCAGGGAAGGGAATCAGAGAGTTCCAGACTGGTTTGGGTTGGAGGGACCTCAAATCCCCCCCAGTGCCACCCCTGCCCTGGCAGGGACACCTCCCACTGTCCCAGGCTGCTCCAAGCCCAATGTCCAACCTGACCTTGGGACATTCCAGGGATCCAGGGGCAGCCACAGCTGCTCTGGGCACCCTGTGCCAGGGCCTGCCCACCCTCCCAGGAGGTGCCCCCCTCCCGCTGTTGGTCTCAGGCTGTGACTGACAGCACAACACACGGGGTGTCCCCAGGACACCAAACCCCACATCCAGACAGGATTTTAGGATCTCCCTTCCCTGAGCATCTCAGGATTCCAAACCAGCCTTGGCAAGCAAAGGCAGTGTGGTTTCACAGGAGGGGCTTGAGCTCCTCTGGGATTTCCTGGCCACTGATACTGGCTGTGGCCACCAGCAGTCACCACAAATGTGTGACAAAATTGTCTGAGGCTGGCACTGCATCTAATTTCTGGATGATTGCCCAGGGCACACAGTGTGGAATGTGCACAGGATTTACTCCAGCCGCTCCTTGCCTGCCTGTGCCTTCCTAAGTCTGGCCACTGCTGAGGGAACTCTGAACAACCAAACCATCCCCATCCCCTCCATCCCTGCTCCATACGGCAGAGACAGCTGGATCCAGAAAAGCAGATTATTTTTAATCAGTGCTGATCAGTCATAGCTGCTGATTTTTATAAATGACATTAAAGTAAGAGAATGTTTCAGCAATAATGTCATATTATGACAAGCCATTGGTTTGACTGCTGCCTCATAAAATAATGCATGAATAACAAAAAGCATATGAAATGAAACCTTGAAATGATGAGAAATAATGTTTCAAGTTCTCAAAATGTTTGGAGGGGAATTTCAGAAGTTAGAAATGCCTCACCTGGTCTTAGCTGGGTTGGATAAGGCGCAGGGTGGGATCCTTGGGGTTGCCGTGTGCAGGGCCAGGAGCTGGACTCAGGATCACACAGAATCACAGGATATTCTGCAGTGCAGGACTGTGGGCTCAGCATTTCTGAGCCTGAATTTCAGCTCGCTGACCATTTCTGGCTCCTTTCCCAAGGGAAAGCTGCCAACAGTTTCTCTTTCCAAACCATCTCTCTGCGTTTCTCAGCACAGACTCAGCAAACAGTGTTCCCTTTGCCAGAACACCTGTCCCAGGGGTTGTTTCCTATTCCTGACCCAATGGAGAGCAGTGTCAGTGCCATGGAGCAATAACAGACCTTTTTACACAGCGTGTTCTAAAAGGAACTGCTGGGATTGTAAATAAAGCTTCTTTCTCTCCTGACAACTCTATGGAGTCAATCCATTTCCTGTCCTACCGTGACAGAAGGGACCCACAAGGACCATCCAGTCCAGCCCTTAATGGCCCACACAGAGATCACAGCCACAGCCTGGGTGTTACCAGCACCAGCTCTCAGCTGATCTCGTTCAGTGGTCCCTGTGGGTCACTCCAGCTCAGGACATTCCATAACTCCATGATCCCAGACTCCTGGCATGCTTACAGGTCTGCTGGGAAAGGAGGAACAGAGATTTCCTCCGATCCACCGACCAGGGGCACCAAACCCCCCTGCAGGAATTCCTGGCTGGGCTGGAATTGCCAGAGCAGCTGTGGCTGCCCCTGGATCCCTGGCAGTGCCCGAGGCCAGGCTGGATCTCTGCAGGTGTAAAGATCACCCAGAACGGAGCCAAAAGGAACTGCGGGACCTTGGCCTGTGGAATATCCAGGATTATAGAAACAAGGAACAAAATCACAGCCACAGGACTGATGAGAAATGAGAGGAGGGGGTGAGGAAAGGAGCTGGGTGGTG
This sequence comes from Donacobius atricapilla, assembly GCA_013397315.1. Lineage (NCBI taxonomy): Eukaryota > Metazoa > Chordata > Aves > Passeriformes > Mimidae > Donacobius > Donacobius atricapilla. The sequence continues at coordinate 570,398 of WBMY01015139.1, forward strand.
CCGTTAAGAGCAGCAGCCACACAAGACGTGCCACTAATCCAATTACAGGCACACCACGGGGGGCAGGGAGAAGCACCTCTGCTACTCTGGGAGCTTAATTGGGAGAGAAAAGCAAGCCCAGAGCCACAGCTCAGTGCCAGGGGTGAGGCTGTGCTGACAGAGCCCGGAGTGCCTCAACCTCAGCCGAGCTGCCTGAGGCTCCTGGAGAGGATGGAGGACTCATCCTAGGGTTCCAGGGGCTCCTGGAGGGGCTGGAGGGCTCCTCCCAGAGCTCCTGGAGGGATGGAGGGGATGGAGGGCTCATCCCTGAGCTCCTGGAGGGGATGGAGGAGATGGAGAGCTCCTCCCAGAGCTCCTGGAGGGATGGAGGGGATGGAGGGCTCATCCCTGAGCTCCTGGAGGAGATGGAGGACTCATCCCAGGGCTCCTGGAGGAGATGGAGGACTCATCCCAGGGCTCCTGGAGGAGATGGAGGACTCATCCCAGAGCTCTAGGGGCTTCTGATGTATATGAGCATATGGCTGTGAACACGGATCTTAATTAGTGTTAATTGTTCCGGTGAGAGACTTGAGTGCCAAGATCCCCTCTCCTGGCTGTCCCCTCCTGGCAGGGAGTTGTGCAGAGCCACAAGGGCCCCCCTGAGCCTCCTTTTCTCCAGGCTGAGCCCCTTTCCCAGCTCCCTCAGCCTCTCCTGGGGCTCCCTGTCCTCCCCAGCTCCATTCCCTTCTGGAATTTGTTCCCAGCCCAGCCCCTCCCTGTCCTTCCTGCCATAAGGGCCAGGTAAGGTGGATGTTCCCCCACCTGGCAGATTCTTGCTCAGCATTAGCTCAGCGGGAGCTGCTCCACTGTTTTGGTGGATTTTCTTTACATTTTAATCAACAGTAAAATCCTTCTAAAGGATTGATTCCAGCACTGGAGAGGCCCTGCAGAGTCTTAGTGCAAACACTTCCACACAGCAGTGATTTCCAACATGCAGCTATTCCTTTTCAGTGCTCTTAATCCATTTAACTTCTGCTTTCATAGTGTCTTACTCAATACACTAGAGGGTTTTATGTTGGAGTTAAAGCTTTTGAAAAGCCTCTGTGCATTACACAGGTCACTGGTGTTCTTCAGTTTTACAAACTTCCATAATATCTGCAGCCTTCGTATTATTTCCTTGCAGAAGGAAAGGTTAAAAACTGTGTAAACACTTCAGGACCTGGAGCTGAGTCGAGTGCTGGTTTGCTTTACAATCAATCTCCACACACGCAGGATAGAGGAGAGCAGCAATTTAGAATTCCAGAGTTTGTCATCCAGGAGTTATCATGACTTTATTTACTCTCTGCTGTTGTTGTTTCTTTGGGCTTTGCCTGCCGTTTTACATCCCAGGCTGTTGTGCAGAAATGGCCTCATTAAAGGACTTGGGGTGGGGAGTAATCAGCAGAGGGGTTTGAGGGTGCCCCAGGCACAGCAGGTAACCCCAGGCGCTAAAGGAACAGAATCCTGCCATCCTCAGGGTGGAACAGGCTCTAATGTCAGGTCCAAACACCAACCCAGGCCACCACTGACCCCTGCCCCAAGTGCCACATCCACAGGGCTTTAAACCCCTCCAGGGATGGGCACTCCAGCCCTGCCCTGGACAAACCTTTCCAGGAGGGAATTTCCTCAATATCTAACCTAAACTTCCCCTGGCACAACTCTTGGCACTGGCCAAGGGATGGGGCAGCCACAGCTTCTCTGGGCAGCCTGTGCCAGGGCCTGCCCACCCTGCCAGCCGGGAATTCCTTCCCAATATCCCAATTAAATGCACCCTCCTCCAGCTCAAAGCCATTCCTGTCCTGTCGGAGCTGGCAGGGCTCGCCCAGCCCTACCCTGAGCAGGCAGATGGGGGAACAGCTTGGAGTTTGTCACCATCCAAGGGAGCAGGGGGTGTCCCGGCTGCCATCTGCAAGAAGCAGTAGGCAAATTATTTCCAGGAAGAGCAGTGATTTTGGAGTCAATGAGGCATTTAATCTGCAAAGCCCTCTGCCGTGGAATTAACTCCGTGGGGAAAGGGAGCTGGGTGAGCTGAGTGGCTGCTGGAAGGTCAGGCATAAGTCACTGGATAACCACGATGGAGCTCTGAGTGTCTGTGGCTGGCGCTTCAGCCCTGGAAGTGACCTCGGAGGGGAACCTTTGATGTGCCCACACTGGTTATGGCACCTCTATGGTGACAGGATTTTCACCCCGTCAATCCCCTAATTAGGGGTTTTCTGCTTTCAAAGTCCTGCACCAGGGTTTAAAAGATGAGTGGAACCTGTGGCTCAGTCTTCAAAGGGGTTTATTCTATTTCTTATCTCAAAGTCTTACAGCAGACTCAGCGCAATAAAGAAATGCAGCCACAGGAACCTGGACGGAGAGTCCAAAGGTTTCTGACCCAATTAACTCTAAAAGCATGCTATATTTACAGTTTTGTGCCAATTACTGTCACCTATACTAAACACACAATTTCTACATCAAATCCATCCCACCAATGTCTCTGTGCCACCATCACAGCAGGAGATGGAGCAGGAGAAGAAGAAGAAGAAGAAGAAGAAGAAGAAGAAGAAGAAGAAGAAGAAGAAGAAGAAGATGAGACACCGCCCAGAATTCTCCATCTTGCTCTGATCTACTTCCATACTAAAAACCCAAAACTACAAATTTTCACCCTATGACAAACTAAACTACTATTTATTTCAAATCTTTGTTGTTTTCAATCCATCTCTGAGCGTTGGCAGTTTTTCCCATGGACTGAGGTCAAAGGCAATGCTTTCCTGGGGTCCCAGCCAGGGTCTGGGGCTCCCCAGGGCAGTTCCAGGGGTTTTCCACCTGCCCTGGACTCCAACACTCTGGTTATGGCACCTCTATGGTTATGGCACTTCTGTGGTTATGGCATTTCTGTGGTTGTGTCCCTTTTACACTCACAAATGGAGCTGCCACGACCTGTTCCCTTCACCCCATGCTGGAGGGAGGAGAGCCCTGTCTGCACCATGGGTGGATGTCCCAGGAGAAAAGCCCCTCTGTGTGCTTCACTCCTTCCACCATGCTGGAATAGGGTTTGGGGAAACTGGGTAAAGAAAGGCCAAAGGAGCTTCCCTGGCACCACCTCCAGGCACACTTTTTACCAGCAGCAGGTTCTGAGTCCAGTGCCAGGCAGAGCAAAAAGCACCTGCAGTCCCCTTGACTGCAGGATCCCAGACTGGTTTGGGTTAAAGGGACCCCAAATCCCCCCCAGTGCCACCCCTGCCATGGCAGGGACACCTCCCACTGTCCCAGGCTGCTCCAAGCCCAATGTCCAACCCGGCCTTGGGCACTGCCAGGGATCCAGGGGCAGCCACAGCTGCTCTGGCAATTCCAGCCCAGCCAGAAATTCCCAATTCCCAGTCTCCCATCCAGCCCTGCCCTCTGACAGTGTCCCACGAAGGACGAGTGAGGTGAAGGGACAGCCCTGTGAGGGGTAAGGGACGGGAAGAGGCAGCTCCGTGGGGTGGCTGCTGTCAAACAGGAGCGCCTACCTCCTATAGACATGGAAAACCCACAGAAAATCCATGGAAAACCCATGGAAAACCCACAGAAAACCCCCAGGCGAGCATTTCAACAGCCTTTAAATCACCTCACTGGTTCCTGGCCCTGTCAGTGCCCATGGACATGATCATGGTGACAGGGCCATGTGAGTATTTCATGTTATTTAAATTTAATTTAATTACTGACAAGCCTCTCGTACTCAGAGGTGCACGGTGAAGCCACTCCGTGTGCTGAGGCGAGCTGGAGGGGAGGAGAGGGAATACGTCTCATCAAACAACAAAAACAATCAGTACCAGAAGCTGTTCTGCCTCTTGCTCCTGTTCTGCAAGCCAGGGTGTGAGGCTGGGACTTTTAAAAATCGGGTTTAAAAACAGACTTATCAACAGAACCACGCTGGAGCCTGAAATGCTGCATTCAAGGGAAAGAGGATTATTTTAAATGTGGAAATTTGCCTACAAATCCTGGTGCTTCCCAGAAATGTTCTGCCCACAGAGCCACAGACTCCTGTGGTTTGTGTGGCTGGTGGTGGCCCCAGTTCCCACTGGGATCCTCCTGCAGACACCAGAGTGTTCTCTGAGAGGGGATTAGAGCAGTGTGGAGAAAGAGCCCATCCTAAGGCCCAGCTTTTGTCAGCAGCATAAAGGAGAAATAAATATTTGTGAGCTCCACAGCCAGGGGAATGATGGCTCCTCACAGCTTCTTTTCATTTCTAGAGGAATTAAACCAGGGAGGTGCTATTGGAGCCCTGGGCACGGAGAATTTCAGCCTTTCTGTGCTGGCAGGCACTGACCCCCAAGCAAACACTGCATTGACCCGAGGCACTGGAAAAGGCTTCCAAAATTGAGTGACAGCCCTGGGATTGTGGGTGTGGGGTTTGGATAGAAGTGTGTGATCTCACAGGGTGGAAAAATTGGAATTTAAAGTTTTAGAATAAAGTAATATATAAAGCAAGATAGAAGTTTCAGAGTGGTAGCTAGTCCTTCTTTTTCACCTTCTTCCTCATGAGCCTAGGTGGTATTTTTTAATTAGATATAAAAATCTGCATTGAGGACCACAGGTGGTTGGTTATTAGATTAAAAGTAAAAATAATTTAGGTGTCATTTCATAATTGGACAGTTTCTCCTTAAAAAGCCTTGTAGAGAAAGAGATGCGGGCCGTTTCTAGTTTGTTGGCTAGAAGTGCTGTAGCACTCACGGTTTGTGAGACTGTACTATAGATAAAAATTAATAAACATCTGAGTCCGAACACCAAACACCACCTCGAGCATTTAATCCCGGCTCTGGCAGAAAAGAAGATAAAAAAATCAACCGGGTGGGAGCAGCATTAGCCCAGATCTCAGAAGTGCCCCAAGAGAGGGACCAGAGCATCTCCCTCCCTCCCTGTCCCCTTTTCCCAGCAGCTGATCCTGGGGGAGCATCCCCAATCCCCAGGGATTGCCCCAGCCCCTTCCCCTGGCGGCTCCCAGCACGCTGCAAACCAGGAGCGGAGCAGAGCCATCAGCTGCCCAGGCTGGAGCTTCTGAGCGGCCCAGAGGCGCTGTCATAGCGCCAGTTAATGCCTCGCGGTCTGTAATTGCCGCCGGCCCTAATTGGTGCCCAGTAATTGTCCCTGCGGCTCCCACAGGGTCAGCGCTGGGAGGGAGCAGCGATGAGAGAGACGGGGTTGCTCTCTGCTCTCCTGATGCACAAAAGGCTGCAATCCCAGCTGCACAAAAGGCTGCAACCCCAGCTGCAACCCCAGCTTCACACAGAGCTGCAATCCCAGCTGGGAACAGGGCTGCAAACCGGGCTGCACACAGGGCTGCAACCCCAGCTGCACAAAAGGCTGCAATCCCAGCTGCACAAAAGGCTGCAATCCCAGCTGCATGCGGGGCTGCAATCCCAGCTGCACAAAAACTAGAATCCCAGACTGCAAA